>JAMXBD010000533.1:600000-867119 GCA_024138025.1 Combretum micranthum | reverse complement strand
TGGTTTGTTTAAGCTGTTATGGTGTGTTTTGTGTTGCTATTCTAAAGCTGGTTTCATGCTCTTGAATGGCCTTGTTTGTGACTCAATAATTGTGCATGTATATATAAGGAGAAGGTAGTGCTCCCAGCTCTATTCTTGCCAAATATCTCCACCGAATTCATTGTATATGCATGATTCTCTTTCATAATTAATGAGCTACTTAGTTTGTCTATTTTGATAGGTTTAGATGTTAGTCAACTTGACTTAGTTGTGTATAATTTGGGCAAGTTGTTCTTGGTTTTTCGGCTGCAGCAATCTAAGAAAATCCTAACCGCAAATCTAAACCAATTTCACCGAATTCATATATATATTAATATAATAATATTTAATTAATTAATTATCTTAGCTTCAGGGTAGTTTATTAAGCTAAACGGGTATAAATATGTCAATTATTTTAAGAGTTTTATTTCTAAAAATTTATTTAAAGTTTTTATTAATGACATGTGTATGTGTTTTATAGTGCATGTGTTATTATGTACAGAGAGGAATTCAAAATGAAGAGAAGGAGAAAACGTGAAAAGTAATAAAAAAAATGTAAGGGAGATAGGATAAATGAAAATGCAAAAACAAAGAGAATATGATAAATTTATAACCAACAGCTGTATAAGGGGTAGGTAAAAATATGAACTTGTGCAAAAAGTCAATTTTGCGGGTCCAAATGACATGTATGATAAATACTTATTTGATAATATTGTTAGATGAAAATTTACATATTATCAATATTAAATATTATGAACACTATGATATACATAGATCTTTACTTTTCAGTTTTTATACCTACTATCGTAAATTATATTTTATCTATTTAAAAGTTTTGTTTGGTGGTATTTTGATAAATTAATAATTATATTGCCCTTAATTTGACTTTATTATAAGTTTATAAGGTTTGAAATTACATATGAATTCATTACTATTTATAGATTTATTCTAGAGTTTTTATTAGATTAAAATTTAATATTTATTCTACATTCATTACTTTGTTCTTTTTACTAATTATAAATTTCTAGGTTAGATCAAAATTTTAGTTTTTATAGAATCAGAATTATTTAACTTAAAGGCATTGATATGTCTCAAATATTAAAACTTAAGTTCTTAAATATTAAACAGTTTTCTTTATTCTTTCATTTACTTTATGTCGAATAGTTTGTATTTTTAAAGTCTTATTGATAAGGATTCTTCATTCTAATTTGTTTATACTTAAAATTTAAATCGCAAAAAATATAGAGTGATTTTTGATATTTTTATTATAGTTCTTTTATAATTCTACATTTTATTTATAATATTTATTATAATCGAGTTATATAAAATTAAGGGGATTACAACTGTAGACACCCCATTTTTGCCTATTTAAGGCCTCAGTTTATGGTAAAAATTAATATTATATTAAGTCCACAAATTACAAATAATAATAAAAAATTATATATATAATAGAAATAACAATATATATAAAAAAGAATATATTAAAAAATAACAAATAAAAGTAATATGGGCTTGATATAATACTAGTTTTAATTATAAATTTTTCTAGACCTAATTAAATGGTCTATGTAAATTGGTTTATTTAATTGGGCCCATTTTAGAAACCTTAAATACTAGTTTTGTGCAAATTAAAGCCGAGGCACAAGCTAATGACCTGATGGTGAAATGCCCGCTTGTGAACAGAAGATGCCTAGATTAAATCCATACGAGTGTGTGGAAAATTTTTCTCCTAGGCACAGGCACAACACATGTTAGAGCATTAGTGCGAGTGGGACGCGCATGCTCAACACGCGCATTATCTTCCCCAACAAGAACCTAGTTTTTTCTAGCGCGTCGAAGCTGTTTCAAGCTCAATTTTAACCCATTTTCACTCTAATTTTCACTAAATTGATGGAGGGGATTTGAAGGAGACATAAGATACTACAATTTTGGATTAAAAACCAGTTTTAAAGATCGTAATTTAGTATTCAATTTTGAATCCATAGTTCACGAAAAACTTATTTTTGTGCATGAAGCCAATTTTCAAATTTTGAATTTCATCTCACATATAGCTTCCAGAAGCACGTGTTTAAGCCAACTTGAGCACATTGTTCTCTTTCCCAAAGATAATTAAGCTCGAGATTCGCAGAACGCATTCCAGAAGCTCGATTTCGCACACGACTTCACCTATTAAATTTATGAATGAATCACACCTAATTCAATCCCTAAACAATATAAATAGGGGTCTAATTCTCTGTTCATGTCACCAGCAACAATCAAATTCATCCAAAAAAAACACCAATAAGCTTCGAATTAAGCTTTGAGATATAGGGTTTGATTTAAAAAATTCTCCGATTACTCTTAATAGAGGCTAAATTGGAGCAAATCAAGGCTATAGTTGGACTCAGGGGTAGTGAAAGCTTTACCTAATAGCTTTTCCCATCGTCCATAGCCTCTCACCATATCCGGCGAGCACCTCCACCGATCATTGCCTACTAAAAACCCGAACCACCAACTTCTAGCCAATCTCGAGCCAAATGACCATCATTGGAACCTTCTCCATCCCCTAAAGTTCCTATCAAACATGGTCTTGACCACCTAGAACCGCCAGATCAGCGGTTTCGAATCTCACCGGCTGTCTGCCCCTACATGACCCAAAGATTCGAGATCCAAAGTCGAAGTCCAACCTGAATTAGCTTTAGATCCGACCTGTGCACTAACCTAGTGAGTTTTTTTCATTTTTATTTTATTTTATTTTATTTAAATGTTAAAAAAATATGCAATAATAAAAAAACCATAAAATAAAAAAATAATAAGAACATAATTCTATCAAAGTAATAAAATAAAAAATATATTTGTATATAATAATAGTAATATATATTCAGTAGCGTGAGTTTGTTAATATAAATATATATGACATATAGAAAATCATATTTTCTAAAACTAAAAAAAAATGATAATTTGATAACTTATAGGGTTACGCATAATAAAATTATTTTTTTATAAAACAAAAAATGAAATATTTAAGAAACTTAAATTAAAAATAGTTCAAAATACTAAAGAGAACCAATATATTAACGTTTTCTTAAAAAAAACTACGTATTGTTGGATCCTGATTAGCAGTTACTTAAACACCTCGGGGGTGACTTAAAATCTGAAAAAAAAATTCCATCACATTCTTTTATGAAATTTGAATTAATTAATTAGTTTTAAATATTAAATGATCTTGTCATCAATTTGTAAATACAATTGTAAATTTAGAAATTCATGAGATTTGATTTATCTTTGAGCATTAAAAGGATAAAATTTAAGTTATGAATTTTAGATGATAACCATATGGTTTTAATACGGTAGCCCCTGAATCCAAAAATATCTTATTTACTTAATTTGGTCCTAAAGCAAATTTTTCACAAACTAGTAGTTAAGTTAAGGTTAACCAACAGATTGATCCTAACTTATAATTTTTCCCAACTATAGTCCAGTGCCGACTCTAAAATGTTTTAAAAATTAAATTTCTTTTAATATTTAGTCGAGGGTTTATATCAAATGGGTTAGAGTTTGGTACAAATCAAGTTGAAATAAATTAAACCAGAATTGAAAAATCCAGGCTCGACAACACTATAAAGGATAAGTGAAATATCAATGAATTTATCAATATGCTGATTTAGGAGGAAACAAGATTAAAGAACTAAAAGACTCATTCTCTTTATCTTAAAATTCATCAAGAAGTTGCATTGGGTTCAAAGATAAGGGCTAGAAAAGGCAAGAGGTTTACACAACTTGAATGAATCTTCTAAAGATGCACAAATCTACAAAAGGGAAATCAAGTGTCATTTCTGTAGAAAGGTTAGATGCTTGAAGAAAGACTGCTTGAAACACAAGGGTTGGTTTGAAAAGAAAGGTAAGTCTTATGCTTTTAATTGTTTTAAAGCAACCTTACACAAGTTCCTTATAATACCTGATGGATTGATTCTGGCTGGACAACTCATATTTCCAATACAATGCAGGGATTCCTTATGATCTAAACTATAAAGCCAAATGAGAATTTTGTGTTCATAGGAAATGGAAACAAAGCTTCAGTTGAAGGAATTAGGACTTATCGCTTGATTTTGGAGACTACACATCACTTGGATTTGTTCCAAACCCTTTATGTTCCTACATTTTCTCATAATTTAGATTCTTTGTCAAAACTTGATGTGTTAGGTTATTCTTTTAAGTTTGGATTTGAATCTTTCAATTTGTATAAGGATAATGAACTGTATAGTTTAGAAATTTTATATGATGGTCTTTATAAGTTTAAACTTGATGATTATTTTGCTGAGACCTTAATGACCTTGCTTGATGTGGATTTTTAAGTTCTGTTGTATTGGAGTTGTATAAAATGTAACTTTTAAAACATAACTCGAAGTAGAAGCTTTTCAAATGTATTTAACTAATTGGTCCTATCTAACTTCGGTTAGCAACTATCAATAGTAATGGTAAGCACACCTACTAAAGTAGTATAGAAATAATTAGGTCGAATCCCAAGGGAATGGTGACACCTATCATACAAACATTTCCTCTATTATCTTAGCCAAGAAAAATTTACCAAATCATAATGAAAATAGAAGTTATACTAATGTTGGAAATATTCACAATTGTTTTCTAAGCAACATATAAAGATCCAACCCACTAAACTCCGAGTATAGTGTTTCGAGTCCCTAACCACATATAATATTTGCATATTATATGTAAGGTTATCCTAAAAGTACCAGTTTATGAAAATTGTTTGATTATAACTACAAAACTTTGTAAATAACTTTTAACAAAACAAGATTGCTTACAAGAGCAATCCATACACACACACACACACACACACACACACATATATATACATTACCATTACAAAGGTTTGTGTCAATACATGACACTACAAAACATTACAACATATTCTTATTATGAAAATATAACTAGGAGACGTCAAAGTCTTTTACAAAATAGGCTCATCTAACAAGCCATTAATACAAAGGTATATACTTTTCAAGCAAAAGATATCTTCCAAGCTTTCTTCGCAAAATCAAGGCCACTCGGATCTAACTCGTCCCATTCATCCGTAAACTTCTCAAAATTTGACCCATAACCCAAATCATCATATGGTTCATCATCAACACTTGCGAAGAAGCAACAGTGAGCCAAAGGCCCAGCATATAGTAACAAATATACAAGCGAAATGCCAAGCAAACTTATTCTAATGCAATGCATCAATCATTAAGTCATTATCTTGCTTAATTCTCATTTAACAAAACAACAATGGGGTATTCAAACCTCGGTATCAAGCTCTAGAAATTCAGGGGTCTTGAGTAACACCAGTTGCTCAGGGGATTGATATAAGCAATCCGAATACCTATATCCCTTATATCTATTCAATAAACGTAATCTCATCTAGAGTTTATAGCCGTTACTCAACTTTACTTAACTTAATCCATAACATCATTCAGCTCACATGCCCTCATAAACATTGAACTAAATCATATTACTTCATCTTAAGTGTAAGCAAATGTTATACAGATACTACACTCTCCATCGATTATCCGCTTAACCATAAAAGAATCGCTATTACATCATAGTGTACCATTGCATCATGGTAATAGTCATTGCATCATGACAAAAAGGTTAAAGCACTGATATCTAACATGTTATTGCATCATGACAGGTTGTCGTTCATTAAACGACTTAATGGACAATCAATTCAATCAATTATTGAGCCAACTTAAATTAAGTCAAGTTCAATTGTGCCTATTCCTAGTATACAAAAATCAAGCTATTGTGTACCTGAACCCAGTAGAGAATCACTAGATGCACTCAAAGGAGAATCAGAGGAAGAATTTCTCACTACTACAAGAAAATTTAACACAAATCAATATAACACATCAAATATCATTTATCAATCTCATTTTAGTCCAAAAAGATCCATTTCCTAAGCAAAAACACATTTAACAAACAAATACAAGTTTTTAACTTTGTTTGAAAAACATAGCAACTGGAAAGAAGTAAAATTTAAGCATAAATTTGCAAGAACTCAAAACTTGAACTTTTCAAGCTTTCTATTGCAACTTGAATCACCTCAATCGGAGGTCAGATGAAAGATTTATGGCCAATTTACCAAAAAAGTGTAGCAATAGGGAAGAAATTAGAAACTGCAACACCCTTAGCAACAGGGCCGTTTGGGAGGCCGTTTCAACTCAGGGAAAATGAGATTTTTAATCCAAAAGCACAACACCCCTCCCAACGGGGCCGTTTAACAGGGTTTTTGACAGTTTTTATACTTCCTTTATTTTGAACACGAATTTTTACAAACTTTAACACTTTTAACTTCAACGAAAACATAATATCAACAACTTACATCGATTTTATCAACTTCAAACGTGAATTTACTTCACTTTCAACTCATTAAACACATCAAATATCAAGCTAAACTCATTTCATTACATTATCACATTTGCTTCGCATAACCCAAGTCTTGAACATCTAAAACTCATGCACCAAGTTACTACTTAACTTCCACTCACGTCCAACACAAATATCATCACTTATCCACCCCAAAACTCATAAATCTTCATCCCAAACACATTATTACACTCTTATACAAACACCATCACTTTAGGTTTTGTTTTACAGTCCACATCACCTTAACCTATTCAAATACAACTTCAAGCTTCCCAACACTTCACACTACTTCCAAAACATTTTTTTAGCAAGTTAAATAACATCAAAACACAACCTAAACTTCCATTAGCACATAAAACTACTTAAACTCATACATAGCCAAACTTAAATTAACATGCATTTCACATTTAAGGCATAACAAAACTCATACACTTGCATGGACTTACATGGATGAGGCTTTTGTCTTGAAGGAAGCTTTTAGACTTTGGTTGCTTGTCTAGTGAAGGGTTTGGGCTACTTTTCCTTAAAGAGAAGAAAGAAAAATAAAGAGCAAAGGAAGAGGGAGAAGTGGGATTTTCGGATGGGGGAAATGAGCTACCCAAAAGTGAGTCTTTTGATCAAAATTTGGACTCAAACTTATCCTAAACTTGACTTTTTGGGGCTGCTATGGATTGGGCTTACTTTTTGCATGTTTTGGGGCTTATTTAAGCTTAAAAAGGGCTTAAAACATGGGTTAAAATAAGAGAAATTTTCTGCTATGTTTTTGGGCGTTCAAAAGCTTATTTTGAAAATTTCCATGCCAAATTTATACATATTAATACATATAAAACACAAATATATTATATTTTACACACATTAATACACATAAAACAAAGCATTAATTATTATCTCACATATACATAATGTAAATCCCCGAATTTTTGGATCCAAATTAAAAGCTTAAACCCTAATCAGAAGTCAACCGGATTCTTAAGTCAACAAAAACCCTAGTTTGCCGTAACCGCTTAACTCCGGCATTCCCGTTTTCTCAAGCCCTTAGAAAACGAAGTTGGAAAAGTTAGCTATAATAGTTCGTAATAGCTATAGGTTACATAAAAATATCAGATTGAAGGATTTCGAGTGTCCTTTGAACCCGATCAGACATAGTTCTTGAAAAACGTGTTCGGAAGCTCAGAATAGGAAAAATATTCCGAATATACCGTTAGACTCGTAAAAATATGATATTTCCAAAAATATCAAATTCGTAATTTTTCAGTAGCTAAAAATATCAGATATTGCTTTTATACGTGTATTTTCTTACTACCGGCATTAAATTGTCATGTCTACTTTTACATTACACTATTTTCTACTATTCTACACTATTCATCTATCTCTACTTTTTCTTACAACCTACTCTTACAAACCATACACCTAATTTCTTACACATTTTCATTTCTAATACAATTTCACATCTTTCATTTCTTACTTTTAATCAACAAAATAACAAAAAAATAAAATTTTCTCCTCCCCCATGCACCAATGGCACCAGCCCCCTCTCACTTTCCCTCTATTTGTTTTATTTTTCATTTATTTAATTAACATAAATTATCTCCCACATTTTCCTATAAATACCCCCTCATACCTTCACTTCTTTCACACTACTTCTTCTCTAAAGTTACTATACCAAAATCTCTCAAGAAGTTCTTCATAGTTGTCACGCCCTGAAGGGTACCCTAAACGTGGCAGTCCGCCGTACACAATATTAAAGCCTAAGAATGACCACCCAAGTCACGCGGAGGCTTCCATATTATGTACAAGGCATCTAACACATAGATGAGACACATCGGAATGATACATTTTATGTTGATATAACTTGAGTAACAATGTAAAGGAATTTCAATTCACTATACTCCAGAAACAAATCATTATACTTCATATACAAATCGCTATACTTCAAATACAAATCATTCAACTTCAATTACATTCATCCCAAGACTTCACTACAAAAACTATTACAAGGCAAATCGTAAAGCTTAGCCAAAAACTTCAAGCATTCTTATATCTTGCCGAATCCCGAAGTCATTCTCGGCTTCAACAATCTCGGTCCCCACTTAGCATTCTTGAATAACCTGCTCATTTAAACAACTATTGGGGTATAAGCTACACTAGCTTAGTGAGAATTCCCTTAATTCCGTACCATAACAAGCAAGTTAATCAATCATATGCTATGCATGAACAAACACGTGAGCAAGCAATTATGCATGGGTATCCAAAACCCACACACAGAACGGATTTACGCCCTCCGTATCTTGGGTTAGGAATGGTATTGAGTCTACACGACCGCATCTAGTCCCCAAGCCCTCGGCTCTTAGCACTCGACTCGGCTAGGCTCATCCAAGAATGCATCCACATGCGCCTTAGTACCCCTGAATGAGCTCTGGCACGGGCTCGTTATCCAAACGAGGCATCACGGACCATACCGATCGACCTGCGTAGGAGTAGCATGCTACCAAATGCAATATGTCGATGCGATGCATGACAATTTAATTTTTGCTTAGGTCAAAATATTTATACATTCTTTAGAGTGACCAACCAATATCATACACATAACAAAATAATATGAACAGTGCAGTTATCCAATCAAATCGTGGTTTCGATATGCTTTAGTATTCTTTGGCATACATTCATCACAGCCTCATCATATATCCCATCCCCATTCATATCGATTTTTATCTTGTTCCTATAATTCTAATGCAACTAACTACAACACAATCAAGGTAACAAAACAAGGAGAAAACTCACTCGGCCATTGGATCACCGGTCTTCTAGTAATAATAATTCGGTGGCAGGGAATCGTGATTCGGATCTCTAAAAAGGAAGAAATACTCTAATAAGTATTTCAACTCAAACTAATCCAAACGATTTTATACGAACTATCAAATTCGTAATTCTCGTCCTAAGCGGGAATTCCAACTTAAAACGGCCATAACTTGGTCATTTTAACTCGGAATCTCGCAAATTATATATCGATTTCTATCTACTTCGAAAGATCTATATATTTCTAATATTATTTTCAAGTTTTGAAAACATTTAGGTTCGAACAGAGGATCAGATCTGATCAGTAATGGTTTCCGATTCCGAAAAATAGTTTTGTAAATGTTTGTAATGTTCCTACTATATAAATTGGCTATACATGCAATATGAATGATTTCCTAACATGAATGACATGAGATGAGCTTAATGTATGCATGATCTTGATGATTTTTGCTAAAAGGAAATTTTATAACTTTTTATCCTACAAGACCATAATAACAACTACTTATGAAAAATCTAGTTTTCTAACTTTGATCATTTCCATTTGTTTTGGATTTATTACTTAAGAAAATATAATTATTTTTGTTAAAATTGAGTCTTCATTATATCTATTTACTTATGACTTTCATTTCTACATAAAAATTTCCATTTTGCACTTTGTAAACATGTTTCATGTAGAGTTGATTCCAAAATCCGAATTTTATAGAAATTAGTTTTTGAGTGATTCCTTTAAGTAAAAATCATTTGATATTTAGAGAATTAGGGCTTAATCATACATAACCACTAAGGACTTCATTCTTACACAAAAATTTGCATTTTACACTTTGCAAATATGTTTTTAAACAAGCTTTTCACAAAAATCCGAATTTTAAAAATTTCATTTCTTGCATATTTCTTATGAGAAAACTTGTTTAATGCATCAAAATTTGAAGCTTTACTATATCTATTGTCTAAGGACTTCATTTAACACATAAAACTTGCAATTTGAGCTCAAATACTAAGTGATTACATATGCATCATCTCAAATTACGAATTTGACAATTTGATCACTAACTCAAAATTTTCCATTTTAATTCCATTACTTGTTTTATACATTACTCATGCCTAAACTCATTTTAACTTGTAAAAATCATTGCTTAATGATATCTATTACCTATATACTTCATTTTTCACATAAAACATGAGTTTTGGAGTTGATAAATGGGTTTTAAAAATTGGTCTTGGTTGGGATCCGAATTTACAAAATTCATTTTTGGTTATATCTTTTGATAAAAGCTATCTAAGCTCATGAAAATCCATTCCTTACATATCCTATCCTAAGAGCCTTTCATTTCTTAAATAAAAACTTCATTTTTGAATTGGAAAACATGTTTTTAAAATAGGCCTTGGCCAAAATCCGAAAATAGAATTTTTATTTTGAAAATAACTTTTGAAAATCACCTTTGATTCTTGTAAAAAGAAGTCTTGATGATATACATATATTAAGCTTTCATTTTCTTAAGTAAAAATTACATTTTGACACTTGGAAAGTGGTTTTTAAATAGGGGTCTTGCCAAAATACGAATTTCACAATTTTGTTTGAAGTTCAAAACTAAGATCTATACTTAATATGAACATAAACATAAAACAAATGCATGGTAGTAAACTATAAACTCATAGATCTAAACTTTACTTTCAAAATCATTCATTTATGTATCTATACCCTAAGCCCTTCATTTTAAATGAAAAATACATATTTTGAAGTTGAAAAACACTTTTCTAAATATGGTTCCATTTTCATCCGAATTTTCAAAAATTATTTTGTTGAAAATAAAATAGATCTTGAGTTTCCTACAACTTTCCTACCATCATCATGCTATAGCAAGTTGTTCATGAACATAAAACAAAGTCTAATGCATTTATGAACTCAAAAACTAGATCTAGTCTAAACTAGTTTTAAATGCATGAATCACTAAATGAATATGTGGATGATAGATCTATGCATAAATCATAAGAAATAACAAATATAATAACTTAAATAACAAGATCTATGGCATAAACAAAATCAAAGCTACAAAAAGTTAGATCTACAATATATCAACTTTAAACAAGAAAATAATTGAAATACAAGATAATAAAAGTAGAGAAAAGGAGTGTTTCATTTTTGGCATCATCATCCTAAGCTTTTAAGCTTATGGAAGGTCATTTGATGCATGAAACCTTCATTACACTTTACCTATATCACCTATGGAGCTTTGGGAAGAAGATTTGCTTAGAAATCTTTAAGAATGAAGTGTGGAAGCCATGGAAGAAGAAGGGGGCAGCTTGTTTTTCATGGAAGAAAGAGAAAATGAAGAGAAAGAGAGGAAAAATGAGAGAGAAAAGTTAATGAATGAAAGAGGGAAAGTGAGTAAATGAAGGAGTGAGAGAAAATGAGTGTTTTAATTGAATAAATGAGAGAAAAAAATAAAAAAAAGGGCAGCCACAATGAGGGGAGCTGCACGTGATTCATGGAAAGAGAGAGAGGAGGAGTTTTGTTGAATTTGACTTGAATTTGAATTGTGTAATAATATATAATGTACTTCTTTAAGAAGGTGTAGAATATAATTAATTTAGTCAAAATGGAGTAAATAAAGGACAATGCAGCCATAAAGGAGTCAAAAATCTGCCATGAATTGATATAATGTGTAAAAAGATTGAAGTGAAAAGAAGTGATGTGTAAGGTGTACTTGAAGTATGGGTTGTAAAAGTATTTTCTTAATAAAATAAAATAAAATTGGAAAATTTATTCCAAATATTTGTAGCAGATTTTTCATAATTAAAATTAAATAATTATTTGAATTATTTTAGTATTTTAACAAATATGTTACCGGTATGATCAAAATACGCGAATATGGGCTATAAATAATATTTTATAACCCGAAAAATTCTAAAAAATTATTTTATGAAAATAAATATTTTTCAATTATTAAATTAATTTATTTTATTTTTAGTATCGGGTCTTAAACAATCTGATCCCGTAAAGACCCGAAACGAACTAAATTTTAGAAAAACAAAATTTTCTATAACATATAAAATATTTATCTAAAAATATAAGGCTTTATAAGAATAATAAAATTTTGTAATGAAATAAAAATGAATAGTGCAAAAGACTAATCAATTACCGGTAATAATGGAAATACGATAAAAAGGTTATAACTGTAACTTTTATAATCCGAAAAATTATATAACTGATATATTTAGAAATCTTATGAAATTACGAGTCTAATGGTACTATTGGTATATTTTTGATATCTCGAGCCCCGAGACACGCTTTTCGAAGTTTGTATCGAACGGGTTCGAATAGGTCAAAAATTTACCAATCTGATATTTTTAAACAAACTTATTTACTATGACTATTCTACATATTTAAACTATATCTCAGCCTCTAGGGTTAGGGGCGTTATATTGTCAGACTTAGGCTATTGCATTCCAGTTAGGGTTTCCAGATGATTTTTCCGATTTAGATCCTTGCTAATTTGGAAACCGGTACTTTATGATCATACAACATATTTGATTTGAGAGATTTATTTTACATTTCATTTTTGTAAGTATTTAATATCTCTTAATGTTTTCGGAATTCTTGAATTAAGTTATATTTTCGAAAGTCAATCGTTATTTGCTTTTTAATAATTTGTTTTTGGGCTTTATATTATCCATTTTTATAAGCCGGAGTTAATGTAGTGGTTTTGAATTTGAGACCACTGAGTTCTTACTTTATTTTTAAGGATTTTCATTTTCTCATGATTAAGAAATTTTTGGATTCATTCATGATTTAGGACTTGTCGAAATTCGGTTTTTATTTGGAGTGATTTTTAGGGTTTATTTTCGAAGTTCATCTTGGAATTATTTACTGAAATTTTCCAGGGCTTACAATAGTTTAGCTTCTTTTAGGTAAAAATTCCTCCAAGCTTTCTTTATGTTCATCTACTTAGTATGAACTTAGTGTATGTTTTCTAAAACCATGAAGGTTAAGAAAGCAACAATAGGTTCATACTTTGTTTTTGTTCATAATCACAAATTCCTTTATGTTTCCTTTATGTTTATTACTATTTAATATATCTATATAGCTATATATATTATTTAGAGCGTATAAGCTCATTGTCTTGCAATTTATTTACCTTTCATGCAATTTATTTATTACATTGCAATTTATTTAATTTCAAGTTGTTTTTAAGACTAGTCATTCTAGTCTTAGACTTGTCCTCATCAAGTCAAAACAATTCCTTTTCTTTTCTTTTCGGGACTAGTCTTTTCTTAGTCCCGGGGTATCTTGATGAAGCTAAGGTCCCAATACTTGATTTACTTTCTTATTTGTTTAATTTTTCAAGTTATTATGTTCATTTATATTTCTATAGTTTATGATTCATATTCATGCATGAACATAATATTTTTGTCTCAACAAAAATAAATGAGGAAGTGTCTTCTAAAACTAAAGGTTCTTTCTTAAATGAATATGGAAAATGGATTTGTTAAAAACCCATGAACATGCATGGAAATGATTTTTCTTAAAACAAAAAAGTTTATGAAAACTTATCATTCATCAAGATATAGAAATTCTTTTAAAAATCATTACAAGAAACAAGAATATCATTTTATTGCCTTTAAATTGTTGGAATTTAAGTTTAGAAAATAAAAACTACTCCTTAGGAAATTAAAGTAGTTACAAGGAGTTAATTTTAGAAAAAGAAATATTCATCTCAAATAACCTAAGAATCCTTTCAAAAGTAAAATAAATATTCCAATAAAAACTCAAGTTCAAAGTCTTTTAAAACCTTACTTTTCATAAGTTGAGACAACTTCATTTACTTCATACATTTGTTATGAGTCATTACATATATATATATATATATATACCTTTCAAAAAGTTTACAAAATATTTGAAGTATTTATCTTTTCAAATGAGCTTTGTTTACAAGAAGGAAAACAAGTGTTTGCAAGTTCGTGGCAAATCTGGTCGCTGTCTTTTCGAAACCCAAACGACCTAGTTTTATGAAAATAAGTTTAGAAATGCGTAGATCTTTTCGAGTAGATAGAAAACGGTATATTATACGCGAAATCCCGAGTTAAAATGAGCAAGTTATGGTCATTTTAAGTTGGAATTTCCCTTTATACGATTTTTACCGCGATTTTAAGAGAAGTTTAGAATCTTCAAGAAGAGAAGTTTTATGAAAGACTCATTTTGGGTATTTCATCTTGTTTAGGTGACGAGGGACCCAAGATCATCTATCCAGAAGATTATTTCGATTAGACCTACCGATTATGAAGTGAGTTAATTCTTTTCCTAAGTTACATTTCTTTATTTGTGCTTGTAACTAGTGGCACTAGAAATTTAGGAGAAGATGAATGAACCAATGTTATGAAATAATTGTTGAAAGAAAATTAAGTATATCGAAAGACGATATGTTAAATAAAAGTGTGACTTTTGTATTGATTTGATGAAATTATGGTTGATCACCCTTAACATGAATTCAACTTATATGGTTAAATGTTTAATTGAAATTTATTCATGCATATCATACTTGTGAGTCATATTTATTTCGCTACTATTCTTCGTGTGGGGAAACGAGGAAGTGGTAGTGGTGGCTAGTAGGAGCCGGTAAGTCTACATGGGCCAGTAGGAGCCAGGAAGTCTACAGGGCAAGCAGAAGCGGTAAATCTGCAAATATTGATGGTCGTATGGGCTTGTAACCACCCAACCCTTGTCATGGAGGGCATTAAATCCATGCTACACTTGATTTCCGGATAATCTTTTGTAATTGGTTGTTCATGTGATTTGAGCATTACATATGCTTGAATTAAATAACTTGGTTGTCATATGGAAATGTTATATAGTTAGGAATTATCTCACTAAGCTAGATTTGCTTATACCATTATAGTTTTCTATTGCAGTATGATTATGTATGGTTGGCCCCAAAGAGCCAAGAGCCCAATGTGCCAGGTATGAGCTTACTCTACTAGGAGTTTTTGGAAGAAGTTTATGTATTTTTAGTTTTGAACATAGACTTCTAGGAAAAATCTCTATAGTAGACTTATGTAGTAGTTATGTTGATGTTATTAGTATAGTTGAACAAAGACTTTAAAGCGGGGGAATGCCCCTAAGATGATGTACGAACTTGTTATTAAATGAAGATCTCATGTCTATCCATTTAAGTTTATGCTTGCTTTTGCTATCTATTTAAACGTAATACCCCTGTGAGTCTCCTACTAGCTTAGAAGCACGTCTTGCATATGATATCGAAGCTCCTGCGTGACTATGAATTGTCATTCATTAGCTTTAATATTATATGCGGCGGACTGCCACGTTTAGGATACCTTCTGGGGCGTGACACATAATTATTATATTCAACCTACACTAATAATCACATATAATTCACAATTTCATAAGCATACACATTTTTATTACAATTCTATTTCTATACATTCATTTTCATATATCAATTTCATTTCAAACTTAATATTTAGAACTAATATTATATTTACATGAAAATCAAGTTATTAAATAAATTAGCTTATTTCACAAAATTAGGAAATCGGTTTACAATGATGCAAGATGACAACCTAGTATTTGCTTCACAAAGTCCTTATCATGTTATTTCTTAAAACCAGACTCAAAGAGAGAGTTGTTTACTAAGGTATTTGAACTGCCAGATTCGCTGAGGTAAACTAAAGCGTCTCCCAAGTTCAGTAGCTCTAGATTTAAACCAGACTATTGGAATCTCTTTTCAGGCTATCATCGATCTAAATCTGCATAAAGAACAAAAATCATTTGTTTTTAGAACCATCTCAATGAATTTCAAAACAAGTGATAGAAAGTCTTCACCCACCCTCTCTCGAGATATTTAGGATCAACTCCATTAGTAGCCATAGATCTATTCAAAAGAATGACCTCACAATCTATTTAGTTGAAATTAAACAAGAATCTAACTCGTGTACCACACAATTAGACCCACCAAATTAAAATCAAGCTACTAATTACAAACACCTAGTCAATATTGAATTGAAAGTGCATTTGAATTCAGATGAATTAGAATTTAGATTCATAAACCCTAAGTTGTAGTAGATTATTTCTCTATGGATTTAGAAATTACGAACATTCTCTAAAGAAATAAAATTAAATTAATTAAAGGATATTATGATTCATAACATAGTCTTGTAGACATTACATGGGTTAAAATGATTTTACCCAAAAAACTTTGAGATTCTCTAAAGCAAGAAGAAACATAATTCTTTCATTCCAGAAATTCTCTCACTATATTAGTACAATTTTATGGTATTCACACTGTACAACATACTTATTACAATGTTATGCACACTTATTATAAGACAATGGCACAAATTATGAAGATTTTATTACTGACGTGGTAGATTCTTTATAACGGAATGCAAATTCTTTATCTATGCATGCGTCTGTATCAAGTGCTCAAACAATCGATCATCAAAGGTTAAGCCGAGTGCTCGAGTGCTGCATTAAAGATAGGGCTTGACTTGAGCTGATCAAACTCTGTCGTTTCTATCCATTCTTCCATTGAGAGCTAAATTGAGTGCTGTTGAGGGTTCGATGTTCTGATGGCTTGAGGCGCAACAAAAGTAAGGCAAAGGCTTGTACTTCACTTCGGTAACTATCGTAGGTCAGATTTAGGTCACGATATTGAGGTGCGACAGAAGCTTTCTTCAAGTTTAGGCTCGATCTCCTCAAAACAAGTGTCGATGGTCATGTCAAAGGCTAAATTTGAGGCGCAACAGACTAATTTTTGCTTGTTTTGCCTTATATTTTGGCCTCGACTGGTATAAATAGGGCACGATAGATCTGTTCTCTACTTTTGATGCTGTTTTGCTCCAAATCTGATTAAAAATACTTCAATTCTTCTTCTTTTAATTCAACGAACTAAAAAAAAAAATTAACATCAACAACACCAAATTCATAGGAATTTAATTAAAAAACTTATCAAAATAAGCTCAAATTCCTATGAAAATAATAGAATAAAATTAACTTATCAGACCTCGCATCATAATATTTGAACTAAACATATTTTGGTGAATGATAACTCTGCTTACTTGTGGCATAAACACTTAGGTCACATATCCAAAGAAAGATTACAAGGATTAGTAAAAAAATGAAGTTCTTCCTACTTTAGATTTTACTAACCTTGGAATGTGTGTTGATTGTATTAAAGGAAAATAAACTCGACCCACTAAGAAAGGGGCCACAAGAAGCATAAAACTTCTTGAAATTATACATACAGGTATATGTAGACCTTTTGATACTTCATCTTTTGGTAGATAAAAGTATTTTGTCACCTTTATTGATGACTTTTCATGCTACACTTATGTCTATATTTTGCATGAAAAATCTGAGTCTGTGAATGCCCTTAAGGTGTACATTAATGAGGTTCAAAGACAATTAAATAGAAAAGTAAAAATTGTAAGATCATATGGGGGTGGTGAATACTATGGGAAGTATGATGAATCAGGACAATGTCTAGATCCATTTGCCAAATTTCTTGAACGGCATGGCATACGTGCTTAATACATTATGTCAGGTACACCAGAGCAATACGGTATTGCAGAGAGGTGCAATCGTACATTATTAGACATGGTTAATTGTATGTTAAGTCATTCATCTTTACCTATATCGAAAAAGATTTATGCATTAAAAACTACAATATATTTGTTAAGTAGGGTTCGTAGTAAAGCAGTTCCAAAGACTCCTTTTGAACTATGGACTAAAAGGAAACTTAGTTTAAGACACTTGCATGTGTGGGGTTATCCTGCAGAAGTAAGGATTTATAATCCACAAGAAAACAAATTGGACTTTTGAATTGTTAGTAGATTCTTTTTGGGAAAACAAATTGCACTTTTGAATTGTTAGTAGATTCTTTTTAGGATATTCTAAAAAGTCCAAAGAATTTCAGTTTTGCTATCCTAATTTTAGTACAAGAATTGTCGAAACTGGAAATGTATATAAGTATTGTATTTCAAAAGGAAATGATTTTACTACTGTCCCACTTTAGTTAAAACCAAAACTTTTCCTCAACTTTTTAACCAATCCATTTGAATGAGCTTGTAAATAACAAGTGAAAAGGGATGGGCTCGAGTGCTTCAGAATTGAGCCAAAAGTCTGAATCTAGTGTGAATCAATGGATTCGTGCCACACGCATTGAAAATATATGAGTGTTTGGTTTATTAATTCATTGTGTTTTGTAAATTATCCTTAAGGATAATCCTTGCCATGCCTCAATCAATAATATCAGCTAAAATTTGCTATATTAGACTTCACACATATATAATGTAGTTATAGAAAACTATTACTTAGGGAATATGGATGGTTTAAAAGGACAGTAGAGGAAGCAGTAGTTTCTTTTTAATTAATATATTCTCATGAAACAAATACCATACATACAAATTACATATAAACATAAAATTAAAGAACTAAACTAACATTTTAGTAACAAGACATGTTTTTAGCCAGTTTCGTTCTTTGGCTCACACAAAATTCAGAATGTATTCCATCTAGTAATCTAGTAATTATATATGGGAATAATCCGATTGAAAACATGATGAATTCAAGGTATCAATAGATCAAGATCATTTAGTCATACTATAACTTAAAAGAGGAAAATATTCAGAGAAAGTAAAAGTTTTTATGCTATCAATACATGTAGAAATTATTTATATAGTGTGCGAATCTTAATACAAACGTAGTACAAACATAGGAAAACAATGATCACAATCATAAACGAATTAAACGGCTGGGTATTAGATGTTTGAATGAGAATAATACTTAGACATGTCCGAACATGAATTCTTCAAACATGTATATATCAAATCGATGAGCAAATGCTCGATAATTATTTGATAGATCTTCCTCAAGTCTCATGGGTCTTCCTCGGTTTCACCTTTCTTTTTATCGAAAAGTTTGATGTAGCGTCCATTTATAGGTTGTAGTGGTCTTGCGTTATTTTTCGCATCCTGCAAAATTGAAAAGGGAAACCCATGTATTGTTGCTTCCAAAAGATCTACTAAGTAACGTATACGTTAAATATTATTTACAAGTATTATGTATATACGGTGCATAAATATTATTGAAATTTTTATATTTATAACATGTATAGATAATAATTATTATAATTTTAAAAAATTTACTATTTTACTATAATGGCTATAAAATTTATTATTGGTACTTAACTAAGACCCAATTAATTTTGTAATTTTTTTTTTTTTTTTGGTCTTCGTCATGCATCCAAAAAATCTTGGATGAAAACCTTAACACCTGTTGGAAATTATGAAAATGATTGACCAATAACGTATATTGTCATAAATGTTTGAAGACTTACATCATGGACTGCCTCCCGAGTAGATTTATTTGATCTCTAGATGCTGTCTTCACCTATAACATTCCATTCCAGAAATTATATAGACTTATTATAACATGGGAAAAAGTTTTTGCAATCGAAAAAAGATTTATTAGTTATGACATGCAATGTAAAGAGATACATGGAGTGTAAATACTAATTAAATTTAAATACATAAATTAATAAAATTGTACTTTTCAAAAAAATAACTATATATGGTTTGGACATGCGTTAAAACTTAATTAATATTTACATACCATGTATATATAACATGTGGCTTTGAGTGCATATATCTTGTGTTAAGTATTAAACTACGTGTATTTGAGTGATTATCAACAACTACAAATATGCTTATGGGGCAATCCCAAACCGATGTTTGTGGTTTGAGCCTAGAAGTCGGTTTGATGGCTTCAAATTGGCCAAAATAGACGGTTAGTCTTTCTTTATAAAAGAAACCAATCCACCAATTCTACGTAAGGGAACAAAAAAGAAAACCAAAATTAATGGACTATTGGATGTAATTGTGATCTAAAATTGTCCTAAACCATTATGAATTAGCAATTTCTCACAACCAGCCTAAAAAATCTACCAAGCTTGGTTCTTTTGTATTCATTTTGTATTTTAGTAAATTTATATCCTTCCATACACATGCTATAGCAATATATAAGTGATTGATATACAAATAATAAGATACTAGAAATGATTAAATACATGAAGGTAGTTAAATAAAACATAAAAAGTTATTAAACATAGAGTGACCGATAATAAGTATGGAAGAACGAAAAATCTATTAAATAGTTATATGGTAGATAAATATGAGAAAATAAATTTCTATAAAAAAGTTAAATGCACAATTATGGAGGAAGAGAAAGAGAGAAGTTTGGTGATTTTTTGACACGAATGATATAAATTGGCTTAATAGTAATAGACAATACAAACAACAACACATTAAAATAAGTGGAGGAAACACTAACCTTGTGAACAACAGTCCATGCTACATTTTCAGTACAAGCAGGAGTTGTGAGCGAGCCATTATATCTATAGTACTTGCTACCGTCGACTCCAACACTTTTAGGGTCGACGATGCCAACCCTTGTTTCAGTCGTATTGTTATCAACAAGAGCTTGAAGATGCTTCATCAGCTGGAGAAATATTGAGTTTTAGTTTTATTACATTCATAAAATGCAAATAAACAACCTACTACAATGTCTCGTACGTATCCTTATGATTTTGGAAGTCAATCATAATAGTCTTTCCTCTATATTTAATAGATGAAACGCAAACTATTTTCTTTTTTCCTAATTGTTATATACCATAATTACTAAAAGAAAGGAAGTTAAACTTGATTTATTATATTAATGACCAGTATTCATGTTATTCAACTATAAATACCTAAACTTTTACGCTATGTTTGGTATAAGAGAATTGAAAAAAAAAAAAAAAAGATTTGGGAGGGGAGGAAATATTAGGAATTAAATTTTATTCCCTTTATTTGCTTTGAAAGTGAAAGATAAGGAGAAGGAAAATGGATGTAATATTTTTCATGGGTCTCACTATTTTTTTATCCCCTCCCTAGTAGAGAGAATTAGGAGAGAAAGGGAAAATTAGCGAAAAAAAGTAAAATCAAAGAAGACAAATTTACAGCTTATTGTTGCATCAATAAATAAAGAAATGGGTTTTCCCATTTTAAATTAGTAAATCATGCAATCTAAGACTACAAATAAGCTGAGCTATAGTGAGAAACTCGTTTATTTAAATGAACTGAGCTCAAACTTTGATTTAGGATCAGGAACTAGCTCGTGAATAGGCTTGTGAGTAAGCTTATTAACAGACTTATTAATAAGCTTATTACTATATTTGTAAATTTTATATATATTATATATTATATAAACTACATAATTAAAACAACAAAACTTATTTTTCTTTAATATATATGCATATATATATATTTATACCAACACTTATATATTATTTTATATTTGAAAAAAAAAATAGAAACATGCTCTCTAAACAATTCGAGCTCAAGTTTAAATTTCAAGTTGATAAAAGTTCTATAGACTTGATAAAAAAGCTTAATTAGGCATGAGCTCGATTTATAAATAAGCCAAGTTCAATTATACATTTCAAGCTCAATAAAAACTTTAACTGAAGCTCCAACTTAATAAATTTTAAATAAATTAAGCTCGAGCCTTTAAAAGCTTGGTTCAGGTAGTCACGATTACAGCCTAATGCCATCCTAAAAATTTACGAGTAATCGAAAGTATAATACCGATGACAAGAATGGATCGGGCTTTCCGATACTGTACATTACTCCTATCACGGCTATAAGTCCACTTGAGCTCTGGTGCACCAAATGCAACTCTAAATCAAACCTACAAAAGATTCCAGTGAAATAAACGAATTAATTAATTAAGTTTGATAAAAGAGAGAGACACACGAAATTTACTAGAATCTTTCAAATCATTAATCAAATGGCTAAGAAATAAATTCCTCCATTGAATTATGTGACACCATATTATAGACTCTTTTGTGTCATTTATGTTTTCATCCATAGCCAAAATGTCTTTATTAATACTTTTTATCGAGATACTTATTATGTTATTATTTTGTCCTTTCGGATATAATTTGGCTATGTGTTCTCTATTATAAGAAAATTAATTTTTAAAAATAAAAATTTTGTGACAGAAAATAAGGAAGATAAGTTATATTTCTATGGATGAAATCATTGGCAATAATTTTTACAACAAAAATTAAAATTTAAGGACTTAAATTTTGTCTCTAAATTGCAGTTGTTTTAGTAGTGATATATAGTCACCTTTTGCCATTCACGGTGTGCTCTGACGGTGAGTGCCAGTGACAACTACCTAGTACATAGTCGGTTCCATGTATGTTCATAGATCCACCACCACCTTCCCAGCTCAGCTGTGTCAAAACAAACAAATAATATATATATATAATGATCGTGATTATCATTAGTATCATGTTCAAAAGCTAGCTAATCATACCTATATACAGCTAGGCTTCTCCCAAGGTCGGTCCGAATTGGAACGCCACCGGTATAGATGTCTTACGGTTTCGGTTCGGATCCAAACCGTGACCCCAACCACCGGATCAGGTTCAATTTTTACGGACCTCGAAACTGTCTTGTGAACCGACGAATATGTGGTTCATACTCGTCCCATAGCGTAGACGGGACGGTTTTGGATCCGTAAAAATGAAACCAGACCCGACGGTTTGGATCACAGTTTAAACCTGAACTCAAACCGCGAGACGTTTATATACAACAACAGTACATTTTCAAATCTCTTTTTAGAAAATTTTCAGAGGAAAATAATATTCTAACATAGGGTCTTTGCTGATATTTATTGTAATAAAATGTTAATATTTTATTGTGATAATTTACTATAAATATTATTATGTTTTAGCAATAAATAATAGTGACGAAAGATAATGGCAGTATGGCTTTAATGGTTAACAAGCACATGGTAATCCCCAATGGGCGACGAAGAAAAATTTCCCTTTTTCGCAAATGGAAGTTATTATTGTCATTTTCATAGATATTTTCTATGTTAGTTAACCTACGTTAAGTATTTTGACGTGGATTTTCCCCTTCTATCCTTCTCCCCTTCTTTAATTTACCACCTTCGGTTCCCACTATCACTTGTCAATAAAAAGACACCAAAAAATGACAATATATTTAAGACCAATATGATAACATTGGACCGATTCTCAAATTTAAGTTACAACAATTAAAAAAGATGAAAAAGTATTTTTTCCCCCCCTTTTCAGAAGCAAACAGATCGCACACTAACCAATAAATTAAAGAAAATTTTCATAAAAATTTGTCTTTATTCAAATGATTGTTAATTGTACATACCATTATGTCATGCCCCCTATTTTTAAGTGTGGCATTGGAGGGAACATAGTGCATGTTGAGTGGAATAAAATGGGGCATGACTTTCACTCTTTCATCCAAAAGATCAATTGGAGATTGCATTGTTCCATTTCCGCACAGGTACCATTCTGGACGGATAGACCCCCATTTAGACGGTCCATTCGGGCTATCTTCTTTATAGCTGAATTCACTCTCGTCCTCTGTATTTATGCAATTTAAGATAAAATTAGTATAATAATTTTGTAAAAATTTATGCATGTATATAAAAAGTTGGAACGGTATCAAAATCCCTATATAAAATTCTATTATTTTTCTTAAATTTTCATCTAAACGATGAAGATAAATCCCATGCCTAGTCAAACTTTTGCTTACTAAATTAACAAACATGTGACGGTAAAAAAAAGATAAAAATAATAATACCAACACGTATTTGCCATGATATTTTTAAGATTAATGTTACAACTGATACTTGAATTTTAACATGATATTTAAACTTTGAAATTGTCGATTTGGTATCTAAAAGAAATTGATAAGAGTACTGGTGGCATGCATAAAAGTTTTTTTCAAGTATAAATTTATCAATTTCAAAGTTCAACATATAAGTTCACATTTTGCCGATATGAAATTAACCTATATCTTTGTTATGACATAGAGATTGCAAATTTAGCAAGTAAAATCATATGAAAAACCTGATAAGTAAAAATTGTATTACATATCAACAGTAAATTAAAAAGAAAACATAAAATTTTATTGTGTTTTTCATATTTGAACGAGATAGCATATCAAGTTTTAGAAAACATAATTGCATGAAAAGGGATACTTACCAACTTCTTCGGATGTTATTGTAGTTGTGTGTAGAAGCAATTGCAAGGTGAATAGGAAAATGACAAACAAGGGTTTGGAGTTTCCTAGATAGGCCATCTCAAGAGACTTTGGCTTTATGGTTCTGGGATCATGTAAATGATTGTTGGGAATTTATAGAGCATTGGGAAGGACAAATGGGCACGCCAAAGAACAATTGAAAGGGACAAGATAGAGAATACCTCGGAAAAATCTCTCTAAATGAGACAAGTACGGTATAGTAATCGTTTATGTTCACACGATAACTGGTGAATGAATAATAATGATGATATAATATATGGTTTACAAATATTATATTATATATTTATTTGTATTTACCTAATATTAATCAAATCCCGTAACCTACAACTATGTGTAGAATTTTAACTTTATGTTTGGTTCATCGTAAATGAATGAAATTGAAGAGGAATAATAATTTTTTTATTTTATAACTATGGAGATTTTTAAAATAAAATATATCCCAAGTCAAGAATAGTTATTCTTTCAATAAATAAAAGAAATAAAATTTTTTAATCTATTTCTTATTATATAGAATAGCTATTTTTTTATAGTAGAATTTTTTATAAGTTATATAAATAATAAATATTTTATAATAATAATAATAATAATGGCGGAATATTAGTTTTATGTTGTCGGTCGACCAAATTCAATTCCTTGTGTCTGCACACAATCTGATTGCTAGTCAATGGCCATGATCAAAACAAAGGCTTCGAAGAAAGAAGCATTTATTTTCCCTCGTAGTCTTTGATTCCATGAGGGAGTGGGGGCGGGGCGTCCAATCGATTGACGTCTACTATGATGAGTTGAAAGTACGGAAAGCGCAAGAGATGATGTTTTTAGCAATTTTCGTGTTAAATGCCTAATTTTATGAGCTGTGTAACACTTTTCTTTTTCGGCTAATGCCATAATTGATATTTGAATTTTGATTAAATTATAATTAGTTATTTATATTTTTAATTTTTTCAGTTTGATACATAAATTTTAGAATTGATCAATTTGATATCTAAAAGAACTTTTTGTACACAACAACAGTACCTTCGTTAAGTTCTTTAAGATACTAAATTAATCAATTCAAAATTTTTAAGTATCAAATTGATCAATTTTAAAGTTTACGTATCAAATTGATCAAATTAAAAATTCATATAACTAATTACATATTTAATTAAAGTTTAAGTATCAATTATAACATTATCCCTTTCTTTTTTTCTTAATACGAACATCAGGAGTAGAAGGAAAATATGCTGTTGACATAAGTAGGCCCTTTATTAAGGGTTTTTTATATAAAAAAAAATGATATTAAATGTAATATTGTATGTATGATTACTACAGTATCATATTTTATGTTATAGATCATTAATTATCTCTTTTTTTAAGTAAATAGATATTGATTATATTTATTCCAGCGCAAGAACAACAAATTCAAAAGTTTGAATTATCAATGAAGGTCTAAGTATTCGATCTAAATGGGAAGTACATCTTTACAGCTAAGAAGCAGACATCAATGAGAATGAAAAATTAGCATTTTATCCAAAAAAAATCTCATAAAATGAGATAGAATACAAACAAAGGCAAAATACATAACCATAACTAGACATAGATACGGTTTCAAATCCAAACTGAACTAGAATCGAAACTGAAACAACTAGTTCTGGTTTTTGAAAATGAGGAATCAGAACTGGAATTGTCATCCATGATTTCAATCCTGTTTTATGAACCTAATGCTTTTTTATTCTAGTTTTGGAATGCGAAACTGTCAAATTATTTTATATAACAATAATAAAACAAACAAATGAATTTTTGTTTTTAATAAAATAAATTTTAAACTCAAAATAATAATTGATTCTAAAAGTATTAATTATTTATCCAAAATTTTTAAAAATTTGTTTAGAATGCACATTTATTTATATACAAACACATTAAATGTCAATTCTAGTTAGTAACATAAGATAGGAAAAACTCTAGAGGTTAAAAATGAAATTATAATACAAAAAATAGTCTCATATTATTAAAGAAAAGAATTTTTATTATAGGAGAGGTTTTTATAAACAAAATTATATATGCTTTTAAATTATATTTATTTATGTTGTTAACAAAGACACATTAAATACTATAAATAGATAAGAAATTTTACTATCCATATGAAATTATTTAAACACTAATAATTATACATTTAATATTATTTTTTATATTTTTCTCTCTAATTTTCTTTTTTTTTTAATGGATTTAGTTGGTACCATCGATTCTACCAAGTTTTAGGCCAAGAAACCATCTAGGAACCGGAAAATCAACAATTCCTCAAGTAGTTTGGCGGTTCTGGTTCGGTTCTCAGTTTGGAATGGAACCATGTCTACATCTAACTATAACTATAATAAATCTTGAGGTTTGAAATTTTATCTAAACCCCTTCATTTCCTTTTAACTTTGTATATCGTTTTCAATACTTAACCCAAAGTAACAACCAAAAGAAATGGAGAAAGAAGACAGCTAATGATTAGAAAGAAAAGCACTCTTATAAAGAGGGAGAAAAAAAAAAGAAAATAAAGACAAAAGCGAGGGAAAATAATAGTGAAAAAAGTAAAAGAATTTGAGAATGGAGAAAAAAAAAAGGAAACTGAGGTGAGTGTCTAGGGGTATGGAAGAATTTTGAGTAAGTTAGTAAGTGAGTCGAGCCTATAGATGAATTACTTGAGCTCGACTTGATGATAGCACAAATTTGACTCGACTGTAATGAATCGAGCCTACTGATGAGTTACTTGAGTTCGACTTGATGATAGCACAAATTTTGACTTGACTGTAATTGAATCGAGCTTGAGTTAGAGCTATTCAAGTAGCTACTAAGTTCAAGTCTTAACTTACTCAATTGAGTAGCTCATGAGTCTAATTGAGTTTTCTTTTATTTTTTACAAAAATAATTATAATTTTTGTTTTCCTCTTTTTAAAGCCTATTTTTATTCCTAGCTTTTTTTTTTTTCCCCTTTTATTTGTGTCTAATGAATTGCATTTATTATATCTTAAGATCAAGTCAATAATAAAAATACTATTATATTTCCAAATCTCAACTTATTTTTAGTTTAGTTAATTATATGAAAATAATCAACTCTAATTAAGTTGAACTCGAGTCATCGAGTATCAAATTAAGTCGAGTTTGAGTTAAAAAATTAAATTTTGATGGATTTTGAGTTGAGTTCAAGATTCTAGTTTTTTTTCTTTTTCATCAAGTTGAGTTCAAGGTTGGTACTATATCATCTCGACTTGACTTGTTTACAACTCTAGTTTTGATTTATTAGATGGCAAGGGTGGGCACAGATTGGTTTGTTTTTTTCTCCTTTATACACCAAATCCTTAAACAAAAGTTTGGTTTGGTTCAGTTTCGGATTACGAATTAGATCAAAATTCTAATAAAAAAAATTAGTTTTAATATTTTACATTTATGTGGATATTCAAATATTGAAATCACACTATAAAGTTCATATTGTAAATCTAAACAAAATACTTTATAAATTCATCTCATTCATAATCCATAATGTCTCATAAAATCATTTAGTTACTAACACACTAAGCTTACTGACTAATATATAGTAAAATATAATCTATCGTCCTTTAAAAAATAATTTAGTCAACCATCTATTAACAGGTTTAGCTTTAAAAAATAATCAACCAATAAAATTCATTATCACACCTTGCCCCCTACTACCGCGGTACTGGGCATGTGATGCCACGGCAAACAACCACCACTGGCCCCCTAGTGATAATGGCCAACACCGCCCTCAGGTGATGTGAACCAACGCATGACCCGCAGGGTATCACAGGCACTATAGATATTGTTGCCCTCGGGTGAGTTGACCCGCTATCTACAGCTTGCAAGGATCGAACCCAAAATCTGAGGCTTTTGCCTCCCCTAAAGATAGCACCTCTCACTAATTGAGTACTATAGGTATTGTTGCCTTCTAGTGAGTTGACCCCCTATCTGCAGTTTGCAGGGATCGAACTCAAGACCTGCAACTCAACTGGTGAGAGGTGCTACCTTTGGAGCAGGCAAAAGCCTCAGGTCCTGGGTTCAATCCCTGCAAGCTATAGATAGGAGGTTAACTCACCTGGGGATAAAATATATAATGAAAATTAATACATAATATGATATATAACTAAACAACAAAATCCATACTCTACTGAGTTTAAACAATCGATAAAAAACAATATTTAGTTACCAATGATAGAATATACCTTGAACTCAAAAAACAACTTTTAAAAAAAAAGGAACAAGTTATTATTAACCAATATTTATTATATAATAAATATTATAATAAAATCATAAGAACATATATGACCTTTAATCAAGTAACATAATAAAATTTATAACTACAAGTAAAATCTTTTTATGTTAATCTAAAACGGTTTGGTTTTGTTTTACGGATTCATTTGATTTGCCCCTTCAAACCAACTATAAATTTACGGATTGGATCATATTAAGAATTTTCTAGACCAAATTGTTTAAAAAACTATATTTTTTATTTGGTTTAGCTCGGTTTGGTTACATATTGGTTTGGATTGACCGGTTTTTTTACCCACTCCTAATGTTTTGAAGAGGGATTTCAGCTTTTCTTTTGGAAAGAGGAAAGGGGGAAAAAAATTTACAAAGAAGCAATTTGTAAATCTCTACCAATATAGAGGAGTAATTAGCACTGCAAACGAGACGAGCCGAGTCGAGCCGAGCCGAGCCGAACCAAGCTTTTAAAGCTTTGAGCTTGGCTCATTTAAAATTTAGCAAGCTTGAGCTCAAGTCAAGTATTTTATCGAGCATGAAATTGAGACTCAAGCTTGGCTCATTTAGTTAAACAAGTTTAAGATTAAGCTCGAGCTTGGCTTGTTTATGAAACGAGCTCAAGCCGAGAGCTAACAAGCTTTTATCAAGCCTGAAATTTAAGTTCAAGCTTGACTCATTTAGATAGTCTGTTTTCTAATTTTTTAACCTAAAATATAATATATGTGTTACTATAATATATACATAATTATTAATAAAAATTAGTTATTATTATTATTATTTTTATTATGTAGTTATAAATAATATATCATGCATAAAAAATTCACAAATCTTCTAACAAGCCCAGTTGCAATTTTCTTCATGAGTCTAAACGAGCTTGTTTATGATCCGGCTCGTGAGCTTAAATAAAGCTCGAGCTCGACACATTCAGATAAATAATCTTAACTTTGAACTCACGTGCGACTTGTTTACTAATCGAGCTTAAGCCGAACCGAGCCGAGCTGAGCCTGAAGTTGAGTTCAAGTAGCTCACGAATAACTCAGCTCGTTTGCAGCCCTAAGAGTAATTTTATCTAATGTTATGTAACAAACAATTTATACTCAAGGACAGTGTTTTAAGCCCAGATCTATATAGTAATATATAAAACCTCAACCTATAAAACTTAATTATTGATCGTGTATGAACACTTAAATTTATGATTTAAATTCTTTAATAAGGGAATTTAATGTGGAGGATACTCATTTTGTATATAAATTTTAAAAAGCATATATATAACAGCAATGGGGTCTACCTTAAAATATACGTGTGTGTGTGGGTCTGTTTGGATGGTCTGTTTTCATTTGTATCTGTATCTTTTCCAAAATGATATGTGTAAATATATTCGATTTGCATCTATATTTGATCTATTTGATCTTTTGATGAGAATTGTCAATTTTTTTCATCTATATCTATTTCTTGATAAATAATTTGCTAGAAAAAAAATTTAAAAAAAGTGTTAGTATTGGCTGGAAAAAGTCAAACAAACATACCCATGTTTCCAATTTATATTTATTTCATGAAATGCTCATAAGGTAAACTACGTTAAAAATATGAAAACGTTTGTAAAGTTAACCTTTAATATTTAGGCTAAATGTATCAACTAGTTCAATTAAAAAAAGGACAATAACTTAAGAATCTAACCATGGATTGATAATGACTAATTAAAAAGAAAAATTATGTGTAGTGGTTGTTGACAATAACTTAAGAATCTAACCATCAAATGTGTCGATCTTTGATATGGAATGGTTATTGTTTTAAAACACACACACACACACAAAAATTCACGTGAACTGTATTCATAATTACAACATAAGATAATCATTTCCTCTTTAATCTTTTATTTGACTTTGTTGTTACACTTATCTTGGGCCTAAACTGTGCTTTGGAGCTTTTCCACATCTCTTGTCATCATTCTGTGTTAAATTATTAGATGCTTTTTGGTATTAATTAAAAAAATTAAGAGTGCTTTAAGCAGAATTTGATCCTGTTTCGTGTGTGATTACTTTGTTTATGCATAAAGTTGGAATCTTTTTGCATGTTTTTTATTGGGGAAAAAAGCTGATCGAATTTGCAAGTAGTTAAATGTGCTGTTAAGCTCAATCTAACCCCATGTAGCATTTGATGACTTATTTGTACATAAAGTTGGAATCTTTATGTACGTTTTTGTTCAAAGGAATGATTGAATTCGTAGGTTTTCGTGCAGATCTTTGATTTAAATTTATATAATGGCTCCAGTTGCAGGCTGCAGCTTCAGGAGACTACCAAACAGAGAGGCATAAATAGCGGCTAACAGGGCAGATCGAGTCGGACCCAAAATCCTGAAGTATCCGATTTGGATACTGCAGTTGGGTTTGAAAAACCTTCTAACAAAGTGGGATGGGTTTGGAACTTGTATAACCCATTTCAAACCCATCTCTGTTGCATTTTTAGACACATCCTATAATGACATTCTTAGATGAGTTTCTACTCTCTAAGTATTTTTATCACATTTTTTTTTCACTCATAAATAAATAAATAAATATATATATATATTTGAATGACTCTTTAACTTATTAAATTTGAAACATAAATTAAATCAATCTTCTTTTCTCTGTTTTCTTTTTTCTTTTTTTGCCAAAAATTAAATTGATTATTATGATGATATTCTCCCGTAGAAAATATTGCCAGTTGATGCCACTGTATGTTCAAATAAAATAGGCACACTCAATCTTGTTTTCCAGATTTATACCAGTTTATCTATAGGCATAGCGTAATAAGACTTGCTGAAGCTAATATGTAGGTTCTATTCCGTTATTTCTCAAGTTGTAGCATAAGTAGGACGATGTGGTCTTTTTACATTATATTGTTTATATGTATATGTATATATATGTGCATATTTATCTCACTTTATTGTCATTGTGCAAATACAACTTATATATAATCCGATTTGGAATCATAAAACTGCCAAATTTTTTTTAAATAAAATGAATAAATGGTTTTTTGTTTTTAACAAAATTAATTTTAAACTCAAAATAATAATTTATTCTAAAAGTATTAATTATTTAGCCAAAATTTTTAAAAATTTGTTTAGGATATGCGTTTATTTATATACAAACACATCAAATGTCAATTCTAGTTAGTAACATGAGACTGCAAAATACTTTAGACTTTAAAACGAAGTTACAAAATAAAAAATAATCTAATGTATTAAGGAAAGGAGTTTTTATTGAAGTAGAAGTTTTCATTATAAAATAATATATGCTTTAAATTATATTTATTTATATCATTAATAAAGACTCATTAAATACTGTGAATAGATATTTTATTATTCATATGAAATAGTTTAAATATTAATAATTAGATATTTAATATTTTTTTAGATTTTTTTCTCTAATTTTTCTTTCTTTTTTTTTTTTTTCAATGGACCAGGTTGGAACCGTTACTTCCACCTAGTATTAGACCACTACTGCTTAGGAAGCGGCAATTAATGGTTCCTTAGCTAGTTTGATGGTTTTGGTTCAGTTTTTAGTTTGGAACTAAATCGCGGCTATGTCTAACTATAATATAATAAATCTTGAGGACTGAAATTTTATCTAAACCCCTTCATTTTCTTTCAACTTTGTATAATGTTTTCAATACTTAACCCAGAGCAACAACTGCGAGAAATGCAGAGAGACAGCAACTAATGATACGAAAGAAAAGGGCTCTTAAGAATAGAGGGAAAAAGAAAAAGAAAATAAAGGAAATATGATGGAAAATAATAGTGAAAAAAGTAAAAGAATTTGAGAATGAAAGGAAAAAAAAAAAAAGAAAAAAAGGGAAAATGAGGTGTGTGGCAGAAGGTATAGGAGGATTTTGAGTAAGTTAATATGTGAATCGAACCTACTAGTGAGTTACGTGAGTTCAACTTGATGATAGTTTAAATTTGACTCGACTATAGTTGAGTCGAGCTTGAGCTTGAACTATTCAAGTAGCTACTGAGTTGAGTTTTAAAATAATCAATTTGAGTAGCTCACGAGTCTAATCGAGCTTTTTAATTTTTTTTTTACAAAAATAATTATGATAGTTCTATTTTCCTCTTTTTAAAGCCTACTTTTATCCCTTTCCCATTTTTTCCCTTTCATTTATATCTAATGTTCTACATTTATTATATCTTAAGATCAAGTCAATAATAAAAACACTATTATATTTCTAAATCTCTACTTATTTTTAATTTAATTAATTATATGAATATAATCTGGTCAAATTGAGTCGAACTCAAGTCATTGAGTATCAATTCGAGTCGAGTTTGAGTTAAAAAATTAAATATCAAGGGATTTTGAGTCTAGTTCAAGTTTCAAGTTTTTTTTTTTCTTTTTTGATTCAAGTTGAGTTTGAGGTTGGTTCTATTTCATCTCAACTTGACTTATTTACATCTCTAGTTTGAGTTATTAGATGGCTAGCCTTACTGTTTGTAGGAGTGAGCGTGGATTGGTTTGGTTTGGTTTGGTTGATTTTCACTAAAACTAAACCAAACCATAATTTACGGTTTTTTTTTTCACCTTCATAAACCAAACCATTAAATAAACGTTTGGTTTGGATAAGAAAATTTTCAAGCCATTAAATAACGGTTTGGATTGGTTCGATTTGGATTACGAATTAGATCAAACTTATAATAAAAAAACTTAATTATAATATTTTACATTTGTGTGGGTATTCAAATATTGAAATCACACTCTAGGGTTCATATTATAATGTCAACAAAATACTTTACAAATTCATCCCATTCATAATCCATGATATCTTATAAAATCGTTTAGTCACTAACAGGATGCTTACTGACTAATACATAATCTATAGTTCTTTAAAAAATAATTTAATCAACCACCTACTGTAAAATTTGGCTTTAAAAAAAAATCTACCAATAAAAGTTATATATGAATAAAAGTGAACTATTAATAAAATATCAAATGAAAAATTAATGTATAATAAGAAATATAACTAAATAACAAAATCTAATATTGAGTTACTGATGAAAGAATATATCTTAAACTAAAAAAAAAATTAAAAAAGAATGAGTTATTATTATTCATCACATAATAAATATCATAATAAAATCATAAAAACATATATGACCTTTAATCAATCATCATAACAAAATTTATAACTACAAGTAAAATATTTTTATGTTAATCTAAAATGGTTTGGTTTGGTTTCATAAATTGGTTCGATTTACCCATTCAAACCAACTGTAAATTTACATATTGCTTCGAATTAAGAATTTTCAAGACAAATTGTTTTAAAAAAACCATATTTTTATATTTGGCTTAGTTCGGTTACGGATTGATTTGGTTTGAAGAAGGCTTTTTGCTTATCTTTTGGAAAGAGGAAAGGGAAAATTTTTCACAAAGGAGTAATTCTGTAAATCTTTGCCCACATATAGGAGTAATTAGGGCTGCAAACGTAGCAAGTCAAGTCAAGTCAAGCAGAGCCGAGCTAAGTCGAGTCGAGTAGAGCCGAGTGGAGCTTTTAAAGACTCAGCTTCGGTTCATTTAAACTTTAGTAAGCTCGAGCTCGAGCTCAAGCTAAGCTTTTTATTGAACTTGAAATAGAAGCTCGAACTCGGCTCATTCAGTTAAACAAGCTTAAGTTTGAGCTCGAACTCGACTTGTTTATGAAACGAGCTTAAGTCGAGCTAAGCTTTTTATCGAGCCTAACGAGTTTTTATCGAGCCGAAATTTAAGTTTGAGCTTGAACTATTTAGATAGTTCGTTTTCCATTTTTTTAAACCTAAAATATAATATATATATATATATATAAGTATTGATATATTTTATACATTATTATTAATAGAAATTAGTTTTTATTGTTTTTACTATGTAGTTATAAATAATATATTATGCATAAAAAATTCAAAAATCTACTAAAGAGTTTAATTGCAAACTTTTTCATGAGTTTAAACGAGCTTATTCACGAGTTGGCTCATGAGCCTAAATTAAGACTTGAGCTCGGTTCGTTTAGATAAACGAACTTTACTTTGAGCTCAAGCTCAGCTTGCTTACTAATCGAGCTTAAGTCGAGCCGAGTTGAGCCAAGCCTAAAGCAAGCTTGGCTCGTTTGTATTCCTAGAAGTAATTTTGTCCAATATTATTTAACAAACAATTTATACTAAAGGGCAGTGTTTTGAACCCATATCTATACAATAATATATAAAATCCCAACCTATAAGACTTGATTATTGATCGTGTATGAACACTTAAATCTATGATTTATATTCTTTAATAAGGGGTTTAATGTGAAAATATTGTGTGTGTGTGTGTGTGTGTGTGTATGTTTCCAATTTTATATTGATTTCACAAATGCTTATAAGGTAAACTACGTCAAAAATATGAAAATGTTTGTAAAGACAACATTTGATATTTAGGCTAAATGTATGATACAACCACACACGATCCGAAACTCACACGTGCGAAACCAAAATAACCCTAACTCTGTATTACCCCACTTTCTCTTTCTTCCGACAAGAACAAGGTACGTTTTCTATTCTCTCTTCTCTCATCTTTCTTACAAAAATTAGGGTTTCTTGGATTTTTTGCTTTAGAATGTTTATCTGCTCAGATCTATGGAATATTGCTTACTAACTATGCTTCTATTATTACTTGCGAGGTGAATTTAAAATGGCAGCTTGAGATAATTCTGGAATTCAAGCTTCCAGTTGGCTCCTATACTCAGATCTTTGTTTGGGTAAAAACTCATACCCTGTTTGATGTTTTATTTTCTATTTATATTGTTCTTCATGAATCTTACAGCCTGTAACTACATATTTCTCCAACTATGATGCTAATTGTTCGTTCGGTTACAAAAACAGCTATTACATGTTTGAGATTTGCTTAGCTGGTTTTTAAACAGTTACAAGAAACAAACTTGCTAGATGTTACAACTAGTACAACTGTATTTTGCTAGGTTTCTCCAAAACAGATGTATTCTGTTTAAATTCGTAATGTAATCTTGCAAATATACTAGTGTTCTTCTATTCCTTTGGCTTCATGTCATAACATGTTCCTTCCTCCCTGGAAAAACCACCTTGTCCTCAAGGTGATATTTTGGATAACCTCGTTGAAAATCACTTAAATCTATCCATGAGGCATCTTCAATTGGTATAGACCCCCATTGTACTAATAATTTTTGAAAATTTGGCCTTGTCGATGTATAGAACGAACATTCAACACAGCTATTGGCTTGACAAGTGAAAAATTGTCATGAGAGTCCCCTGGTAAATGCACCACATGAGAATGTTCACTCTCTGCTTTCCTTAGTAATGATACATGAAAAATAGGATGAATTTTGGAATGTTGTGGTAGTTGTAAACAATATGCCACATTACCCACTTGTTTAACAATCTAATAAGGCCCAAAATAATGTCGTGAAAACTTAAAAGAGAGCCTATTGGCAAGAGAAGTTTGCCTATAGGGTTGTAGTTTCATGTACACCTAATCGCCTACTTCAAATGTCTTGTATATTCTGTGCTTATCTAATAGTTGTTTCATGCACAATTGTGCTAACTTAGATTGGATTTTAAGCACTTCAATAACTCATCTCGATTCTTCAACTCATGATCTAATGCATCAATATTAGTCTATCCTTGAACATATTTGGGTATAGTAGGTGGTGTTCTTCCATATAAAATTTGGAATGGAGTCATTTGTACTAATGTGATAGCTTGTATTCAAGCAATACTTAGCCCATGCAAGGAATTTAGGCCACTCCTTGGGACAATCCATAACATAAGCTCTTAAGTACTGTTCTAAGCATCAATTCATGACTTTAGTTTGACCATCTAATTGAGGATGATAAGCTGAACTCATTTTCAAAGTTATCCTACTGAGTTTAAATAACTCAGTCCAGAAGTGGCTCATAAAGACTATGTCCTTATCCGATACAATTGTCTTTGGAATTCCATGTAATTTGACAATCTGGCTACTGATGTAGCATTGTATTGAGCTGTGAGACTCCCAAAATGAGAATATTTGGAAAGCCTATCTACTACCACCATAATAATAGAATATCCATTAGATAAAGGAAGGCTTGTGATAAAATCCATCGAAATATTCTCAAAAACTTCTTGAAGAATGGGAAGTGGTTGTAATGACCTTGCTGGGGATGTGGTCAAATTTTTTATTTGTTGACACACATGGCAACACTTCACAAAAGTTTCTACATCCCTCTTCATATTAGGCCAAAAGAAGGATTCAGATAGCCTTTCGAAAGTTTTCAATATGCCTAAAGGGCCTCCCATGTGAGATGAATGAAATTCTAATATCAGTGAATTGATAATAGAAGAATGAGGAGGGATAAAAATGTTGGTTCCCAAAAAGAGTAAATCACCTTTGACCACTAAAGGTTACTGTAAAGAAACTCCAGCTTTACAATCTGAAAGTAATTTTTGCCAATCCTTATTTTTCTTGAACTTTGTCTTAATTAGTGTGACAAAGTCAAAGGAAGGTAAAGAAATTGAAAGTAATTAGGCTATAGGATCAAAGTTATGCGATAATGCGTCAGTTACCACATTTTTAGAGCCTGGTTTATACAAAATTTCATAATCTTATCCCAAAAGTTTCACCAAATATTGTTGCTGTTCAGGAGTCTGAATGGTTTGAGATAAAATTTCTTTGAGACTCTTTTGATCTGTTTTGATAATAAAATCCTGTCCCAACAAATAATGTCTCCACTTTTTAACAGCCTCAACTAAAGCTACCAATTCTCGAACATAGGCACTTGCTTTCTACATCCTCATTGAAAATTTCTTGCTAAAGAAAGCAATTGGATGAGATCTTTGATGTAACACAGCACCCATACCAGCTCCTGATGCATCTGTATCTACTATAAACGTCTGAGTGAAATCAGGTAGACCAAAACTGGAGTAGTCATTAAAGCTTTTTTATGGTCTACAAAGGCTGATGTAGCTGAGAATTCCAAAGAAAGGCATCTTTTTTAATAAATTGGTGAGAGGAGCAGCAATACTGTCATAATGCTTGACAAATCATCTATAATAACCATGAGTCCCAAAAATCCTCTTAATTGTGTTGAATTAAGTGGAAGAGGCCAATCTTGAATTGCCTAAACCTTAGAAGGATCAGGAGAGACTCCTTCAACCGAAATAAAGTGACCCAAATAATCTGTTTTAGCTTGACCAAAAAGACATTTGGTTCGTTTAAAAAAAAAAAAAAACTAATGTTCTTTGAGACAATATAAAGCAGTCTCTAAGTGACATAAATGATCCTCAATAGAATTATTGTAAATGAGGATATCATAAAAAAAAAAAAAAAACCAATGATGAATTTCCTCAAATATGACCTAAAAATGTTATTCATCACAGATTGAAATGTTCAAGGAGCATTGGATAAGCCAAATGGCATAACTAAAAATTCTTAATGGCCTTCGTGAGTACGAAAGGCTGTTTTATGAATATCATTAGGATACGTGCGAATCTAGTGATAACCAGCATGCAAATCTAACTTGGAAAATATAATTGCTCCAAACAATTCATCCAAAAGTTCATCAATATTAGGTATGGGAAACTTGTCCCAAATAGTAGCCTGATTCAAAGCTCTATAATCTACACAGAATCGCCAAGACATATCTTTCTTTTTAACCAACAGAATTGGTGATGAAAACAGACTCGTACTAGGCCGTATGATACCAGAATCTAGCATTTCCTGAACTAACTTCTCAATTTCCCCCTTCTGAAAATATGGATAGCGATAGGGTCTGACATTAATGGGTTATGATTCATTCTTCAAATGGATATGATGTTGAACATCACGTGGTGGGGGTAATGATGATAGAGTCTCAAAAACACTCTGAAATCTGCCCAATAGCTCTTCAATAGAGTTGATGCAGGTGGTATCAATGAATGAATGATCTATCTGAGCCACTAAACTAAACAAACTAGCAATCTGATCAGATTTAATCAATTTGCGTAATTGAAGAGACTCAATTCGTTGTGGCAAACGAGAAGAAATGCCCTCCAAGCAAATGTGATGCATATTCATCATGAAATCCATAGTAAGATGGACATAATCCATAGTGACAAGCCCTAAAGTTTGCAGCCACTGAATTCCCAAAACCAAATCTGCTCCTTGAATAGGTAAAACATATAGATCAACATCAATCTAAGTTTCACCCAAAATTAAAGAGACTTTCTCACAAAAACCTGAACATGTTAAATATTCCCTATTACCATCATCACTTTGAATGAGGAAGTAGCCAAAATAGGCAAATATAATTGTCTGGCAATGTGTTTCTGAATAAAATTGTGGGTGCTCCCCGAGTCCACCAAAATGGAAACTGGCTATCCTCCAATTTGCCCCTCCAAATGAAGGGTTCGAAGGGCTTGTGCTCCAGATAGAGCATGATACCTTATCTCAATAGGAATTTCATGTGATTCCTGAGTATCAACATCCAATGGCGTGTCCACCTGTTCCATATCATCAATATCATCATCAAGCTAAATTATCATAAGAAATTTGGCTTTACAAATATGATCTTTATTAAATTTCTCATCACAATTGAAACAAAGACCCTTCTCTCATCATACCGCCATCTCAGTAGGAGTCAAATGTTTAAAAGGTAATGATTTCTTTGGAATGGTAGTTGAAACAATGGGTTGAGAAGATGAAGGTAGAGTAGATTTGGAAGGAAAATGTTTGGGTTTGAATGAAGTCTGTGGAATGTAAGTGGAAGAAATACTGGTTTTGGAAAAAGTATTATTTGGCGAGGTGTATAAAATGTATTTGGGTAAGGCAAAGTGTGTGTAAACTTTGATTCAAAAAGCTTGGCTAGGCTCATAGCTTGAATCAAACCAGTGGGTCAAGAGGCTAAAACTTCTTGCAAAATAAGGGGTTTTAATCCTGAAATGAAACAACTCATTAAGAAACTTTCAGATAAATCAATGACATGATTAGATAAAGATTCAAAAGCATGTTGGTATTTAGCAACTGTACTAGTTTGCACTAATTTGGAAAGTTTGCCTTGTGGATCCTCATACAGAGAAGGACCAAAACGATATTCCATGGCTTTAACAAAAATAGGCCATGTGGACAATAAACCACTCCTATACAAGCACTAATATCAATTAGCCATCATCCTCCATTGCAAAAGATGCAATTTTCAAACCGTTCTGGGTCAGGAACATTATGAAAATCAAAGAATTGATTGGCTTTGAAAATCCATGAAATAGGATTATCCTCAAAAATTTGGGTAAATCCAACTTCATATTTCTCATGTAAGAAAATTGAGACTCCACATTATTCGAGTGTCCTATTGGAGAAAATGATGAATGATCCGAGAATTAGAATTTGGATGATTCTGATTTTCCATTTGCAATTTCACAAAGTGTAAAACTTGAGTCATATCTGCTAAGAGTCTATCAGTTTTAGACTCAAGTGAAGTGATCTTATTGGCATGTGATTGAAGATCATCTTTAAACTGAGAAATACTTCTAGTTCCGTCAACCATGACAACAATGGTAGCAATTGAACCAATGAAAGCACCAATGATATAACTAACACGGTCCGAAACTCACACGTGCAACACCAAAATAACCCTAACTCTGTATTACCCCACTTTCTCTTTCTTCTGACAAGAACAAGGTACGTTTTCTATTCTCTCTTCTTTCGTCTTTCTTACAAAAATTAGGGTTTCTTAGATTTTTGCTTTAAAATGTTTATCTGCTCAGATCTGTGGAATATTGCTTACTAACTATGCTTCTATTATTACTTCCGAGGTGATTTTAATATGGCAGCTTGAGATAATTTTGGAATTGGAGCTTCTAGTTGGCTCCTATACTCAGATCTTTGTTTGGGTAAAAACTCATACCCTGTTCTGATGTTTTATTTTCTATTTATATCGTTCTTCATGAATCTTACAGCCTGTAACTACATATTTCTCCAGCTATGATGCTAATTGTTCGTTTGGTTACAAAGACAGCTATTACACGTTTGAGATTTGCTTGGCTGGTTTTTAAACAGTAACAAAAAACAAACTTGCTAGATGTTACAACTAGTACTACTGTATTTTGCTAAGTTTCTTCAAAACATATGTATTCTGTTTTAATTCATAATGTAATCTTGCAAATGTATTAGTGTTGTTCTATTCCTTTGGCTTCGTGTCATAACAATGTATCAACTAGTTCAATTTAAAAAAAGGACAATAACTTAAGAATCTAACCATTGATTGATAATGACTAATTAAAAAAAAATGATGTGTAGTGGTTGTTGACAATAACTTAAGAATCTAACCATTGATTGATAATGACTAATTAAGAAAAAATGATGTGTAGTGGCTATTGACAATAACTTAAGAATCTAACCGTCAAATGTATCAATCTTTGATATGGAATGGTTATTGTTTTTAAACATGATCTATATGTTTTAAAACACACATACACAAATTCACGTGATCAGTATTCATAATTACAACATAAGATAATCATTTCCTCTTTAATGTTTTATTTGACTTTGTTGTTACACTTATCTTGGGTCTAACCGTGCTTTTGAGCTTTTCTATATCTCATATCATCATTTTGCGTTAAATTATTAGATGCTTTATGGTATTAATTCAAAAAATTAAGAGTGCTTTAAGCAGAATTTGATTCTATTTTGTGTGTGATTACTTTATTAATGTATAAGTTGGGATCTTTCTGCATGTGTTTTATTGGGGAAAACTGATCGAATTTGCAAGTAGTTAAGTGTGCTGTTAATTAAGCTCAATTTAACCCCATGTAGCATTTGATGACTCATTTGTACATGAAGTTGGAATCTTTATGTACCTTTTTGTAAAAAAATAATATTGAATTCGTAGATTTCGTGCAGATCTTTGATTTAAATTTATATAATGGCTCCGGTTGTAGCTTCAGGAGACTATCAAACAGAGAGGTATGAATAGCGAGTTAACAGAGCGGGTCGAATCAGACTTAAAGTCCTTTAGTATCGGATTTGGATACTGCGTTCAAGTCTGAAAAACCTTTTAAGGAAGTGGATGGGTTCAGATCTTATATAACTCATCTCAAGTCCACTCTAATTGTATTCCTAGACACATCCTATAATGACATGCTTAGCCAAGTTCCTACTTTCTATGTACTTTTATTACACACACACACATATATATATATATATATATTTGAATGACTCTTTAACTTATTAAATTTGAAACATAAATTAAATCGATCTCTTTTCTCTGTTTTTTTTTTTTTTTTCTGCCCAAATTAAATCTATTATTATGATGATATTCTTTGGTAGAAAATATTGCCGGTTTATGCCACTGTATGTTCAAATAAAATAAGGCACACTCGATCTTGTTTTCCATTGGGCCAAAAAAAAAAAAAAAAATTCTTGTTTTCCAGATTCATACCAGTTTATGCATAGGCATAGCGTAATAAGAGTTACTGAAGCTAATATGTAGGTTCTATTCCGTTAGTTCTCAAGTTGTAGCATGAGTAGGACGATGTGATCTTTTTACATTATATTGTGTGTGTGTGTATAAATATATGTATATTTATCACATTTATTGTCATTGTGCAAATACAACTTATATATAATCCGCGTAGAGAATAAGATATCATTTCCTATGTATGTGTATTATTTAATTAAGAGTATAGCACTTAAATTTTTCAATTAGACCCATAATTCTCCTTATAAGAGATATATTCTTGCATTAGTTATGTTCATTATTCGAGTTCTAAATTAATGAGTTATTGTCATTTTCTGTCGTTTCCTAGCTTAAAATTTTCTAGAAAACTAAAATAAATATCTAGCTTCATATAATTCTTTCATATTACATTAATATTATAAGTAGGTTATGTATGCTTGTAATTTTTATTAATATTATTCAATGCGAGTGCATCATCGACAAATAATCACACTACAAGAAATTTTGGCTTTAGAGACAAAAAATTCGGTCTCTGAAATTGAAAAATCTGTCTCTAAAGACTTTCAGAGACAGATTTTCCGTCGTAAATTTCTGTCTCAAAAATTATCGTCGCTAATTTTTTTAGAGACAAATTTATTTTTCGTTGCAAATTTACTACGGAATTTCTATCGCAAATTTGTCACTGTTTATAATTAGTTATTTTTTAAATATCCAATTAGTAAATATTAAATAAAATTATTTCGTCGCAAATCTGTCTTTGATTCTAAGACAAATTATTTAAAAAAAACTCATTTGCCTTTTATTTATCATTCCCAGGAGGTCACCCATCATAGAATGCTACATACTAAGCACACTTAACATTGAAGTTTTTACAAACACTAAACCGATAAACCAATTCATATCTTCATGAGTAAAGTTCCACTACTGTTTATTTAAGAGATATCACAATTTACAATTTATAACTATAAAACATTTTACATATCTTTTATAATTTATTTTTATTTTATAATTTCACTTTACCTATTTATTAAGGATTTTTCATTAATATTTTATTAAAATAATATAATATTAATATATACAATGTTTTCATTTTATATAATTATTTTAAATTATATATTTATTATAAAAATAATATTTTTAGTAATATATTATAATTTTTTTTCCAAATATGATATTATTATTAAAAAATATTATATATTATGTAAATATAAATAATGTTATACATATAAATTTATATATATTTAATGATATATATTATTATTATACTTTTCACATTACTTATTTAATATTTTATATTAACTTAATATATTGTATATTGTTAATTTATGTGTTTATTTTTTATTTCATTTTTGTTACACTTAATAAACTATAATATAATATAAACAATATAAAAATATATTTTTCATTAATATATTAATAAAATAATATATAATATCAATTTTAAATATATTTAACTAATTATTATATATTATTATTTATTACTTAAATATACTATATTTTTACATAGTATATTATTTTTTCCCCAAAGATGTTATATATATTTTAAATAAAATACAGTTTGTAAATTTTTTATATTACAAAACAAATGAATAGTCATAATAAATATATAATAAAAAATTATAAATAATATGAATATATATTTTTATTAATATAATATTAAAAATATAATATATTATTTATATATTTTATATGTTTAAATATACCAAGTTTACATTTTATTTAATTATTTTATTTTTATATTTTATTATTGAAATATACTTTATTTTAAGTAGTATTTTATGATATTACTTGTATATAACATATTATATTATTGTTATACACTATTTTATTTAGTTGTATAATTTGATTTTTTTATATAAGTTATTATCTAAAAGAATAAATAATAAGATATAAATATAATATTTATATTTAAGTACTATTTTTAATTTATACTTTATATTATATAAATATGTAATGTAATAATAAATATATTACAAATAAAATATATATAATTAGTTGTAAATAACATATGATTTACTATTAATATTTATTATATAATAAATTAATTTACAAATATAATATATGTCCTTATTATATAATGCACATTTGTATATATTATATTAGATATGTATAATTAAAACTAAATTTTAAAATAATTATTTATATATACATATATGTAATAATTTAATTTAGAGACAAATTTGCAACAGAATTTAAAAAAATAGAAATTGGCGCTAAAATAATTTATTTCCCTCTAAAATCAAAGACAAATTTGCCACGGAAAAATTTCCGTCGCAAATCAATGTGTAATCCGTTGCAAATTCCGTCGCAAAAGCATATAAAAATTAGAAGATTATTCATAATTTATGTCATCACAAATCCGTCGCAAATCTGTCTCTAATTCATTTTTTTAGAGACAGAAATTTACGTCGCAAATTTTTTGTCTCTAAAGGCTAGTTTTTCTAGTAGTGTCATAAGCATGTAGTAGAGACATTATTTTTATTATTTTTAAATAAACTGTTTGCTAACAATAGATATTGATTAAAAAAATAAATATTTTAATAAACTAATTAAACATATCATATATAAATAAGATATAGATAAAAATAAGATAATTCAAACAAAAAATAGATCTGGATTTCCTGCAGAAATGATTTGAAAGATTCAAAGTAAAAAATAGTAGTATTTGCTAGCAACTACACATTGGAGCATAATTTAGTGTAGATGTATGCATTTCTCGATTGAAAAAGGAAGAGAGAGAGAGAGGGGGTGGCGGGTCAGCTGTGTGGGTAAGAAAATGCAAAAGAAGAATCACAATAGAAGGAACAATTCATAGACACGTGCTGTAGAACTTAAGATATTCGCAATCTTGGGAAGAAGTTTGGATAATCAAACTTTCGAAGCAGTTGCATTGTTCACATGGGCAACTAAATCAAATTCGTGCCACAGGTCCAAATATAACGGTAAGCACGTGTTACCTATTTAATTGATGGTGAAATCTATTTCTCTTAGTAATAATTGAATGACTTTTGGCCAAAAAAAAAAAAAAAATTGAATGACTATTTCTACCTTTTTTTTCATTCAATTAAATCAATGAGGACCATCTAAAAATAGAGATGTAATCGGATAGGCTGTTATAAGATTATTGATTCATCCACTCCATTAAAAACCTCTAGGGTTCGACCTTATAAATTTAAGGATTGGGTTTGGATCTATAGTAAAAACTCTAGAGAGTTTTAGGGTTAACTTTGGATTATATAATAAACTCAATGGATATCCGACAACCTGTATTATAATTTGAAAAAAAAATAAATGAAAACATTATTAAGGGATAAGAGAAGAAATAAGACATGAAGGAGTTACCATTTTTTTTACCTAAGGATGTTTTTTCTTTATGTCTACTAGATTGGTTATATGTTTTAGAACTTTTTATTGAATTTTGTTCAAGTCATATTTGTTATAGAGATTAATATTATTTATTGTTAGTTATATTTTAATCCTAGCAAGAGATTTTAATTTATCATGTTTTTAAGATATTATACTATGATGAAAGTAATATATTTATGTGTTTAAATACTGTATAATAAATGTGGTTTGCAACTTTTCTATTAATTTCATGTATCTTCTTATTTTTAAATGTATAAGAAACTTGTGTTAAAAGTATCAGTTTTTTTTTTAAAATTTATTATTAAAATTTGAAAAAAGGTTGGCAAAAAAGTAGGGTTATAGGGTTATAAGATCAGGTTTCGGATCCTAAATCAAACTCTATAGGGCAGGTTTAAATATAGTAACAAAACTCTATAAGGTCATAGAATTGGGTTTGGTGGACCCTATGGTATAGTAGGTCGGGTTTCGAATTGATCTGAAACCCGACCCAGTTATATCCTTATGTGGAAATGGTTTAGAAACTCGACGCACGTGATAAATGAAGATATACTCTTTCAATTGGACTCTTGATATTATGGTAGATTGTTCATACCTAACTTTTAATTCTCTATTGTAATTATTAATCGACAGATATGCGTTAATATTATATTAGTTTATAATAATTAATTAAAAAATTTATATATGTTAAAGTATATGATATAATAAAAATTATTAATGTAAAAAGAAAAAGTAAAATAAGAAAGGCTACTGAAGGTGGCTAGTCCTTTCCTCTACCTTAGAGTTTCTAAGCTTTAGCTAGGGTTTATGTTTTATAATTACCCAAGTCCCTTTTCATTCCGATCATAAGAAATTTGAGAGAAATAATTAGGTATTGTCAAAATTCCTATATCAAAAGATCAAATATTTGTTTATCACTATCAGTTGGGTTTGATACTTGGTAGCTTCTATACCTATCACAACCACATTTGAGATAATTTATATTGTCTACTCCTCCTCCTTAATCCATCTTTCTCTTTATCATTCTTGACGTGTCACTCCTTATAAGCCGCATGTAGCATGATGATCACATAGTATGCACGTGATTACTCCATTTGAATCCATACAATATACATAAATTAATCTTTAATTTATCATATTGATCGATTCGAGATACAACAACATTGCACTAGTAGTTTTAGAATTAGATTATAAATACGTGTTAATAGTGCAGAATGTGGGACTTGTCATATAAAAGATGTATTAATGATGGTTTAAAGGCTTTAAAGATAAATTAAGCTTTAATCGATCTGTCATTTTGACCGGTTCTAGAATATACCAGCATTTAATCAATAGTTCTAGGAGTAGATTGTAAATACGTGTTAATTCTGCCGTTCCATTGAATCCATTGGAGACTTCGTAAATGTGTGTGTAAAACCGTTTAGTTCTCTTACGTAATACGTTATGTGAAGAAACGTTTATAATATCATATCAGCATAAATGGACTCTTGTGGTTGGATCTAGAATGTCCAATTCTCATAATGCAACACATGTTCTGAAAAAAGCGTGGGAAGTGTGATCATTTTCTATCCTGGTGACCGTTCATCTTTGGTTGAAAGATATCACACGAAGGGATTGCAAATTTCGGAATTTTCTTCATGATGTGATTACTTTTGACTATGATTTCCTTGGGAACTGTACAGAAGTTGTTTTATAGGAGGAAGGTTGTTGTTTGCTCTGTATGTTCGCTCTTGTACATCGTGTCTGATTGCAATAGTCAAGTAAGCTGGTGCTTTCCTGTGCGTAGAAGGTTAAAACTAAAAAGAAAGACTTTTAAACACCGGTGAAGTGCCAAAAGTCTCTTTTTGAAAAAAAAAAAAAAAAAAAGTCTCACACGAAGAAACGTAAATTTGCCGTCCCTCGGCTCTGTATCTCGAAAAAAGATTCAATGGATGTTAAACGTTATGCATAATGTATACTAAGCGTATAACTCTTAATAGTATTATAACATATTGGTCTATGGATAATGGTTATTATGATAACTATCCACTATTGTTCATATGTTATAAAGTTATTGAAAGTTAGATACCATGTATATATCCACTTAATGTGTAATACCTACTTAAGATTTTTCTGTCCGAGCCATTTAGCTTTCTCCACTTGTCTCTTGCTTTTAAATGGACTAAAATTATTCATGTCAATTATTGTCTTTCTTCTTTTTTTTTTTTCCCCCTATGATAAGTATGACTTCATTTATTTTATGTGTTATTTCATTTTTTCAGAATATTTTGTATAAAATACTAGAACAAATCATTAACTAATTATACAGTGCAATAATAATAAAAGTTACTTCTTATCTTATATGATAATTATACAAAATATATTAACTTGAATGTTATTTTTAGTATTTTAATTTTTCATGGAACAGGCGTAATTAAAAAAAAATTCCTGTTGCAAAATACAATTACATCAGCAAATAATATAAATATTTGGCTAGAAGGATAAATAATATATAACAAAATTTGCTTAGAAAAGGTAGAATAATTAGGTAAATGTATCTTGATAAACATCCTTTAAATATTCAATTCTTTCTTTTTTTTTTTTAACTTAGTATTTATTAAACTAATTGAAAAAAAAAAGCGAAATATAATCTGATTCATCATGCCTAAAGACCAATTTCATTTTATTAGATATTCAAATGTCTTCATTTATCATAATTGACCATACTCTATTTATTATAAGGATTATATCAAATTTTTATATTTGACATCAGATTTTTAATTAGTGAGGTGTTGTTGTTGCTTTATATTTCAAGGAATTCGCTTATAGATGGCTAATTTTTTTCTCGTCCAATTAATAGACTACAAATTCTACTACCGTTAAATGGCCTCAGGAGTGTATCAATGCATTAATTATTTATGACTTGTATTACAAATATATAAATTAGAAATCGTTATCTATTAATATATATATAATATGTGTATTACATATATCGTATTGCGTATTTGATATATAATTTATATATTGCAAATATATGGCCTTTCTATTGTTATGCAAATATACATGTATAAATAAATACAACAACAACAATATGATTATATGCGTATGCAATTATTATGTGTACTTATAACTTCATATAAGTACAAATATTATATATTTGACCAACAAAATTAGTTTGAGTATAAAAATGACTAAAACTTAATGATAATAAATTGAGACAAGTATAATTTGGAAGAGTTGTTTTATAATGGATGAAATAGGGATGCTATCACTTTATTATGAAGTCTAACAAACCTCCTAACAGAAAATGTCATTAAAATAAGAAAGTTATTTTTGGTCTAATAATCAAAGATATCAAAGAATATTAAAAGTTAGATCTTTGAATATTATATTCATCCTAATAAGAAATATACTAATATCCAAAGAAGAAATTGGAAAAAAAAATTTGGTCTCAAAAATTATCATCTAATTGCCTTACAATCAGGATGCGGGTTGCTACTTCTCACTCATTGAACCTACATATGTAGAAAATAAAAATAATAATAATTATTATTAATAATGAAAAATTAAAATATGCTAAATAAATTGTTGATAGATTTTTATTTATTAAGAAAAGGTATTGATAAGATGTTGTCTATGATATTGGATATGCTATTGATCATTGTGGCAAAATATTTATATTATTTATTGATGTAATTGTATTTTGCAACATGGATTTTTTTCTAATTACATCCCATTCCATGAAAAATTAAAATAGTGAAAATAATATTTAAGTTAATAATATTTGTATAATTGTCATATAAGATAAGAAGTAAGTATTATTATTATTGCACTATTTTAGATAATGAAGTCATCTCGTTATTTTATACAAAATATTTTGAAAAGTGAAATAATACATAAGAACAAACCAAGTTCATATTATCATAGGCAAAGAAAGGTGAAAGAATGATAATTGTCATTAATAATTTTCATCCACCTAAAAGCATGAGAAATGTGGAGAAAGCTAAATGGCGAGGACAGACATGCGATATGGAGCCAATGGAGAAAGGACAATAATTGTCATGAATAATTATAGTCCATCTAAAGCATGAGACACGTGGAAAAGGCTAAATGGCCAGGAAAGACATGGAGCATGGAGCCAAAGGACAGCAAATTTACATCCCACACGAAATGATTAACTTTGAAGGCGTGGCTCGCTTTAATTAAACTCTTTAAAACTTTATTTGTTTAGGAAATCACTTTTACATAAATGATATAATATTTATATAAAAGCAGCTAAAACTCGATTGACGTTGAAGTTGAAGTTGTACTCAAACTCGTTTAGATTATTTATGATTTGAAAAAATATTTCAAATATCGTAAAGTTTATACCTGTCTCACTAACTATTCTAAATACTATTGCCGGGGGAGGGGGGTGTGTGGGTGGAACTATTAGAATGGCTGCTAAATCTCAATTTCTCTTGATTGTTATTGATTCGAATTGATCAAGTATATATAAGGTCCTGTTTGTTTCATATTTTTCTAATAGTTTTATCATCTTTTTTTGTTATTTTTAAATAGATGTTTATTAAGAATTAGATAGAAATGAAACATATATATTTTTATTCATAAACAGTTCAGACACAAATATAATACAGATAAAATACAGATACAGATCAAATACAAATAAGATATAGATTAAATTCGAACAATCCAAACAAAAGATCTTAAATAGCTTATAAATATGTTTGGTTTATTTATATCGTATATGATACATTGAGTTACTTATTATAAGGAATTAATCCTTTTAAAAAATGCTCTGTGGAAAAAAAAAAATAGAAAGAGGGATACAAAGCATGAAATCTATTTTCCAAAGATTGGATTTATGTATTGTGAATCCAGGTAGAAGAAAAGAAATAACAGATGAAGGACACGAGAAGCACTAGAATGTATACGTGCTGTGGCCCATTGGTCAGCATGTCTTTTTGTATTTCCATCCGCAGTTCTAACATTACTGCCTGTTGCTGTTGCTGTTGGTGTTGCATAAGAACGTGTCAAAGTTACCTCGTCAGTGGTATGAATGCCCAAATATATGCACATATGATTAATGCAATGCCTATAATATTTTCTTAGGATAATATCATAATATATATTTTTTTAATTTTTTCAGATTGTGCTAATATAGATTTTGAAACGATATCAAAAGCTTTTCATAGTGGATATTCTATGTATAATGCATTTACAGAAGGTTAATACATGTCAAGAGAATTGTTTAATTTTTATGCAAAAACATGAGATCGTATATGCCGGCCGGTCACCAAAGACTCTCAAGAGCCTTTCTTTTTTCTTTTCTTTTCTTTTCTTTTCTTCAATATAAATCCATTACTAACATACATTTACATAGAGAGTGCAACTGACATAACCAAAAAAAAAAAAAAAAAAAGATTAAGAGACAAAATTTTTTGTCCTAATGGATCAAAATTTCCGGACAATACCTTCACCTCAAACATGTTGCATGTAAAGAATTGCACACTTTTGTCAAAAGAGGCAAAATTTACCTCATATATACCAAAGAGACGAGTTTTACCTTTGTATTCTAGTCAGAGGTGAAATCCATCTATTCTTCTAATTTTTTTTAAAAAGATTTTTGAATACTTAGTTTGGCCTCTTTACCATCTAAGTCTTTTTTTTTTCAATTTTTTCTTTAAATTATAATAACTGTTCAAAATTTTAAATTATACATTAAATTTTTTATTTTATCTTTTTTTGAGTTATATTAAATACGAAATTTGAATAATTAAATCATATATAGAAAATATATATATACATTTTTATAAATAATGAAATCATCATATTACTTTGAATCGTTCTCGTATACGCAAATATCATAATTGCAAAGTGATCAAACACCTAAAAAATTAATAAAAAATCATTAGTTTTTAAGTCACCAAACATAATATTTAGAAATGAAAAAATAAATTAAGACACATAACTTCTTGCAAGCTTATGTTGCAAGACAGTTGAAGATACCTATTTTAGCAATACCCACTTTTAAAGTCATGGTGGGCAATGGAGATTGCTTGGAGTGTTCAAGAGTTTGTAGACAAGTTAAGATTGCAAACCAAAAGTTATATTTCACAATGAATTACTACGTGTTATCTTTACAAGGGGTTGATATGGTGTTAGGGGAGGAATGGTTGAGGGCTTTGGATCCAATTATGATGGACTATAATGAGCCTACCATGTCATTTCAAAGCAATGGAAAGCTGGCTACTTTACAGGGAGGTACAACTATCGAGGAGTGCAATCTACCAATTATAAAAATTGCCAGCAACAAATAATATTGTTGGTTTTCATAGTATTTGGCTCTAGTGGATAGTTTATCTATCAAACTCACTAACAACTAGGAATGTGCAAAAAAATTGAACGTTCAGGATAATCGAATCGAAACCGAAAAACCAATCCAAAAAAAAGGGTTAACCGATCCATCGATTTTGGTTTAGAATTATCATTTTTATTTTTTTCGATTTTTAGATATGGTTTAGTATTATAGAACCAGAAACCGATGGATTCGATTAACCTATCTATATTTATAAATATATATAATTTATAATATAATTATATAATTATTTTTTTTACAAAAATATAAATATTAAATAAAATAGGCTAAATAGTTAATGTGTACATTTGCGATCCTTGATCAAATAATTTATGTCTTTTCTGTTGATAATTGATGATAACAGTTTTTTATTTTTAAATTTTTCCCAAAAGAACATCTTAACAAATTCAATACTAGATAATTTTTTTTCTAATTAAAAAAGAGAGAGAGAAATATAAATCAGAATGTGAAAAATTTGAAGGTCGTACATCTTTTTTGTATATAATGATTTTAACCATAGTCAAGCAGTGGATAGTGGGAAATTTTCCTAAGAAGCATGAAACAATGATGTAAGTATTAACAAAACTTTGTATATTATAAACATAAGAATCTTAGAAAAAAACATACGTGAACGTAAATTTAAAATAATAATAATAATAAGAAGAAGAATGGTTAACAACCAAAAATTGAACAATACAGTTAACTATAATTCTGTTCAACCATTATGTTGAATGGTTAAAAGCCAAAAAAATTAACCAAAAAAAAAAAAAGGTTAACCATTAAGATGATTAACAGTTTATAATGGACTAGTTTCAGATCAAGATATTAAAGATCCGAACATTATGGATAGAATAAAAAAATATGATCACGAATTGATTAACCGATCTGTGAACACCCTTACCAACAACATGACTGTAGAGGCTATATCGAGCAAATTTCATATGATTTTGCAAATCCATCATCCTTGCCACCTTTGTGTGATTTACAAGATCACACTTATCTAAAAGATGAAACCACTCTAGTAAATGTACATCTATATAGGTATCTACATTTCCAAAAATCAAAAATAGAAAATTTGATAGCAGAAATGTTAGATTTTGGAATTATACAGACAAGTATGAGTCCTTTTTCATCTCTTGTGCTATTAGTAAAAAAGAAGAATGAGGCATGGCAATTTTGTGGATTTAGAACTTTTAATCAAGCTATAGTACTAGAAAATTTCCCATTCCAACTATTGATGAATTATCGGATTAACTTTAGGGTGCAAAATTTTTTCAAAGCTGGATTTAAGGGCTGGATACCATCAAATTTGAATGTTTTCTTTAGACATCGACAAAACAATTTTTAGAACTCATGAAGGAAACTATGAGTCTTAGTTATGCCTTTTAGCCTATCAAATGCACCTTCCACTTTGCAATTCATTATGAATGTAGACATCTCATTTTTTACTAATTAAATTATGCTAAAAATTAACATTATATTAAGCATAGAAAAATTATTATTACCATTATTTTTAAAAAATAAAAAAATATATATGTATGAAATATATACACAATAATAAATTTTATAGGGCCTGATATAATATTAATTTTAATCATAAATTTTCTCAAACCTAATTATAAATTAATTAGGCTTATTTGGTGAACCTTATCCACTATTTCATTGTAAAATATAATCGAGGCATAGGCCAATGGCTTGTTGGTAAAATACACATACACACAATATAGCTCAGACCTAGGTTCGATCCGCGCAAAAGGAGAGACAAAATTTTTTTAGTACGACGCGTGTGGAACACATGCTCGTGTGTGTAATCGTCTTCCTCACAACAACCCTCTATTTTCGCATTTCAAAGTGCCAATTTCAAGCTCATTTTTGGCCAAATTTGCTTCAATTTGACTAAATCAATGAGGGGAATTTAAAGAAGACATGGGATATTGCGACTTTGAATAAAAAGTTCATCTTAAAGATCGTATTTTGATACTCAAATTCAATCCAAAAATTGTGAAAACACTTGTTTTTCGCACTTGGAGCAATTTCCAAATTCGAAGTCTTTCAACAATTTAAGCTTCCAAGATCACGTGGTCAAACTCATTTCAACATGTTCTACACATTTCCAAGGTCAGTTACATTGGAAAATTATAAAGTGTTCAATCAAACTTGAAAAATCCAAATTCGCACACGCGCTTTGTAAGCCCGGAAAATTTCAGTAAATAATTCCAAAATAAACATTGAATATAAACTGTAAAAATTACTCTAAATTAAAACCGAACTTCAACTTGTCTTAAATCACGAATGAATCTAGAAATTTCTTAATCTCGAGAAATGAGAATCCTTAAAAATAAAATAGGAACTCAACAATCTATAAATTCAAAATCACTATGTATGACAAATTATATACTTAACTCTAACTTGTAAAATCGGGCAATATAGAACCTAAAAACAAATTATTAAAAAGTAAATAACGATTAACCTTCGGAAATAAAACCAATTCAAGAATCCCGAAAACGTTAAGAAATATTAAATACTTACAAAAATGAAATTTAAAATAAATTTCTCAAATTAAATATATTGTATAAACATAAAATATCAGTTTCCAAATTGGCAAAGATCTAAACCGAAAAATCACCCGAAAACCCTAAGTGGAATACAGTAGTTTAAGTTCGGCAATCTCTCGCTCTTAACCCTAGAGGCCGAGGTGTGATTTAAGTGTATAGAGTAACTTATAGTAATATAAGGTAGCTTAAATATATCAGATTGGTGAATTTTTGACCTATTTCGAACCCGCTCGGATACAGACTTTGAAAAGCGTGTCTTGGGGCTCTAGATATAAAAAATATACCATTAATATCATTAGACTCGTATTTTATTTTCATAAAATAACTTTTTAGAATTTTTCAGGTTATAAAATATCAATTATAGCTTATATTCGCGTATTTTGATCATACCGATAACTTATTTGATAATTCACTAAAATAAATAAATTAATTATCTTATTTTGATTATGAAAATTCTGCCACAAAAATTTGGAATTCTTTTTCTATTTTTTTCTTATTTTTATTTTATTTACAAAGAAAGTACTCTTACAAACCCATACCTTTAGTACACCTTTCATATATCACTTCTTTTTCACTTCAATCTTTCTACACATTATGTATCACTTCATGGCAGGTTTTTTTACTTCTTTTTGTTGCCTTTGTCCTTTGAAATACTCCAAAAATTAATTAAAATAACCCTATTTCAATCCTTCTTTAAGAAGCCACACATACCATTAATTACACATTACAATTTCAAGTTAAAAACCAACTAAATTCCTCTCCCTCTCTCCTCTATCTTTCACGCCAGCTATAGGATTTATTGGCTGCCCATTTCTTTTTTTTTTTTTTTTTACTTCATTAAAGTGTCTTAAAACTCCTTCTATCTTTCTCTCTCATTTACACCTTCAACCCTTTACCATTCCTTACCTTTTTGTCTCTATTTTTCCTTTCTTTCTCTCTTCATTTTCTCTTGTTCTTACAAGAAAACCTTGGTGCCCCTATTCTTTATTGGAGCTCCCACACATGTATCTTCAAGATCCTTTGATAAAACTCTTGTCCAAAGCTTCCATAGTTGATGTAGGTAAAGTATAGTGAGAGTTTCATGCATCAAATGACTTTCCATATATTTAAAAGCTAAGGATGATGATGCCAAAATAAGACACTCCTCTTATCCATGATTATTCTCTTGTAATATTATTATTTTCTTGCTAGAAGTAGTTATATTTTGTAGATGTAACTTTTATATAACTTTGATCTTGTTTATGTTTAGATCTATGATTTTATAGTTTACTACTATGGATTTCTTTTATATTTATATTATAGTAAGTGTAGATCTTGATTTTGAACTCAAACAAGAATGGTGAAATTCGTATTTAGGCAAGACCCATTTTTAAAAACACTTTCCAAGTGTCAAAATGGAAGTTTTACTTGAAATAATGAAGGCTTAATGGGTATATATCATCAAGACTTTATTTTATATGATTCAAAGGTAATTTTCAAAGATTATTTTCAAAACAAAAATCCTATTTTCGGATTTAGGCCAAGGCATAACTTAAAAACATGTTTTCCAACTTAAAATGAAGTTTTTATTCAAGATATGGAAGGCTCTTAAGAAAGAATATGTAAGGGATGAGTTTTCATAAGTTTTATGGATGTTATCAAAAGATAGGTCCAAAGACAAATGTTATAAATTCGGATCTCAACCAAGCCCAATTTTGAAAACCCATTTTTCAACACCAAAATAAAGGATTTGTTTTAAAAATGAAAGGCTTATGGAATAGGTATCAATAGGATATGTTTTTGATAAGTAAATGGTAGATCTACTAATAGGGATTCTCAAAATAGGAAGAGATTACAAAATATAAAATTTGAGTTTATCCTAACCTTTTGTAAATTCGGATGGTTTCAAGACCATACCTTAAAAACCCTTTTATTAACTCCAAAACTTGTGTTTTACATGAAAAATGAAGAGTATAGATCATAGATATCATCAAGTAATGATTTTTATAAGTTAAGATGGGATTTTCTAAGAAAAATATGTAGAACAAGGAGTAGAAATAAAGTAGGAAAATTTGAGTTATTTGTCATTTTAAGAAATTCGTAATAATGGAGTAATGGTATAAAAACCCCTATTTTTCAAACTCAAAATAGAAGTTTTATTAAAGAAATGAAGTCCTTAGTGGCTAGGAATGGTTGAGCCTTAAGTTTCTAAGTATCAAATGAGTTTACCTAAAGGAATCACCACAAAAACAATTTTTACAAAATTCGAATTTTGGGATGAACCATATTTAAAAACATGTTTACAAAGTGTAAAATAGAAATTTTTATTGAAAAATAAAGGCCTTAAGGAATATACATAATAAAGACTTAATTTTAACAAGAATAAATATATTTTATCAAGGAATTTTTTTTAAAAAACAAGTGGGGATTGTCAAGAATACAAGACTAGCCTTTCTAAGTTGATTTTTCATAAAGTCTTACAAAGAAAAAGTTTACTAAAAATTTCTTTTATTAAATATCATCAAGAACATGCACATATATCTCACGAAATATCATTTATGATAGTAACTTTTTCATAGTGGATGTATACTTGCTTTGGATAGTAGAAACTTCATGAACTTTCACAAAATCAATTTTCTAAAATTGTTTTGGCAACTGATATGAACTGATCAGATCTTTTCAAGCTTCAAAGTTTTCAAAACTCAAATCTGATATTAGAATTAGATATATCTTTCAAAGTAGATAGAAATCGGTATATAATTTGCTATATTCAGAGTTAAAATGACCAAGTTATGGCCATTTTAAGTTGGAATTCCCGCATAAGACGAGAATTACGAATTTGATAGTTTTTTATGAAATAAAGTGGATTAGTTTTGAGTTGAAATACTCATTTGGGAATTTCTTTCCTTAGGTGTCTTTGCTTTCGACGATTCGTTGCCACTTGATCATTACGATTAAAAGATCGAAGTCCAATGGACATGTGAGTTTTCCTCTTATTTTGTTACTTTGCTTATGCTTGTAGTTAGTTGCATTAGAATTAGGAAAAGATAAAATTGTGTTGAGTTGTGATATAATCTTGGTTGAATGAATGATAAGTATATCGAGGCGAGACTTGTTGTAAAATCATTGTATGAGCTAGGATAGACTTGAATTGTCTGAAATTCCCTATGATCGCTCTTAACCTATGTAATTAACATGCCACGATTATATGAATAAACTGGACATGCATATCACGTATTAATTCACATTGCATTAGCTAGTATACCTTTGGTAGGACAAAAGTATATTAGCGGAGGCGTAGGGGCTTGTGTTAACATTAAGGATGCAAGATCGCTTGAGTTAACGGAAGTGGGGTAGGCACTTGAAATAACTATATAAAACAACAGATGTTGTAAAACTAAGAGAAAGAGATCGGGATTATGGTTGCATGACTTATAGACCACCCCACTCAAGATTGGAATTATGGTTGCATGACTTATGAACCACCATAACACTAGATATGGAGGGCGTAAATCCGTTCTATGTATGGGTTCCGGTTATCCATACATAATTGTCTGCTCATGTATTTGTTCATGCATAGCATATGGATGATTTATAACTTGCTTGTTATGGTACGAAATTAATGGAACTCTGACTAAGCTAGTGTAGCTTATACCCCAATAGATGTTTGAATAAACAGGTTGACGGGAAAATGCTACGTGGGGACTAAGATGGTTGGAGCCGAATATGATTTCGGGATTCCAGCAGGAAGTAAGAATACTTGAAGATATTAGCTAGGTTTTGTAAATTGTCTTGTAATAGTTTGTGTAGTGAAATCTGTGGATGAATTATAATTGAAGTATAGTGAATTGTATTTCCTTTACATTGTTACTCAAGTTGTATCAATATAAAATGTATCACTCCGATGTGTCTCTTACATGTGTTAGATGCCTTGTACATAGTATGAAAGCCTTCGCGTGACTGATGCGGTCATTCCTAGGCTTTAATATTGTGTACGGCGGACTACCACGTTTAGGATACCCTTTGGCACGTGACACACTTTCATTCTTAGAATTAATTGGTTTTTCTACCTAATTCAACCTCTAATTAGTATCAATAGGGGTCGATTCCTTCTCTAAGCGATCAGAAATAATCAAATACATCCAAAAAGCACAATCCAAGTCCGAAATAAAGATCTAGGTATTGTTCGTCATTTTCGAAAATTTCGAATTTGACATATTTATGAAGTTTTTCGAGCAATTTGAGTGTGTTAGGAAGGCTCAAGTGAGTTAGATCTAGCTATTATGAGCCTTAATCCACTCTAAGAACTTTGATGGCTGCTTCAATTAGAAAACCACCATCGCTGTTGCTTTAGAAGCTCTGAGCCACATCTAAGATGTTTTTGAACCAAAAAAAACACCACATGATCACTCGTCATCTTCCATTTGATTAGTTTGATGAACTTCTAGCCACCCAAAACCACCAAAACGACGGTTTTGGGCACCGCCAATCACTTTTAGCCGCCTAGGATCCGACCACTCCAAGACCCGACCCGATCGTCTACTCCAGTCGAACCCATCCAGTGAAGCTTATATTATTATTATTATTAGTAACTTAAATTGAAAAGAATTCATATATTTACAACAGACCAACACACTAAATTTTTCTAAAAAGAACTATGTGACGTATGATTCCGATTAACAGGTACTTAGGCACTCTAGGGCAACATAAAATCTGAAAAAAAAAAAAAATTTTTGTCCCATTTTTGTAAATATTGAATTAATTCTTTGTTTATTGTAAATATTGTTTAGAACTATAATCTTTAATGGCAATTGTAAATATAATAGCTTATACATTAGAAAATTTTTTTAGCTTTAAAAGAATAAAATTTTAATTTATGAATTTTAAGTGGTAAACATATGATTTTAATAGGATAGCCTCCGAATCCAAAAATCTCTGGTTTAACAATGTTGATATTAAATCATTTTTTTCGCAGACTAATGGCTAAGTTAGGATCAACCAATCTATTAATCTTAACTTATTATCATTTTTCCTGATTTTAATCGGGTAGTGACTCCCAAACATTTTCAAAAATTAAATTTCTTTTAATTCCTAGTTGAGGGTTCACATTAAATGGGTTCGGGTTTAATATGGATCGGATTAAAAGAAATAAAACCAGAAATGAAAAAATCCATACTCAACAGCTTGGCGACCCCACTAGGGAAGCTTATTACCTTTTAGAAGGCTAGCTACCTAAATAATTCTTAAATTAAATATTAATTTTTTAATGCTCAATCTTTCTATATTTTTATTGTACTAATTTTTTTTTTCTAAGTGATGCAGACAAAAGTGGATTTTTTTTGTAAGCCTTAGTAGGGGCTAATGGTTCTTTTAAGGAGAGTTCATAAAAATGTGTGTTAGTTACAGTTGGAACCAGACCGTCTTAAGAGCCTAAGTAGGAAGGTCGCTAATAAGATCTGGGGGCTATGGCTTTTTCCACCCTCTGGTTCATGAAATGACCTCCCACCTCAGTTAAGTATTGATCCACGATCTACTAAATCGGGGGACCTTTTAGAGCCCACAAATATTGCATTCACTTTCATGAGATGACGACTGCAATCTTATGGTGGTCTACTATGTGGGAGTTGTGTTGTTTTTCAAAAAAATAAAATCTCTTTAAAAAAAAGAATTTGTTTAGAAAAAATGAAGAAGAATGTATTATAGTTTCTTTTTTATTTTTTATATAGGGCTTAGAATTTTTCCTTTTGTACTCTAAACTTGGTACAATCCAGGAAATGTTGTCCTCAAGCTCAAGCATCAGCACTAGCCTGTAGTCCCGCCTCATCAGGGAACATCGTGTCAAAACTTTTAGGGATCCTATGTCGTTAATGGATTGATGGATGGTAAATTTCAACCCTATGCAACAATCATTCATCAAAGATAGGTTGGGCTAAATCTTCATCTGTTAAGAGTCCATGTTCCTTTCAGTATGTTTCGGGATTTGACCCATTTATGGGAACTAGAAGAGGTAGCATTTCGTTTAGGCTAACATGTTTTGAGTGCAACTATAGAAGAATATGCTAGACTTTTGCAAGCTCCACCTACTTCTAAAGGAATCTATGCTCCAAACCTTGCCCAAGGCCTAACCCGCATTATTTTAGAATTCTTGGAAATAAAGAAAGGCCTAGTAATTGCATCCATGAAGACTTGTAATGAGCACTACATCAGGCTTTCTACCTTGATGGATTGGTTTGGGGGCCTTGAAAATTTTTGAAAGAAGCGCGATATTTTATGTGTGCCATCGAACATCTAGGAAGACAATAGGGTTAATGCTTTCATCATTGCTGCTTTTGCCGCTATGCTATTTCCACATGGAGATTTACTCATTCATTATTGAGTGGTGGAACTAGTAGCTCAGTACCTAACTGGCAAATCCTATATCCCTACCCTATTGGCTGAACAATCAGAAGCCTAAACCATGTTAAATTCAAAGGCTTGGGTAGCTTCAAAGCTAGTACACATTTAGTAATAGTATTGTTCGCTAGCCACACAAGGTACTATAGATGCAATCTGGCTAATGGAGCCTTTATCAGTACCAATTACGATCTAATTCAATCCTTTACCGAACGAGTCCATATAGAATATGATGAACCTTTGTGGAACTTAATTGACCTTTTGGAAGACACAAGGCTTGAAGACTACCTATGGCAAGCCTGTTGGTTCAAATGTCCGACTGCTATACTAAGTTGTAAAGAATATCCTGCGATTCCTCTAATTGGCATAATAGGCTGTACAGGTTACTACCCCTCTAGTGTGATAAGACAATATGGTATGCTGCAAGATATCACCATTAAGCCTAAATTGGAACGAACCATGATTGACTACTTGGATCCTACCAAAACCCTCGCTACATTGAAGGCTAGGATTGCCCAGGTCAAGACTTTATCGGATAATAGGGAGATCAAGCCGGTTTACGAAATAGAGCTAGAAAAATAAGGAGACTAAAAGGTATAAGGCTACCTGATGGTATGTTGCCAGTTAGATGAAGAACAACAAAGACATCCATTATGAGGATCCTGACATCTTGGAACCAACTCTGCCTGAACCAAATCTAGAGATGATTGCATGCATGGAGATTGTATCTACCCGCATGGAGGTATACTACCAAGACTTTCAAAGAAAAGAGTAGAATATGACCTATGAGCTTCAACAAGAAGGAGGCTACATAGTGGCTCTAGAGGCAGAGCTAAGGAATGCTGGGAGGAAGATCAAGGTGCTAGAAGAATAGATTATCTGTCCGAACAAAGTTAGGAGGCTAGTTTAGGAGTTGTTATGTAAATGTCTATCCAAAAAAAAAAAAAAAATATATATGTTGTAATAGTGATAGACTCTTTTTCACAACACAACTCAAATAAAAAATTTAAGATTCTCCACAAATTCATAGTCGTCACATACCTCCCTCTCCCTCTCCCTCTCCCTCCTCCCCCGAGCATTGCATCTGTATGTTGCATCCTTACATTTTTTTTTTTTGTACATATTTGCTTGCTTTGATTCTAATTGTTTCTTTAAAAAAAAAAAAAAAGGATTTTCCAAGATATGACTACTAAAGTTTTCTTTTTTAAGGTCCATCTAGGTTTGAGAAGATAGCTCTAAAACACAAAGATCATATTAGAAGTCCTATTGTCACTAGGTCCAAATCCAAAATGGCTAGCAACAACAACACGGGCAACACTGATTTAGCAGCTAACCAAGGGATCCAGTCCCTTGAGCAAAATGTGCTCAAAATGGTTGAGCAAATGCAGCTTCTCACTTAAAGCATCGGGTCACTGCAGGATCTTCGCCCACCTACTGAAGGATATTCTGGAACTAAAAGGAGGGTCGATGGCTAGCCTATCAATGAAGAAGAAGTGCATTATGTACCTTAAGTACCTAAGCCTAGCCCTAATGATTTAAAGAAAGAATTAGAAGCTCAAAGCAAAGAGATAGAGAGAAGGCTCATGCTTTAATTTATTGAAAAATTGAAGGCACTTGAGAAAACTGACAGGTTCGATCAAACAGGAATCACGAGTTTACCTGTGGCTTAGGATGGTACTTTCCCTGAAAAATTCAAAGTACAAAATTTTGAAAAACATGACAGCACTAGTCGCCCCAAATTGCACACTAGGCTCTATGTGAGGAAGATGAGCCAGTATGTCTAATATGCGCAGTTAATCATCCAAACTTTTTAAGGTAGCCTCACTAGGCCAGCGTTGACTTGGTATGCCCAGTTAATCCTTAGTGACATTAATACTTGGGACAAATTGAGCTGAGCATTTTATAATCAATACAAGTTCAACATTGAGGTCGCCCCATCCATGTAGGACCTTAGCAACATGAAAGGAAAAAGGATGAAACTTTTAAGGAGTATGCTCAGCAATGGAGGGCATTAGTAGCTGTGGTCGCTACACCTATCCCTGAGAAAGACTTGGTATTTACCTTCATAAATACCCTCGAAGAACCCTTTTTCTCCCATTTGATTGGGCATATGTCAGCAAATTTTTCTAAGATAGTGATGGTAGGATGTAGGATTGAGAGTGCCATCACCACGGGCAAGCTGCAGGTGGAAAGAAAGCAACTAAATACAAGATTCAGTGGTAAAGGAAAGGAGGTTATTGTTAATGTGATCAATTCATTTGGGTTTTTTAAAGTTTCACAAAGGTTCACTATCCAACCAGCTCCTAATGACAACCAAGCATCTATCCAGCCTCAACAACAACAACAATCCCAGTAGTTTAATAGATTCAACAAAAAGCAATTTACCAGGATCCCAATACCCCTAAGTTAGGTCCTTGCAAGGCTTAGGTCTGACAACTTGGTCGATTCGAAACTCCAAGAGAAGGGTACAAGCCAAAGAATTTCAACCTCGATTTGAAATGTGATTACCATTTGGGGCAGGTTGGTTATTCCACTAATGAATGCTAGAGGCTGAAAAACAAAATTCAAGATCTCATCGATGCAAAATTAGTCCAATTGGACTTATGGAGGCTTTAAATCCCAACATCAACATAAATCCACTGCAAAATCATGGGTCCACCATTAATATGATCACGGTAGAAGAACTCGAGCCAGCCATCAATTTAGATGAGCTGCCTATCCCCATAGAGTAGGTAGCCTAGATCCTTCGCCAAAAGGGATACTTAGCTAATATGAACCAGAGAGATAGGACGAAAATGAGGCCTTCCATATATGATCTACTTTGAACCAAGCAGATTATAAGAAAAGATATCCAAGAAATGCTTGTCCTTAAACCTCAAAAGCCTAATACTGAGAAAGAACTAAAGGCCATGCATCAAGTAGAAGACCCTACAGTTGGTATCCTAGAGTCTGCTGGTGGATACTAATACTTGGTTGATTTGTGGATCGAGCTAAAGGCTTTCATTAATGCACCGACAACAAGATGGGGCCCAAAATTTGAAGATAAGATCCTATCTGACACGGCGAGTCACTTCATCGGTATGATAGGAAGGATCTAAAGCCGATGGTTATAAAATGTTATGAGGAACCACAGGTAACACCGACGGTAGTGAATCCCAAAAGTTAAGTCTTTCATGTGCCCATTGCACCGTCCAGTTATAAAGCTGCCCTGTTTAATTACAAAGCTGCTAATCAAGTTTTTGGAGCCATGATAGGAAGGCTTGGACAAGAGAAGGACTTGATCAGGGAATTCTTCCCCCAAAAGAAAAACCAAGAAAAAGAGGAAGAATTAGATGAAACAGATGCACTTGCGAAGATCATGAAAGCAAGTGAGTTTAGAGTTGCTGAGCAATTGACTAAGGTCCCAGCCCAAAATTTCCCTAATGGGCCTTCTATTGAGTTTTGAGGTACACCAAAAGCACTATTCAAGGTACTTTAACAGGTCAAGGTCCCCGAAGGAATTGCTACCGAGACTCTAGGACACATGATTAATTCTGTATTTGCAATAGATCAAATCTCCTTTTCACCTGAAGATTTAGGAGAAGAAGGCACTCAACATACCAAACCTTTGTTCATTGTGGTTAAATGCAATAATTTGTTTATGGCTCGTGTTCTCATTGATAACGGGTCATCTTTAAACATTTGCCTATTAGCCACCTTGAATTTATTGGGTATAAACACCTCTGATATAAGGCTAAGTTCCACTATGATAAGGGCTTTTGATGGGTCAAAACAAGAGATAGCTAGAGAAATATATTTTTAAGTCATCATTGGCCTATAGCCATTCACCATACAATTTTAAGTCTTAGATACACCAAGGTCATTCAACTTACTATTCGAGAGGCCTTAGATTCATTTGGTTAGGGTAATCCTATCAAGCTTACATCAAATGGTCAAATTTATTACCCAGGGCAGATTGTCACAGTTTTAGGAGAACAAGACCATGCTATTTATAAAGATACTGCTATTCCTTATATAGGCAAAGAAGGATCTCAAGATTTCGGCCTACAAATCTTTGAGGAGATCAATATGCTAACAAAAGATAGCAGAGAAAAGCCAGAGCAAGAACACCTGGAAGAAGGATACATTAGAACATTTGGGTTAGGATATGTCCCATCTAGAATAGAGGAACTAGTGAAGAAGAGGAGAGCAAGGCGAAAGAGGGGTGAAGAGTGGTTGGAAGCCCCTATGGAATTTCCTAAAATCCTGAAGACATTCCTGAAACTGGCTTATGTTCAAAGGTTAGATTCAGAAGCAACAGTCAAGTCCACAAATGATGAACCAGCAAGACCCTCTTGCGGCTCCTGAGCAATCTAAAGTTTAGACAATTGGTTCTCCATTCCCTTATGTAGCTCTAGGGTTACCTTTGAGTAAGGGTTGAACTAGCAAAGTGTTTCTATGTTTTATTTTCCTATCAATTGCTCAATAAAGAAATCATATGTACTCAATGATACATTTTAATAAATGAAATGCTATGACTTTCTTTCCTTACATATCTTATGCCCTTACTTTTTCCTTTTCTTTATTTCCCCTATTTATCCAAATCCAATGATAATGATGAAAGTAAAGGATATCTTGCACCGACAGATAGCAAAAATACTGATATCATTCCCGATCCCCCTATCGAGGATGATGTTAGTGGTCATACAGAGATATAAGGAAGTTAGCAAAAATATGAACATGGTAGGATTGAAATTGATGAACTAACAAAAGTGATCAATTTTAGAACTAAAGAGAACCCTAGGAATCTAAAGATAGGAATCGCTTTACTCAGTGAGCAAAGAGAAGAATTGGTATCATTACTAGCCAGTCATTTGGACATGTTTGCATGGTCTTACGAAGACATGCCTGGCTTAGACACTTCCATAGTGGTCCATATATTACCCACTGAAGACGATATCTGATAAGCATGAGTTATCTATGATTTTTAATGGATATTTAAGTAAAATTTAATCCTTGAATTATGTTTTTCATTTAAGAATTGATACTTAAATCAATAATATTTTCAATTTAGGTGACTTTTAATCATAACAACACATTTTGGCGCAATTTAGAGTAAAATAGACACAAATCACAGGTGAGATAGGAGCAAAACAACACCCACAGCATGGATCATGGGGCTTTGGTAATATGAAGTGAGGAAGAAAAAAATAGAACACAGAAAGAATCCAGCCTCCATGGTCGCCCGTGATTTGAAGAAAGTGAAGAACAACAAGAATCCCAGTCTCTTGGTCACCTGTGATTTGGAGAAAAATAGACCACAACACAAATCACTCCATTTTGGTCGCCGGTGATGAATTGTCTACAAGACGATGGTTTTACTTTCATTTCATTTAAGTGATACATCGTTTGGATAGAAGACAATTATTCATCCAAGTATTGTACTGTTTGAGCTGAATATATGAGGAGCTTAAAAGGTAGAAGACATCCATTTAGATATATATATATATATATTTTTTTTCATATTCTTTACAAGATATACCCCGTCATAGTTTTTACACACTTGTTCATAGTTTAGGAAGTGACTGCTGTAATTGTTCATGTTGGGAAAGTGTTGTAATCTGTTCCATTCCAGAAGAAACTCGAGAGAGACGATTGGAATCAAGTGTTCATGTGTGCAAAAGTATCTTCGTCATTGTAATTCAAAAGGGATTTTTTTTATTTTTTTTTTCTTATTTGTATGAATTGTTCTAAGAATTATGTTTTCTCTGAGTTTATGTTTATATTCCATCATGTGTGAGTAATTGTTAGGACTCGTGTAACCATAGGGTAGCATGTATTCCAATGAACAGAATGTTTAATGTTGCGTGCATTCCTAATCTCTATTGTGTATTAATGTATTCTAATTTTAAGTGGTGCACGATGTAGGATTAGATAAGATTTTCATGAGATGCGATTGAGAAATCTACCCGTGGAATAGATCTAAGCTATAGAGAGAGATTGCCCATGATGCCTAGAGATAGGGTTGTGGAATTTTCTGCATGTATTTGAATAACTATCTAGGGATCATGATTGTATGCAATTTTAATTGGCTGTCAACTACGAAGAGATTCCAATAGACATGGCTAGAATTAGGGTTTAATAGACTTGAGAGAGATATTGAACTAGTAATTGGGAATCCCGCAGTTAGGAATGATTTAACAACTAGTGAGATTATAGAATATGTTAACTAATTGGTGAAACAAATCTGAATTGTTATTAGTTAAATTAAATTTATTTGTTAATTCATGTTATAATATAGTTTTAGTTGAGAATTATTTAAGCATTTAATATTAAATCTTGATTTGAATTAATTTGCTAGATAATAATTAAGAGAGTGAGTAGTAGTCCTTGTTGACGGCCCCGAGGAATACAACCCTGTAATCTATTCCTATGCTACAGTTAATAGGTGCAATTGCCTAACATTGACCAAATTATAGGAAGAGATCATAGGATATTAATTTATTAAAACTCGGTCAAGAACATAACACATACCAATATCAAACAAAGGAAACAAAAGTTAAGACGTTTTAGACCTGATATCCTATTAAAGATCAAGGAGGAAGTGAAGAAACTCTTGAATGTTTGTTTCGTTGAAGTATTTGACTATCCTAAATGGGTGGCCAATATAGTACCTATCATTAAGAAAAAGGAGAAATTCAGAGTATGCGTAGATTTTCATGACCTAAACAAGGCCACTTCTAAAGATAATTTCCTTTTGCCTCACATAGATGTCTTAGTGGATAATACAGTGGGGACCCATCTCTTTTCATCCATGGATAGATTCTTGGGATATAATTAAATTAAGATGCCAAAAGAAGATAAGACTAAGACAACCTTTATGACAACTTGGGATACCTTCTGCTACAAGATCATGCCTTTTGGTCTCAAAAATGTTGGGGCAACATATCAAAGGGCGATGGTGGCATTATTGCATGACATGATGCACAAAGAGGTTGAAGTATATGTGGATGACATGATCAATAATCAAAGGAAAGAGAAAATCATGTGGTCATCTTAAGGAAACTTTTTACTAGGTTGTAGAAATTTCAGTTGAAACTGAACCCAGAGAAATGCACATTTGGGGTAACATCCGGCAAACTACTAGGGTTCTTGGTCAGCCGAAGAGGTGTGGAAGTTGATCCAAAAAAGGTCAGGGCTATACTTGAGCTACCCCCTCCAAAAACACTCAAAGAGGTCAAGGGCATCTTGGGACAATTAGATTACATTGCTCGATTCATATTGCAAATGACTGACAAATGTCATCCTCTCTTCAAATGTTAAAGAAAAACGCCTTTGTACATTGGAATAAAGAATGTGAAGAAGCCTTTAACCAAGTCAAGCAATACCTAATGAACCCTCCTATACTAGTGGTTGTTGCACCTGGTCGCCCCTTATTCTTGTATTTGATCATACTTCATGAATCGATGGGTTGTATGCTAGGATAAAAAGATGAGAATGGGAGAGAAAGAGCCGTCTATTATTCGAGTAAGAAGTCTACAGAAGGGGAACAAAGGTATTCCGAAGTGGAAAGAACTTGTAGTGCCTTAGTCTAGATCATGCATCGGCTTAGGCAATACACTCTATATTACTCCATTGAACTACTCACAAAGCACGACCCATTGAAGTATTTAGCTAACAAGCCAACATTGATTGGGAGGATCTCAAAATGGTAGATGTTGTTGTTAGAATTTGACATCACATAAGTAAATCAAAGTTTGATGAAAGGACAATCACTTGCAGATCAACTGACAGAAAACCCAATTGAGCAAGACACTGCAGAAGAACAAGTCCAATTCCCAAGTGAAAATGTGTTAGTAGCAAATTCAGATGAAGAGTCAGAATCACCATCTGAACCCAAATGCAAATTATACTTTGATGGGCTGCTAATGTATATGGGTGTGAAATTAGGGTAATCTTAGTGTCCTATAATGGAATCCAATATCTAGCATTGGCGAAATTAGCATTCCCATACACCAATAATGTAGCGTAATATGAAACTTGCATCATGGGCCTTAAAATGGCATTGGTGAAATTAGCATTCCCATTCACATATGTTCGAGAATTCAAAACCAATTTGCTAATGCAATAGCCACGCTAGTATCAATGATTCAAATTACTGAGGGGATATGAATCCAACCACTAAAAGTCAGAATCGAAGGAGAGCCAGCCTTCTGCCTAAATACTGAAGAAGTCCCAAAAAAAAAAGCCATCGTATGAGAGAATCAAGGAGCTTCTCCAAATAGGCAAATACCTTGAAAACACCTCAACCAAGGAACAAAAGGCATTGAGACGATTGGAGAGTCATTTTCTGCTTAACAGAAACCTATTATAGGAGATCATTCGATGCCACACTTCTAAGACGTGTAGACAAAGCAGAAGTAGAAAAGTTGATGCAAGAACTTTATGAGGGAGTATGTAGACCTCACATGAATGGATATATGCTCGTGAAGAAAATCATGAACTCGATTATTTTTTGTTGACCATGGAAACTGATTGTATCAAGCACGTTAGCCATTGTCATGTTTGTCAAATATACTCTAACAAAATGAATGCCCTACCTAAGGAGTTGCAATCATTGTCATCACCTTAACCTTTCTCAATGTAGGGAATAGACATCATCAGACCAATTTCACCAAAAGCTTTGAATGGCCATATATTCATACTAGTAGCCATTGATTACTTTACTATGTGGGTAGAAGCATTCTCCTATGCCAATTTCACAAAGGGGGTAGTTGTAAGATTCATCAAAAGGGACATTATTGCTAGATATGGGATTCTTGAATCCATCATCACTGATAATGGCACTAACCTGAACAACAAAATGATGACAAAGTTATGTGAAAAATTTGGGATTAGACACAAGAACACTACCCCATATCGACCCTAAATGAGCGGGGCAGTTGAAGCAGCCAACAAGAAAATTAAAAGAATAATAGAAAAAATGGCTATTTCTTACAAAGATTGGCATGAGATGCTACCATTTGCACTCATGGCCTATCATACCTCCATTAGGGTTTCAATAGAAGCAACCCCATATTTATTGGTTTATGGCACTAAGGTAGTTTTACCAGTTGAGGTTGAGATTCCTTCCTTGAATTTTGATGGAAGCTAAACTAGATGAGGCAGAATGGGTAAAGAAGAGGATTGAGCAGTTAAACTTAATTGATGAACAAAGATTAATACGCTTACATCATGGTCAGTTGTATCAACAAAGAATGGCACGAGCTTTCAATCAAAAGGTTCGACCAAGAAGCTTTAAGGAAGGAGATCTAGTTATAAGAAAAGTCTTACAAAATGCGTAAGATTCAAGAGGGAAATACACCCCTAACTATGAAGGGCCATATGTAGTAAAGAAAGTCTTGTACGAAGGTGCATTAATTTTGTCACATATGGATGGTCCAAATCTAAAGGACCCTGTAAACTCTTATGCAATCAAATTGTACTATGTTTGATAAATTAATGGAATTTCTATCAAGTTCAGAAAATTTGTCACTTCTTTGGCTACATGGGGTCTAATTTTCATTACCTATCAACAAAAATGATATCCCTAGTTGTCATCAACGTTGAGTCAGCCATTGACCAACTACCCCATCCGATAAGTTCTCCTCCATTTATACACTTCCTTTACCTGATAAAACACAGCAGAGACGATTGAGCAATTGATAAAGCTATAAAACATTTTAATGATTTGTAATTTGATCTTTTTTGAGGTGGTTACCTATTTCAGGAGAACTAATAAACAAATAAGGAAAATGGGAATCTGTAAAAAGACATAGAATGCCTATCAAAGTTCAGCCACTGCAAGCATCATAGGTTTAAATAGGTTTCACCTCAAAGAAGTTCACCATGTTATAAAGATCCTACAAGTTTTCCTAATAGAGTAGATGAAGCCTAGTGATATTTAGATTTCACTCGGGTTGATAGTTTTGGAACTTTTGCAATGACTAAGTAAAACTTTTTTGAAAAATGCATAAACTCTAGTTCTAGGAATGTGTTTTTGGCAAATTATAGGTATGTCTCTCTAATCTAAATGCCAACTCAAGAAGAACATTTGAGACATCCAGGTCAAGTGCCAGCTAAGGAGCACACTTGTACCCCATCTAAGCTAAATGCCAACTCAAGGAGCGCATTTGAGACATCCAAGTCAAGTGCCAGCTCAAGGAGCACACTTATACCACATCTAAGCTAAATGCTAGCTTGAGAATCGTGTTTGAGACATCCAAGTCAAGTGCCAGCTCTAGGAGCACACTTGTACCGCATCTAAGCTAAATGCCAGCTCAAGGAGCATGTTTGAGACATCCAGGTCAAGTGCCACTCTAGGAGCGCACCTGTACTGCATCTAAGCCAAATGCCAGCTCAAGGAGCGCATTCGAGACATCCAGGTCAAGTGTCAGCTCTAAGAGCACACTTGTATCACATCTAAGCCAAATGCCAACTTAAGAAGTGCGTTTAAGATATCTAGGTCAAGTGTCAACTCAAGGAGCGCACCTATACCATTTCTAAACAACATGCCAACTCATGGAGCACGTTTGAGACATCCATGTCAAGTGCTAGCTCAAGGAACGCACCTATATCATATCTAAGCCATATGCCAACTCAAGGAGCGCGTTTGAGACATCCAAATCAAGTGTCAGCTCAAGGAGCACACTTGTACCGCATCTAAGGCAAATACCAGCTCAAGGAGCGTGTTTAAGACATCCAGGTCAAGTGCCAGCTCAAGGAGCGCACTTGTACAGCATCTAAGCCAAATGCTAGCTCAAGGAACGTGTTTATACCTGAGCAGAGGTCAGTTTAGAGGATGCCCATCTTGAATTGTTGGAACACGATCAAGGAGCATTTGTAGAAGCTCTTTGTTTGTCCCTAGGTTCACCAACAAAAATTTTCAAAAATGAGGTATCTTATTTTTTTATCTTTGTGGTAAAGTTTTACCAAACATAACCACAAAGAGGGGTAGATGTAAACACCCTAATTTTTAGTAATTAAATTATGATAAAAAATTAATATTATATAAAGCTTAGAAAAATTATTATTATCATTATTTTTATAAAATAAAAATATATCTGTATGAAATATATACATAATAATAAAATTTTTGGGGCTTGATATAATATTAATTTTAATCATAAATTGTTTCAAACCTAATTATAAATTAATTAGGCTTATTCTGTAAACCTTATCTACTATTCCAGCGCAAAATATAATCGACGCATAGGCCAATGGCCTGTTGGTAAAACACACACACACACAAAGCTCAAACCGAGGTTCGATCGGTGGTGAAGGAGAAGACAAATTTTTTTTCAGTAAAGCGCATGTGGAACACATGCCCACGCATGCACTACATGTGCATCGTCTTCCTACAACCCCCTATTTTCACATTTCAATGTGCCCATTTCAAGCTTGTTTTTTGCCAAATTTGCTTCGATTTTCACTAAATCAATGAGGGAAATTTAAAGACATGGGATACTACGACTTTGAATAAAAAAGTCATCTTAAAGACCATGTTTTGATGCTCAAATTTCAATCCAAAAATTGTGAAAGCACTTGTTTTTTGTGCTTGGAGTAATTTCCAAATTCGTAGTTTTTCAATAATTTAAGTTTCCAAGACCATGTGGTCAAACTCATTTCAACATGTTCTATACATTTCTAAGGTCAATTACACTTAAAAATTGTAAAATGTTCATTAATCTAGAAAAACCCAAATTCACGCGCGCACTTTCATTCTTAGATTTAATTGGTTTTCTACCTAATTCGACCTCTAATTAGTATAAATAGGGGTCGATTCCTACGTATAAGCGATCATACCTCATCAAAAACACCCAAAAAGCACAATCCAAGTCCGAAATCAACATCTAGGTTTTGTTCATCATTTTCGAAAATTTCAATTTTGACATATTTAGGAAGTTTTTTGAGCAATTTGAGCGTGTTAGGAAGCATCAAGTGAGTTAGATCTACCTATTAAGAGCCTTAATCCACTCCAAGAACTCCGATAGCCACTTCGATTCGAAAACCACCATTGCTGCTGCTTTGGAAGCTCGGAGCCACCATCTAAGACATTTTTAAACCAAACAAACACCACAGGATCACTCGCCATCTTCCATTTGATCAGTCTAACAAACTTCCAGCCACTTAGAACCACTAGAACGACGATTTCAAGTGCCGCCGATTACTTCTAGCTACCTAGGATTTGACCGCTCCGAGATTCGACCCAACCGCCCGCTTCAATCCGACACGTCCAGGTATTATTATTATTATATTATTATTATTATTATTATTATTATTATTATATTTTATTATTATTATTAAATAATAGGAAAATGATAAAAAAGGGAAAAAATAATAATATAAAAATATATAAAAAATGCATGTGAAATGTTTTGTCACCTAGAATTTTTTTTTTAAATATGAATAACTTTGGTAGTTTATAAGTTTATAAATCTTCTAGAAAAAAAATTCAAAATTTTAAAAATTTAAATTGAAAATAATTCATAAATTTAAAAGAAACCAACACACTAAATTTTTCTAAATAGAACTATGTGACGTTTAATTCCAATTAGCGGGTATGTGTGCACCTTTGAGGCGACATAAAATATGAAAAAATTATTTTTTGTTCCATTTTTGTAAATATTGAATTAATTCTTTGTTTATTGCAAATATTTTTTAGAATTGTAAACTTTAATGAAAAATTGTAAATATAATAGCTTATACATTAGAAATTTTCTTTAACATTAAAAGGATAAAATTTTAATTTATAAATTTTAAGTGATAACCATATGATTTTAATAGGGTGGCCCTAAAATCCAAAAATCTCTGGTTTAACAAGGTTGATATTAAATCAATTTTTTCGCAGACTAATGGCTAAGTTAGGATCAATGGGTAATTGATCCTAACTTATGACCTTTTTCCCGATTTTGATCGGGTGGCAACTCCAAAACATCTTTAAAACTTAAATTTCTTTTAATTCTTAGTCGACGGTTCATATTAAATGGGTTCGGGTTTAATATGGATTGGATTAAAAGAAATAAAACCAGAAATAAAAAATCCATGCTCGACAATGAACAATATTTTTCATAAGTATTTGCAAAATTTTGTAATTATTTTCTTTCATGACATTGAGCATGCAGAGCATTTGGAAAGTGTTTTGAAATGCTTCCAAGAGAATAATTTCTTTGTGAACAAAAGTAAGTGTTCTTTTACTCAAAATTCAATTAAGTATTAAGGACACTAAGTTTCTAAACATGGAGTTAAGCCTAATGAGAATATAATGCCAAGCAATTGACAAATTTTTTAGGGTTAACCGGATATTGTAGGCGCTTTTTCTAGGCAAATTCTATAATTGTTGCTCCATTAACAAATTTGTTTCAAAAAGAGGCATTTTTATGGTCTAAACAAGCACGAATGTCTTTTGATAGCTTGAAGCAAGCCCTTGTGACTACACCAACATCAACACTACTAAATTTTTCACTTGATTTTATAGTCACGATAGATGCTTTAGGTATTGGCATTGGCACGGTTCTACACTAAGGACATTAGTCAATTGCTTATTTAGTATGAAATTGTGTGTATGGCTATAAAAGGCAATAGCTTATTTAAGGGAATTGGTACCTATTGTGGAGGTGGTTAAAAAGTGGAGATATTTATCTTCTTGGTCATCACTTTATTACAAGGATTGACTAGAAAATATTGAAAGAAATTCTCTCTCAAACCATACAAACTCCTAAGCAACAGCAATACTTATTCAAGCTATTGGGTGATGATTATGAAATTCAATATAAAATTTGTCATGCTTTGATTCAAGTCAAGGCGTGCCCTGCCGCCATGTGTAACACTTACGCATTATCAGTCAAAGTTAACATAATGGACAGTTTATTGTGATTGTTGCTAAGTAAATTCTAAATCATGAAATCTTTGAATCAGATTATGGAAATAACTAGAATTTACAGCGGAAAAATAAATTTCTCAAAATGATTTCCAAATAAGCTATTTCTATGAGTTAATCATTATTCATAAATAAGTATTATACCATCAGGTATTTCAAAATATACAGTATCTAGCATCTCAAAATACAATCTTTGATAGATATGGCCTCATCAAAATATAAGTTTGAAAAATAAATTATGATAATTTAGAATAAAGATAATAATCCAGCGATCCTAGTCACTCTACTCATCATGTAGCTCCTCGAAATTCATGCTATACCCATGTCATAAGTATCATCATCATAATCATTAATACCTAAAAAAAGAAAAGAATGAGCAGAACCTACAACGACAACAACACAAGCACACACGAGATGGGCACATACACTTGTTTTATATGCAATACAACAATCGACAGTTTATATCTTTAAATTAAAGCATAGCTAAAAACAGTGGAATACTTATACTTTAGCAATATGCTGGGAACCTGGGGGTCCTGAGTAACAGCAACTACTTAGGGTTGATATAAGCAGTCCAAATACCTATATATCATATCTCTATAAGTAGTCCTCATCCGGAGGTCACAGCGTTATGCATCTCTATCACAGTCCATATATAATGCAGCTTAATCGGTCTCATAAACATGAACCATACTGTCATGGCCCGAAGGTACCCTAGTAGAAGTAGACAAATTACACCTGATACTATCACTGGACTACCTTCGGAGAGTGACATGTTTTCCAAAATAACAGGATCTTTAAGTTGCTTCGATAAGAAATGATAAATACATGTAAAAAATAAATTAGTAAATAACTGCCATCTTAATTATAAAGTATCATAATTTATTACAAACCAAGCAATCTTCTTGTAATTCTCTACATAACTGATAAAATAATACTAGCTAATCTATTCTAGGAAAATATAAACCATTATCCTAAATAGAACCATAAGCTTCCAACTCTTAAGCCCTTGCCGGAGCCATATTTCTGAAAGTAACTAACCAAGGTCGTAGCATAAACTTGAAAAGACCGTTGGAGTATGAGCGAAACCATGGCTCAGTGAATAACCAAACATATTACACATCAAGCAAGTTATTAACAAATTGTATGTCATGCAATCACTCAAACATATGCTCAGATACAAGCTTGGATAATCTAGAATCCAAACAAGAAAAAGATTTACGCCTTCTTTTTAAGGTTGAAGAATATTTAATTTATGACCCACCTACCCAGGAGAAACAAAGTTTATAGAAAAATCAATGATTCTCATCTTAGGGTTATCGCTCTAAATTTAATAATTGTTTTAACTTACCATTTCCTGTATCCATTCTTAGAAACTCCCTAAGCATTAATCATTTCAAAGTGATACTACGGGCGGCGTTCTTCGTTGCCACTTTGTTCCTATAGAACCAACGGAACAAAGAAAACCTTGGAAGAACTAATACTTTAGAAAAAACAAGCATTAACAGAAAATGAAAATATTAATACGTAGCAAGCTATCACCCATTTATATACGCAATAATGCAGTACGTGCAATGCATGACCAGGTTTTTTTAATAAGTCAATAGTTCTTATTCGGTTTCATGGTGGTCATACATTCACACAATAATCATCATACTACTTCACATCATCATAACATTGTATTATCACTTTTGTAATGGTAGATTAGCAATCATATAATCAGATCACAATACATTTCCATCAAAACATTCATATTATTATCTTTACATTACAGATTCCGCTAATTACAAGCACAAACAGTATAATATGACTGAATTACTCACTTGGTCATAGTGACTAATCGTAGTAATATGCCAGAAGGTCCTCTATGGTATCAAAGTCACCTATTGAGATGAATAAAATATTCATCAATATAACATAGATTATATAACTAAACTCCTATAAATGTCTAGTGTCCTAAATTGATATTTAGATCGGTTTCTATTACTTATTTTGGTCCTTTAATGGTCTTATGATAACAATTATAAGTTAATCTTTATTTTCATGTTGCTTGTCTCAATCTTAATTGATATTTATATAGATTTATCTGTTTTTCGCAAAATTAATATTTAATAAGTTTATATTTTATAATTATTACTAGTTTTATGTTATTCTCTATCTAACTCATTATAATAACTCATATTCGTTATTATTATTTAGTATCGTCGTGTTTCTCTTAATCTACTTCATATAATTATTTGTCATTTTTAGAAGTCACATTCTTCATAAATTTAGCTCATTTCAATTTCCATTCTTACCTATTTATCTATATAAAATAAATATTTGATAATTGTAGTTGCTAATAATACTTAATGTTTCCTTACAGTTTCTAGGGTTTTAGAAATTATCAAATATTATATATATTGTTATTCTAAGTATTTGTATTTATTTTATTTCTTAGTAATTCTGTGTTGATATACATATGTATATTATTATTATTATTATTATTATATTATTATTATTATTATTATTATATTATTATTATTATTATGTCCATGTAATACAGACTTTATATAAGAAAAACATGTTTGTATGCCGGCTCCTATGCCGCTGACATTGAACCCAGATGCCGGCATTCTTAAGTTTACATTTTATTTTGTATCAGGTTGCGTTGGCTTGTAAGCTGCTAGTTTTCCCACGTACATCGGACTATACGCTGCCAGTGTATAACTCAAGTTAGCCAACGTTCATTCATTTTACGTAAAAATAAATTTAACGTGGCTTCTGTTCCAGTGTAAGCCGTCTCAACACCGCCGGCCTACCCTTGTAAGCCGTCGGCGTTCAACGTCTACACTGCCGACGTAGGGACAGTGTTGATACTGTTCATCATCTTTTCCGATGAACCAGTTCGTGTTTCTTCAATTTTCTATGTTATAATTATTTTCAAATTATTCCTATGTATTCCTATGTGATATATATCTATATATATCAACTCATAACACAACAACATATATATGATCTTTAATTTTCGAATTAGGAAAAGTGCAACTAGGGTTTAGCATAATTTACCTTGTTGGAGCTTTCAGATGTTTTTGAAACTTGTTCTTGGTTTGTTTATGATCCTGGATATTCACAACACATTTTAGAACAATTCTTAAGCAAGGAATCAATTCAAATTCCAATAACTTACCTTATGTTCTTCCTCCAAGATTTATTTGTGTTTAAATAGTAGCTGTGTTCTTGATCCGGACTACTAGTTTTTGTGTCGAATTTGATTCGTTTTGGGGTTGGTTTGGTTATGATTTCAGTGATGGTTTGACCTGAGAGTTGGAGATTTTATTGTTCCTGTTTACTTGTGTATAAATGAGTGTTTATATAGAAGTATAGGGAGAAAAGAAAAAGAAATGAAGCGGTTACGTGTGCATGATTAGCACCTGAATTTCTCCAGCTTCTTCCACTGTTTCGTAACTTGTTTTTGCTTCATTTAATGATTCATACAGCTGGCCAATTATGAGTGAAGTGTGTGTGTGTATATCATTGACTAATTGTAGTATTATTTTTACAATGAAGATGATGGTTTTGGCTTAAGAAAATCGGTGCAATCTCCACCGTATATGAAGCATTTTTGTTCCGTATTTTACTACTCAACTTGACCAGATTTGAGAAAGAGAAGACTATAATATTATTTAGTTGTAAGATTAGTTAGTTTTAGGGTAGTTTATTAGGCTAAACGGGTTTAAACATGATATTTATTCAAGCGGTTTATCTTCAAAAATTTATATAGAATTCTACAAATTTTGTAGATTGTTATTAAGTTCAACTTTAGATTTAAAGTTTACGCGATAAATTATTTTTAGAATTTTATCTCCCGCGATTAGGGTTTTATAAGCTTAATAGGTCAATTTTTGTTTTAGGCTTTAATAGCTTAAGAATTTACTAACTAGAATAATAGTGTGATCCAAATATTTATTTGGAGTCTAGATTATTAGTTATATATCTATTTATATTTTTATTGTGTATTCATAATTCTAACGTTTTATCTATAAATTATCGTTTTTTAACTATAAGCATTATCGAATATCTACTTTTCAATAAATTTGAAATCTTAGTTAGGTTATTTCTTTATCTTGGGTTTTTGCTACCCATTATGAAATCTCATTAGTAATCTTAAATACTATCTAGATAACTTTGTTTTAGGGTTTGAAATTATATACACGCTCATTTCTACTTGTGGTTTAATTCTAAGGTCTTGATTGAGTCCTATATTATCATTCTATTTTCTATTTTTATATTTTCATCTATTTCTATTTGTATGAAAAATCTTGGGGTTTACACATACTATACTACTTCTCTTCGATCTAGATAGACATTATCTCGCAACTATTTCTCCCATTAGCTGCCCCGTTGAGCTACCCATGATGGCTTAAGCGCCTAACTATCATGCCGACACTACATAGCAAGGTTGCTGCCCTTGGATTAGGTCTTAAAAATGGCCACATGAAAGCAGCAAGTAATTATTAAGGCCATCTTTAAGTATTAATTCACTTAGGATGTCTATCCTTGTAAGCAACACACAAGTTATTGCATACTTGGTATAAAGTCTGTACTCTAAACAATCGGAAGATAATATAAAACAGAAGACATACACCAAACAAATATCTACTCAAGAGATTAATTCATATAAGCATTTAAGTCAATTATCAACTTTCATCAACCTCCTATTAAATACTCATTTTCTAGTAAATATACATTTGAAACAACTTATTCTTCTTATTATTCATGTTCTATCATATTGCAGTTATATTATATCTATGGAAATTACAAGTTACTATGGTCTTATAAGAGTAAACTGGTTAGATTAATAGCTAAATATAAATTGTTGATCTTTGAAGAACTTACTAAACCAATATTAGTTAATAAATTTATATTAACTTAATTTAGCCAGGTTGGATAGAATTAATCAATCAAGTCCATTTTACATTCAACTTAGTCTACAGAACTCATTTAACATAATTAAGTTCTTAAAATAGTAACTTCAATAACATATCCTATAATCAATCTAATAAACTTTTATTAAGTGAAACAACTCATTTAAGATATAATTATTCTATTTATATCATTAATAACTCATTTTTTTCCTCTAATGTGCTAAGGAATTAAATTAGTTTCCTATTATGTTTATACCATCTTATAATGTCACGTTTATACCTATTTTATTAAATAAATTCTAAAATCAAAATAATTAATTATTCGTCTTAAATTTCATTTTTAATATGTGAACACATTATTTACACTTATTTCATATTTATTTGATTAGAATTAATTTAGCTTAAATTCTAATATTTTATTTTCTATAGAAAATTGGTATACACCCTAACTTCAATAAATTGGTTCACTATCTTAAACAAGGATTCTTAAACTCAAATTTTCATGTTAGCTACCTAAAATTTTTTTTTATATATTCATGAATTAATTTGGCCTAAAATAATTATTCAATTAGGGTTTTTAATTCAACACATCTAATTGTTTGAACAAAGGCAACACTGACAACCATTGGCTCACTCAAATTTGACCATTAAGCCGACTGGTTCTTTACACCAAATTAAAGTAGAATTCTTGAACTCTCAAACCATTATAATTTCATGCAAAAAGAAGGAGAAAATGTTACTAATTTAGCCTTATATATTCTCATCACCATTGCTGGTTGAAAAATTATTTTGCCCTCTTTTGTAATTTAATTTTTAAAAATAGTAATTTTACTTAAAAAATCAATAAAATTTTCATTATATATATACATGTAAAATTTTTATAAATTTCATTGAAAAATAAATTCATTTAATATTTTATTTAAATTTGATAAACTAAGCTGTCCAGATTACATATTTATACATATAAATTGATTTTCTAGTATATCTAATCATCTAAAACATGTTTATTCTATGTTTTATTATCTAATATACACTTAGACTTATATTTTACAACTTGCATCATAAATCATAACTCAAATCAACATCAATAACACAAATTTTTCGAAAATTCCAACATATCAACATAACATACACATGTATATTTCAACAGAATTTATATTTAATATATTCATATATTTATTTGATAACTTCATTTTAATAAAACATATCAATTCAACATATGACAAACACATATATTTATACATATATAATAATTTCAAATACTTACATTTCTAACCTACATACATATACATGTGCATATTTTGGCTTTCATGCTTGTATATATAGATATCAATCAATACTTAAATATAATTTTATTATAGTAATTTACATGAATCTAAATGTCATTAACATAATTAAATAAATTAATTATAATTACTTACTTGAATTAACAAAAATAACCAATTAGTCTTCTCTACTACTACTAATATGCTTTGATGATGCTTCTAATGTTAAGCCCCAATCTAATCAATGATTTTGCCTTCAAATACAATGTAGGAATTAATTGAAATAGAGACTAGATTCTAGGAAAGATATTAAGTAATTAGATGATGGAAAAAGAATGGATTTCTTTACCTATTGGAAGCTTGATTTAGAGATAAAGTGTTGTAGAATTTTTGTGAGATTTTTGGTGTGTTTTGAAAAAGTTTTTCTTGAGAATTTAAGGGATTTGGGGGTGGCTGAAATGAAAAAGAAAATTATGGTATTCTAAGGGTAGTATTTATACCATTTCATGTAGTAATTTTCTCTAGAGTTAAGGCATTTAGGACATTTTACCTAATTAGATTAGGGTATTTCAGTCATTTTGTAAGGGTAGAAATCTCTAGACTCAAAAGATTTTTTTATGTGTTCACATTGTGTAGAATTGAAAGGGGTGTATTGGTCTTTTCCTATATATTATAATTCTCAAGAATTAGGAAAGATCAGTTTTGTCATTTCACTTGTTGGATTTTGCTAGAATTTAGGGTTTTATATGGTGTGTGATGGAGTATGTTAGTAGCATGGTCAGATGGCATAAGTTCATAGGCTTATGGGCTTAAGTTTATGGACTTGAATGTTGAGTAATTGGGCTTGATCTTTTACTTATGAGCTTTCTTGATAATGGGCTTGAATATTGATTATAAGCTTGACTTCATGGGCTTGATTTCATATTAATGGGCTTCTTGAATATGGGCTTGAATTCAGGTTAATGAAATTGGAATTTCAGATAATGAATTGGGCTTTAAGTTATGACCTTTTGGGCTTTTAGAATTGAATTTTAAAAGTAAGAAATAGAATTAGCTAATTGGCATTATAAATTGAACCTAGGATTAGGGATGCAAGTGAGCGGGTTTTTATAGGGTACCCGACCCGCCCACCCGATAAATACCCTATAGGGTAATGCCTATAAGGTTTGGGACAGGTTTTGGGATTAATAATAAAACCTTAGGGTTTTGTGACGGTTTTAGGACAGATGTAAAACTCATTAAGAACCCGAACCCTTATATATATGTATATATATCAGACTTAATCTTTTGATTCTTCTAGCCATCCTATAATCTTATTCTCGTCCAATCACGTCAAAGGTAGCTTTTTTTTCTTTTTGTTTTTAATAATTAAAAGAAACTAAAAACCCTCAAATCCTTAGTCCTTACCTCAATCCCTCATCTCCCATTCGCCGCTGCCTCCTCAAAAGTCAGACCTCAGTCCTTCACTCCTTCTTCTCAAACCCAGCTTTTATTTCCTTCTAGCATCACAATTGTAGCTAAGGACCGTCGGACGTTGCTTTTGCTTGGAAAACAAATAGATCTGCTGTTATTCCTTCTCGCAATCGTTGCTTGCGAATCTCGGTAATGCATGACTCTCTAACTGTTTTGTTTTCTTATATGCATGTCATATGAATTTATTTATCTTAATTTTGGTGAACTATTCGTGCATTAAAAGAAGATGACTCTCTTTCCTAGATCTGGTGAAAATTGAATTGTTCTTTTTCGTAGATCCGACAAACTTTTTAAGAAAAACTAAAGGAGCCCAAGGATTGTTTGGTTTTCGCAATTCTTACAATGTAGCTGATTGAAATTTGTTTAACAATAATCAATTATTTTATGAGGAGTAGATTAATTTTAAAAAAAAATTATTTATTTGTAATAGGATAAATTAATTAAAAAATTTGGATCCATCGAACACCATCTATAAGAGCATCCCAACTTACTTTTTACAAAATATTTTTTAATAATTTTTTAACTATGTTAGTGTAAATAATACTTTATAAAATTTATCATCAATAAATTATGTAAATATGTAAACAAGTATAATATATATTATTGATATTTAATTTATTATTATTAAAAATATAATTAATAAATTTAGTTTTGATAGTTCCGTGCTTATATTGGCCATAGATCACTGACGTTTTCTTCAATAATATTTAAGAAGCATAACAAACACCAGGAAAACAAAAATAAATAAATTTACCTATGGTGCAAATGGGAAATATGGAACGGCTTTAATTTGGGAAAAAGAATTTGGCCTACTAACGGGATGTTATTCTACGCAAGCCAAGTTAGAATTTTATTAAGAAAGATACTTAGGTTTACAAATTTCTCCAACATCTTAGTCTTTCGGAATATAAGTTTCTAGTAATAGGACAAATTTTGTTCTTTTAAAATTTTGAAAAACTATAAATGGGTCAGACTTCTTGAATCTTGTTGTTGGAATGAAAACATGACAAGATATAATGCAATGATGATAATGAAGGGGACACAGACACCTAAAGTTCATGAAACAAAGACACACTTTAGTTAATTTAATATAAGATAAAACTCTTGATATTTCCATTGATATATTGTTTTTATTCCAATTCCATTGATATGATATTTAATATTATCCTTCATGCAGTTAATTTGAGTATGGATTTGGATGAAAATAGATGAATATGGAGGAAAATGTCAATGATTTTGATCCTATGGAAAGCCTATCTTTACCACCTAGACTAAGAAAACCAACAAATACATCAGCTCTCTTGTAGCAAGTAGCGCCAATCAGACAGACAACCCCAACAAGCGTAATTGACTTCTTCTGTATGGTCTGAGATGGTGAAGAAAACAATCGATGGGGAGGAAGTTGCAATTTGCAACCATTGTTCAAAAAGATTGAAAGCAGTAAGTAAAAATAGCACCAAGCACTTGCATAATCACTTTAAAAGTGCATTCAAAGAAACAATCATGGAGACCTTAGACAATATCTCTTGTCAATGGAAAGAAATCGAAGTGAGAGTGACAGTAGTAGCTTGACAATAATAAATTGGACTCTTAATCAAGAAACTGCTAGGCAGAAACTTGCAAAGTCAATTGTTGTCCATGAGTATCCTATTTCAATAGCTAAGCATAAATATTTTAAGAGTACATAGAGAGTATTCAGCCTCTTATTTAGTATGTGAGTCGTAAACCACAAAGAAAGAAATCTTAAGCATTTATAATGTAGAAAGGGAAAATTTGAAGATGCAACTGAAAGAGCTTAATTCTCGAGTGGCAATAACAACTGATATGTGGACTTTAAATCAAAAAAAGGGATACATGATTGTTACTACACACTTCATTGACAACAACTGGAAACATCGAAGTCAACTCTTGAAGTAAGTCTCTATACTTGTATATAGTCTATCTAACGTATCTGAAAATTAGAATCTCTTTTAATTATTGTTACATTCATATGCATTTTTTTGTATTTTCCAACTCCACATACAAATGACAATCTTGCTGAGGGATTATTTGATTCATTGATGGCATGGAATCTAGATAGAAAATTATCTACTATCACTGTAGATAATTGTTCAACAAATGATGCAATGATTGCAACTCTGTTATTAAAGTTGCGAAAGGATTATTTGATTCTTCGTAGGAAGATATTGCATATGCGTTGTTGTGCGCACATTTTGAACTTAATTGTAGAGATGGTGTGATTGTGATAGAAAGTGCAATAGAGAAGATTCTGATAGTGTCCAGTTTTGGTCAGCAACTCCATCACGAGTTGAGAAATTTGGGGAAGCTTGGAAGCATCTAGATGTCTCATGCAGTAGAAGGCTTTGGGATTGCAAGACTTGATGGAATTCAACATATAACATGCTTCTTACTACCATTGGATATAAAGAAGTCTTTTATAGAGTTCAACATTTGGATAGTCATTATAAAAGTCTTCCTTTAATGATGATTGAGTTGGCTGAAGAAATATGCAAAAAGTTGGCTATTTTTTATGAGGTATCTAACCTATTTTCAGGTACTAATTATCCTACTGCAAATTATTGTTTTTGGAAAGTATATCAATTAGAATGCATTGATTGAATGGAAGGATTCTCTTGATTTGAATATTAGTGTCATGGCTAAAAAGATGTTTGAAAAGTTTGAAAATATTGGGGTAATGTTCATGTCATTATGGCTGTATGTACTGTGTTGGATCCTCGCTTTATGATGAAGGCGTGGATTTGTGTTCGTAAGGTTTTGGAGAGAATGCTTCTAAAGAATAAAATGTCAAGGACACTGCTTATGAACTAATTCAAGAATATCAAGGTAGATCTAAATCTTGCCAAAGTAAGAGCTCAGATGGTAGATCTTCTCCAAATCCTTCAGGAGGTTAGCGGCGCTAGTGCTCCAACTTCAACTGATCCTATTATGGAATGTTATTTATAATATTTGAAAACTACAACTACTGATGTCCAGGTAAAAGTCAGAGTTAGACCATATTTAGAAGAACCTATGGAGCCTTGGTGGAAAACTCTAAGTTTGATATTCTTGAAGGTGGAAAGTGAGTGTAATGAATTATCCTACGTTAGTAGAGGTAGCTAGAATATACTAGCTATTCACGTGTCCACAATTGCATCTGAATCTACATTTAGTACCGACGGTCAAGTAATTAGTTTACATAAAAGTTGACTTAAAGCAAATACCATAGAGGCATTGATGTGTACTCAAAGTTGGATAATTCATAAATCAAGTGGTAAGACTAGTAAATTTATTTATTTATTTTTTTAAAAAATGTTTTCACCATATATCTAATGTATTGGAAATGTTTTGCTTTTTTTTTTTTTGTTGGTATGAAGACAAATGAAGAAGAAGATGAAAATGAGTAGTGAAATCTATGAGGATTTTAAATTTGTATTATAATTTGATGAGAGATGCTTTTGCTTTGTCTAATTTTTATTTTTCTTTAAAATTTATATTGTGATTTGATAAATGTTGTGATGAATACTACATTCTCTTTAATTTGGTTTCCTAAGATACTTTTGATTTTCTTCCCATGAAAATGGTATTTTATAAAGAGGATTGTATAAATAATGATAAGAGTTTTCTTCTTAGCTTGTGAAGTAGGAAAATATTGGAAATAGAAAAAGATGAAAAAACGCTATAGGGTTTGGGACGAGTATCCTATAGGTTTTTTAGCGGGTTTTGGGTTCATGGACAAAAACTCTATAGGGTTTGAGATGGGCTTCACGAACCTTACTAGTATCGGGTTCGGTTCGGGTTTTAGTATACCCGTCCTGGTTGTATTCCTACCTAGGATATCTAATTAAAGGAAAATTAATATCTTACTTGAATTTAGGATTTTAGGCTTAGGAATTGGTATTTAAAGGCAAATATTTAAACTTAAATTTCTAGGATTTATGGAGCTGGAATTTAGGCCAAGAGGGCTAAATTGAATATTTAGGAGTTAGAGGATTGAACTTGACAAATTAATTTAATTTGATAATTAGAAAGTACTAAATAATTTGAATTTGTTAAAATAGGTAAAAGAATTTAAAAGTAGAGATTGCTAAATTGAATTAGACATTTAGCTTAGGAATTTGATTAGTGAGAAATTGATATCTAGCTTGAGTTTAGGAATTTAGGGCTTTAACAAAAATTTAGATTTGAAGTTCTAAGAATTAAGGCGTTAGAATTATGGTAAAAATAGGTAAATTGAGCATTTAGAGGTTTAGGTGGTTGAATTTGATGGATAAAGTTCAATTGGTAATTGAAAATGATTAATTAATTTGAATTTGTTGTAATAGGTAAATGAAGTAGTCTGGTAGGTTGAAATGGGTATTTGCGATATTAGAATCCTATTTTCAATTAAATCCATTTACTAATCTAATTATGTTAAATTATCTAATTATTTTAAGGTTTTCACTTACACAATTAAGGTTTATAAGCTCAATAGGTCAAATTAGGATATTATACTCAATAGACTTAGCAAATTCTAAGTTTCATGATTACATATTTAGAATTTTTATTTGAGCTCTAGTTTAGTAGATATTAGTCATTTTTATTTCAGTCGCGTATATTTCAACCCTAGCAATTCATCTTTAAACTATCTTTTATTATCTAACAAACCCTAAAAATTAATCGAGTCATACTACACTTGATATCTATTGTCGTAGATGACCTGTGTCTAAGCTAAATTTAGATTAAGGTTCAGTTTTAGTGAATTAGGAATTTAGATAATTAAACTGGAGAAATTGGTTTCAAGTCGATAATTAAAATAAATTGAATAGTTTGGTATGTTGGAGATAGGCAATTGAAGTAATTTGATAGGTTAAAATGGGTATTTGTTACATTAAAATCTCTGTTTTCCATTAAATCCATTTTCTAATGCATTTATGTTAAATTTTCTTATTATATTCTATAGTTTACAAAATTCAATTAACTAAACTATCTAAATTTAACTACTAAGTTAAATTTAAAATAAGGTTCAAAACTACCCATATTTTTATAATGTTTACTTATCACATTCCTAATTTAGGTTGATAAAATCTAGGGTATTTCAAACTTATGGTAGAAAACAAAATTGCTGATGTGCTATCAAGAGTACACCATTAACTTGTTCGACTTTTTGTATTCCTTTGGTTATATTTAGATTTAAAGCATTTGTTTCAACATGATCAATTGTCTCGTCAGCTTTGGAGAGATTGCATAAGAGGTAAGGAGTTGAAGTAGCCTTTAAGAGAATTTATGGATTATATATTTTGGGGACTTGTTATTTATACCTTCAATAGCACCTTTAAGACATTATTAATTAATGAATTTCACGCTTCACTAATTGAAGGACATGCAAACCCTCTTAAGACATTTAAGAGTCTGACCATACCTCTAGTTGGTCTTCTTCAACTGTTGGCTTTACCTCAAATTGTAGTAAAATTACATGGATTTCCAACTAGCAACATTTATGATAGATACGAAGTTTTTATTAATAGTTTTATTAGGGAGCTTTTTCATCTTAGTGGCACTCAGCTAAAGAAGAGCACCGCAAATCATCCTCAAACAAATGGTCAGTTTGAGGTGATCAACAAGTGCCTAGAGCAATATCTTCATTCATTTGATTTTGATTGTCCTCACTTATGGCCTAAGTTTTTATCTTTAGCCAAATTTTGTTTTAACACTAGTTTTTAAACTATTGCACAAATGACACAATTTGAGGTATTATATGCTTGTTTGCCATCTAAAGTGGCTAATTACATTGATAAGGTTACTATGATAGAGGCTTTTGATGACGAGTTATGTTCACACGATGAGAATTTGTGAGATTTAAAGGAAAATTTACATCAGGCACAGTAGAGAATGAAGAACTTTGCGAATCAAAAGTGGACTAAGAGGACTTTTCAAATAGAGGGTTATGTTTTGTGAAGTTGCAACATTTTAGAGAGACTACAACAACTCATCGTATTTCATTTTAGTTAGCTCGAAGGTACTATGGTCCCTTCAAGATCATTTCTATGTATAGCAACATTGCTTATTAATTAAAGTTGTTAAATAGGTGTCATGTTCACACAATTTTTCATGCTTCTCTCTTAAAGAAACAAGAAGGAGATTTATTAGATCATGTGCCATTACCTGCATAATCTTAGGATAACTATCTTGTACTGAACCCTTTAGCTATATTGAGTAGTAGGGTGATTAGGAGAAAAGGCACCAAAGTTGCTAGATTTTGGCTCTTCCTTATGATTCGACTTGCATAGATGTGGATCTTTTTTGGAAGGATTATCCTACTTTCTCCCTTGAGGACAAGGGGGTTGTCTTAAAGGGGAGGGCAAGATGATATGAATATAGAGAAAGACAAACATAAGATTCATAATAAAGAATGTAGACAACATATAAGGCTAAAGTACTTGGCAAATTATGTGTAGCACTAAATATACATGGACTTAAGTATATTGTATAATTGCTTTACAATATCGATTAAAATCAATTACAATACAACATATCTAGAAAGTGTTAGTTGAACACTTGAACCAAATAAATCCTCAAGTATTACAAAAGTATATGAGGAGACGAAAAAGGGGATAATAGGATAGAGAATACCCTAAAAGCTAAATTGAATCTTCTGCTTTCTATCTTGTTCTTGGATAATTGGTAGCTCGAATAGCCATAAATAAGAGCAAGAAGAGAAGCAAGGGTTGGAGGCTTAAGCTTTGAAGAATTGAGACACGTTTAAAGATGTAATGAGGGTTTGTCTGTTATTTTCTTTTACTTGTATTTGATTGTACATTGTTGTTTTGGAACTTTAGAAGAGCAATAGTGAGCTGACAATCTTATGGGCTAGACTTATGTTGTAAGTGGACAATATTGCTAATGAAGAAGAGCTGTGCAAGCTATCATAATACTTGATATAAAAGTATAGATAAATTTGAATTATTACTTTTTTAGATTAGTAGTTTAAGTTAAATGACAAGTTATTATAATTATAAAATTCGAATTTCATTGGCAAAATTTAATTTAATTTCTAAATATCAATTTACTTAATTATAAATGACTAGATTCTTAGTGATAATAGCAATAATTACAAGAAATTAAATGGATTATAAGTTTAGTTAATTAAATTAGAAGTTCAATTAAATAAATATTATCATAAGTTATATATGTAATAAACCAAGGGCACACATGTCTCTTTTTAGCCACAAACATATTTTCTACATATATAAACCCTCCTAATCGTACTATTTAAGACTAATTTTCTCTCTTCTCTCTCATTCTTCTCCAACAAGAAAACCATCACTTTTAAATTCTCTCTTTAACTTATTCTACAGGCTACTCTCTTTCTAAGTTGTTTAACAACGTATACCCTCTCAAATTTGTTTAATAAGTTATATTCTCTCAAACTTGTCCTACAAAATTGTAAATCCTAAAAATTTCAGTTAATGTTAAGTTTAATCTTAGAATTAAAAGTCAACCGAAAACCCTAAAGGTCAACGAAAAACTAATACAAACCCTAGAATTTAGATCTGACATTCCCATATTCTTTAGCCCTAGAAAAGGAAGTTGAAATAATTAGTGATAATAGTTCGTATTAACTTGAGGAAACATAAAAAAATCAGATTCGTGAATTTCGAGTTTCATTAAGACTTAAACGGGATCAGTTCTCGAAAAAAGTGTTCTGAATCTCGGAATAATAAAAATATTCTGATGACACCATTAGGACCGATTTAATACAAGAATTTCAAAAATATCAATTTCATAATTTTTTATAACTAAAAATAACAAATATCACAATTATACGTGTATTTCTTACTACTGGTATTTTACTAGTCATATCTACTTTACATTAAACTATTTGTTACTATTCATTTATCTCTACTTTTTCTAACACCTACTCTTATAACTCCATACACCTATTATGTTTACTTTTTATCATTTTTATATCTTTATATCACATCTATCTTACATATTATTACTTTTAATACACAAAATTATAAAAAAAATAAATCTCTCTCCTCTTCCCCATGTATGGCAGGCACCAAACCCCCCTCCCTTCCTCTTATTTTTTTTTTCAATTTTTTTAATTAAATTACTCAAAATTCATTCCCCATTTTCCTATAAATACCACATTCCTCTTTCACTTCATTCACACATCTACTACTTCAAAAAATTACTCTCCAAATTTCCTCTTAAACACTCTCCCAAAACTCTTTCAAATTTTCTTCTCAAAACTCTTCTACTATAAAACCATTCTTACTTTAGGTAAAAATTCTCCTCAAAACTTTCTTACCATGTCATATAGCTTTACATGACCATGGTGTGAGTTTTCTAAACTTAATTTTATGGAAGCTACACTATGTTGATGTATTGTTCTTGTTCATGAATACGTATTAACATATTTTTATCTTGCTATTTTATTTTGCTCATATTATTGTTGATATTATGTTAACCTCTTATATATGTTTAACTAGATATAATTATGTACTTATATGTATAATCTTTAGAGTATATAAGCTTATTGTTATTTATTTACTTCCAAAATATGCATTTTTTATTTATTTATTTCATGTTGTTTTAAGACTAGTCTCTAGTCTTAGACTTGTCCTCATCAAGTCAAAACAGTTTTTTCTTTCTTTTCTTTATTTCTTTTGGGACTAGTCTATTCTTAATCCGGGATACCTTGATGAAGCTAAGGTTCCCAATACTTGACATTTCTATTAATTTGCTTATTTTATTATTTATTATGTCTTTCTTATGTTTTCATAATTTCATGATGTCATATTCATGATCATGCATGGATATATTGATTTTGTTTCAACAAGATAAAGAAGAAAAAGTTTTCTTAAAATAGAAGTCTTCTTAAAAAACAAATGTTGTCTTTGCTTACCAGATCCGGAAAATCCATATACAGTTCATAGCGATGCTTTAAGGAATGGCTTAGAATGCATGCTTATGTAAGAAGGGAAGGTAATTGCATATGCTTTGTGACAGTTGAGGCCGCATGAACAGAATTACTCAACGCATGATCTTGAGTTAGCTGAGTTGTCTTTTCCCTCAAGCTTTGGAGGCATTACCTATATGGACAGAGATGTGAGATATACACGGACCATAAGAGCCTCAAGTATTTATTTACCCAAAAGAAATTGAATACGAGGCAAAGAAGATGGTTGGAATTGATCAACGACTATGATCTCGGGATAAATAAACTATTGCCCTGGAAGAGTAAACGCCGTAGTAGATGCCTTGAGTCAGAAAAACCACGAGGAGTTGCAGCCATGCTCACAACCCAAAAAGAGTTTATAAAAGAATTCGAGAGATTGAGCAAGGAATTTGTGGGACAGAGTGTAACAGTGGAAATTTCCCATTTGGTGATGGAGCCGACTCTGATAGATAGGATTGAGGAATCTTAGTGATATGACGAAGCTATACAAAAAGTGAAACGTGAAGTACAAGGAGGAAAGTATGATGATTTTGAGATAGATGAGGAAGATGCAGTAAGAACGCAAGGAAGATTATGTGTGCCAGATGACGAGGAAATGAAAAAGGAAATTATGAGTGAGGCACTAACTTGGGATATACCATGCACCCTAGAGACACCAAGATGTACCAAGATCTTAAAAGTCGCTTTTGGTGGAATGGCATGAAAAGAGATGTAGCTGAATTTGTAATGAAGTGTCCTACATGCCAACAAGTAAAGATTGAGCACTAGAGGCCATGGGGACTTTTGAAACCGTTGACCGTACCAGAATAGAAATGGGATCAAATTACGATGGATTTCGTATGTGGTTTACCCTAACAATCAGCTGGATATGATGCCATATAGGTAATAGTGGATCGACTTACTAAGTCAGCACACTTCATCCCCATCAACATGACCTACTCGATGGAGAAGTTGGCCTGGCTATAAGTAAAGGAGATTGTGAGACTACATGGAGTTCCAACAGGAATTGTATCAGATCGAGACCCCCGATTCATGTCAAAATTCTGGACAAGTCTTCAGAAGTGTATGAGAACTAAGTTACATTTCAATAGAGCTTATCATCCACAAATCGATGGACAGTCGGAGCGAACTATTCAAACCTTAGAAGATATGTTGCGAGCATGTGTCATGGAATTCAAGGGAAGCTGGGAAACACATTTACCATTAGTAGAATTTGCTTACAATAACAGCTATCATTCAACGATTAAGATGCCACTATATGAAGCTTTATATGGAAGAAGGTGCAGATCACCTCTATTTTGGGATGATGTGGAGAAGTTGACAATTGGATCAGATCTTATCCAAGATGCCGCAGACAAAGTCAGGATTATTCAACAAAGGATGAAAGAGAGCCAGGATAGGCAGAAAAGTTGGGTAAATAAAAAACACCGAATCCTTAAGTTTGATGTCGGTGATCATGTGTATCTAAAGATAAATCCTATAAAGAGTATTCATCTTGTACAGGCTCAAGAAAAGCTAAGCCCAAGATATATTGGGCTGTTTGAGATCCTCGAAAGAGTAGGAGTTCTGGCTTATCGCTTGGCGCTACCACTAAACCTGTTAGGAGTATATAACGTCTTCCACGTTTCGATATTAAGAAAGCACATACCTTACCCCGATCGAATTGTAGAGCTCGAATCAGTAAGATTAAAGGAGAACTTGATCGATGAAGAACACCCGATTCAAATTCTAGATTGGAAGGTTTAAAAGCTAAGAAACAAGGAGATTCGATATGTCAAGGTATTATGAAGGAATCATTCTCAAGAAAAGGCTACTTGGGAAGCCGAAAAGGAGATCCGAAAGAAACATCTGAATCTCTTTGAAGAATCGGGTATAAATTTCAAGTTTTGAGGACAAAACTTTCTTTAAGGAGGGTAGGTTGTAAACCCTTAAAATTTTGGTTAATGTTAAGTTTAATCTTAAAATTAAAAGTTAACCGGAAACCTTGAAGGTCAACGAAAGCCTAGTACAAACCCTAGAATTTAGATTCGACATTCTCGTATTCTTTAGCCCTAGAAAACGAAGTTGAAATAATTAGTAATAATAGTTCGTAATAACTTGAGAAACATAAAAATATCAGATTCGTGAATTTCGAGTGTCCTTCGGATTCAAATGGGATCAATTTTCGAAAAGTGTGTCCTGGAGCTCGAAATAATAAAAATATTCCGATGATTCCGTTAGGACCGATTTAATACAAGGATTTCAAAAATATCAGTTTCATAATTTTTCGGTAACTAAAAATAACAGATATCGTAATTATAGATGTGTTTTCTTACTATCGGTATTTTATTAGTCACATCTACTTTACATTAAACTATTTATTACTATTTTATACTATTTATTTATCTTTACTTTTTCTAACACTACTCTTACAACTTCATAGACCTATTATCTTTACTTTTTATCATTTCCATAACATTATATCACATCTACCTCACATATTATTATTTTTAATACACAAAATTACACAAAAATAAATCTCTCTCCCTCTTCCTCATGTATGGCCACCCCCCTCCTCTGTCTCTCTCTCTTCCTCTTATTTTTTTTCGATTTTTCTTTAATTAAATCATTCAAAATTCACTCTCCATTTTCCTATAAATACCTTCCTCTCTTTCACTTCATTCACACCCAAAAATTACTCTCCAAATTTCCTTTGAAACACTCTCCCAAAACTCTCTCAAATTTTCTTCTCAAAACTCTCTTCTACTACAAAACCATTATTACTTTAGGTAAAAATACTCCTCAAAACTTTCTTACAATGTCATGTAACTTTACATGATCATGGTGTGAGTTTTCTAAACTTAATGTTATGGAAGTTACACTATGTTCATGTATTGTTCTTGTTCATGAATATGTATTTACATATTTTTATCTTGTTATTTTATTTTGGTCATATTATTGTTGATATTATGTTAACCTCTTATATATGTTTAACTAGATATAATTATGTACTTATATGTATAATCTTTAGAGCATATAAATTCATTGTTATTTATTTACTTTCAAGTTATGCAATTTATTTATTTATTTATTTCATGTTGTTTTAAGACTAGTCTCTAGTCTTAGACTTGTCCTCATTAAGTCAAAATAATCTTTTCTTTCTTTTCTTTATTTTCTTTTGGGACTAGTCTATTCTTAGTCCCGAGATACCTTGATGAAGTCAAGGTTCCCAATACTTGACATTCTATTAATTTGCTTATTTTGTTATTTATTATATCTTTCTTATGTTTTCATAATTTCATGATTTCATATTCATGATATTGCATGGACATATTGATTTTGTCTTAATAAGATAAAGAATGAAAATTTTTCTTGAAATAGAAGTTCTTCTCCAAAAACAAATGTTGTCACGAAGGAAATGATTTTTCATAAAAACTTAGGAATTTATCTTAACAAATATTTTCTAGAAATCTAGAGGAATTCATCATAAATTTTAGTAACAAAATAGAAATTTTTAAACAATACATACATACACTTTACAAAGTCATAAAATGGAAAAAAAATCTTGTTTAACAAAAATTTTACTAAACTTCATTTTCCACCAATACTTTGGAATATAAAGGAATAATCTAGTTTAAGAAAACATCAAGAAATTTTTTTTCATAAGAATAGAAGATCTTAAGGAATAAGAATTAATAAACAAATTCGGAAATCATTTTTCTTCTTTTTAAGTAAAATAAACTTTAGGAAAAGTTAAGAAAGTATAGAGATTAATAGACTTTAACTACTTTTAAAAAATTACCCTCCCAATTTCTAAAGAGGTAAGAGACTTAGAAAAACAAAAATCATTTTTTTGAAATTTAAAAGACTAAGAAAATTGAATTGAGAAGGAGAAAATGCCCATTTCAAATGACTTAAGAAAATTTTCTAGCAAGCTAAGTAGAAATTTTGAAAAGTTTTACTATTACAGAATTTTTAGAAGACTTTGCTTTTACAAAAAAATTCGTAGTTGAGACAACTTCATTAAATTCATGCATTTGGTATGAGTCAATGAAAATATATATATATATATTAATACATTTTAAGGTCTTTTAAACGATTATAATATCTATATCTTTGATACAAGTTCTTGTAAGAGAAAGAAAGTTTTTCAAAATTCGTGGTGAATCTGATCACCACTATTCCAGAGCTCAAACAACTTAGTTTGATAAAAATAATTCTAGAAATAGATAGATATTTTCGAATAGGTAGAAAAAGGTATATTATATGCGCAATTCCGAATTAAAATAACCAAGTTATGGCCGTTTTGAGTTGGAATTATCTTCTATACGAATTTTGACGATCTTATAATATAGTTTTTGATAAGTACCATAGAATCAACAACAAATACTCATTACGGGTATTCTTCTTGATTAGGTGATCCCGAGGAGGAGTGTTCGTATCTGGAAGATTATTTCGATTAGTGGAATTACCAATCGACTCATCCATAAGAGAGAAGTATCATCATGACCAAGTGAGTCTACTCCCCTTATTTTTCATGCTTATGTTTGTGCTTGTAAATTTAGTTGCATTAGATTTAAGGCAAGATGAAATGGAAGTTGTATGATAATATGTTGAAAGAATATTAAGTATATCAAAGCATGAATTGCTTGTAATAAATTGTATGCGTATTATCACGTTGAAGTGTTTGAAATTGGTTGATCACTTATAAGAAATTAAAATATAATGGTTAGGCTTTAATTAAAAAATTTATGCATGTATTTCATATGTTAGGTCACATTACATTCGCTATTATACAATTGGTAGGACAAGGGTATGATAGTGGTGGTAGGTATAACCGATATATCATGTATGTAGCGAGTAGGAGCCGATAAAATCTACATAAAAATTGATGGCTAGTAGGAGTCGGTATAACTACATGTTTTTTATGGTGTATATGAGCCGATAAGATCTATAAAAATGTTTTTAAAAGAAGTAGTGGCCGTAATGGACCGGAATACCTAACCCCGAACGAAGGACATAATTCATTCAACATATGATTCTTGGAAAATCATATGTCATATATGCTCACGTGCTTGTTGCATCCCATTTGCTTGCTTAATAAACTTGATTGATATTTTGTTTCAAGTATGAATTTTAGGATTTACTCACTAAGCCCGTAAGCTTACGCCTCTATAAATATTTGCATTCTCATAAACACCTGTTTTTGTACCTGAGGTCTCTCCTTATCCGCGTAAGTTTTCTTTTGGAGCTTTTGAAGGAAATCTACTTGAAGGATTAGATTAGAATTCCATTGAAATCTTTTGATGTAGTATTAAATTATTGTAAAGACTATTAGTTGTTTTGATCTTTGGGTTTTATCGAGGCTATGCCCCTAAGAATCATGTAGTAGATCTTTGATTATCAATATTATGATCTGTTTTAATTCTGGATTCTTGTATATTTGTTATTACTTCCTTAGACCACACTTCCCAAAAGTATTTCCTATTACTGTGTTAGACGCCTTACATATAATACCAAGACTTTCGCATGGCTAAGGTAGTCATTCTTAAGTCTTGATATCATATGTGGTGGACTGCCACGTTTAGGATATCCTTTGGAGCATGACAAGAATACTCTTTCTTAATCTACTTCTATAGGTAAACCTTTATTTCTCTAAAAACCCAAACATAATACCTACTTTTCTCTCTAGAATTCTACATCTAGTCCAACAACATAACAAAGGGAAACAAAATGAAGAATAAGAAGAGATTAAGTAAAGGTAGAAGAGCTTCCACAACTTGCATGCTAAAGTAGAAGTAATAGCAGTAGATTAGATTTTGTTTGTTTTGCTATCTTTTACATAAGTGAACCCTAACTTCAATGATCAATAATGAGTATGGGTTTGAAATTTGATGGAGATTGAAGTGTTAATGATGCTTAGATATTGAATTACACTATGATTTATTTTGATGATAAAATTGTGTTTGTGTATATGATTATGTGTTTAAATCAATACATGTAGGTTAAAGTTGATTAAATGTAATTGAATGAATGAATTCATGGTTGAATGTGCAAGAACATGTATAAACATAATGTTGGAATTAAAAGTACATGCATGATTGTTGAATTGATTGATTAATTACATTCATTAAACATGCTAATTTGATGAATTTATTTGGAGATTTGGATTCAAACATTAATTTGATGAATTATGTGATTAACATGCATATTTAATGTTGAATTATTGCAGAAAAATTGAAAATTGTTAAAGTTGATTTGATACTGGAATTTAGAATTGTATGTATGTATGTAACATGTATATAATGAATGATGTAAAATAATATATATGTGACTTAGAATTTTAATTATTTTGATGAATGATTTGAATATGATTTCAATTAGTTAATTTAAATGCCTAAATTAAAAATAAATAGGCTTTAATTTGATTAACTCTTGAACGTTCATGTTAATGTTCATCATGATTCAGTGTGTATATTAATATAGAATAGTATTTAATTCACAATGATTTAAGAGTTGGAATTGGTTTGTGTTTGATTTTAAATTTCCCTAAATTCATTTGAATATTCATGAGGATATACAAATCTTCAATCTCATATTTAAAGTGATCTTCATGGAAATTCAAGCTACTAGACATATGACACTTTTTCCAATTGCTAAAAGTGCTAGCTTTTTTTTTTTTTTTTCTATTACAATAAGGGAGGGAGATTCGAATTTGAGACCTCTCATTTGATAAACTAGAGAGATGTCACTAGGTTACAATGCCATTGGTGCTAAAAGTACTAGTTAAATCAACAAAGTTAACTCATTAGCTAGGGTAGTATTAATGGACATAAAAGCTTTAAGTGGATACTAAATTAATTACTATAAAGTTTAGGTAATTATTTGTACATTTGGAGAAAATTCATATACCAAATATTAACCCTTAAATAATCACTCCAATAAAAAAAAATAAAAATAAAGGAAAATAAAAGATTTTTTATCCTAAGATAAAATATCAATCTAAATTAAATGCTTAATTTTTATTCTAATAATAGAATTAGGTAAATTGCAAAATGCATTCTTATATATAAATATTTTTTTTAATTTTAATAAGAAACATTTACTTTATATGATTATATTATAATGTTAAACTTATGCATTTATAGAAAAACATTAGCAGGTTGGTGAGTTAGCCCGCTTAATGCACCATGTTGGGCAACTTGGATAAAAAATTATGAACCACTTTATTATGTGGAATAAAGCGAGTTAGTTTGCAAAATTCATGAGTTAAAGTGGGATGTAATGGATTTGCCTACTTAACCTGTTTGTACAATTCTATGAAAATTGTTACTAATGGAACACGGATGATTTATAAAGATAGTGGATAAGTAGTAGTTTTCTTTTTATCAAGGGAAAATTATAATGCTTTGATATTTGTTTTGGTGATTTTGTAAACGTATTATATGTGATTTATCTTTTACAAACATATAATCAATTATTTATTACTATTTGTTAGTATTAGTTGATGAACGCATATTGTCTTGTAATTGGTACATATAATAATTAAGTAGATAAAATAAAATTATTAAATATATTTAATTATATAATTTGACAAAAATTGTAGAAAAAATTGGGAAAACCATCTAAGAGATTTATCCTTGCCGACCAAATCTCAGCAACAAAGGACTATCGTATTCATCCTTAGCGAAAATTTCGACTACAGATGAGAGATGCATGGCATAAAACGACGCACATCCCACCACCGTAGGCAGACAAATCCACGACCACCAACGAGCCTTTTTATATTATTATTCAAACTTCATATGAATTAGAGCATCCCAATCCAGTACCTTGGCAGCAATTCGAGAGATGGATAGGTGGTCACCACCTAAATTTGGCTACATCCTTCATTAAGGGTATGCCAAATAAGCTTGTGCAGTCCTATATAGTACCGCATGTAGGACTGCAAGAGCTCCATAGGTTTATTTGGCACACCTTCAATAGAGGGTGTAGCCAAATTGAGATGGTTTAAGGACCACCCATCTATTTTTCTTCTCACAAGAATACAAATTTAGCTAAGCCGCTACTTTTCTAGAATTTCATAACTCATAACATTGATTGAAACTCAAAACTCAGATCATTTTTGTAGCAATAGTGGATCAATTATAGGGATGTCACTAGATCAGGTTTCAGACGGATCATATGAACCCAAAACCTGACCTGCTAAACCTGATCGTATAACTTTATAGGGTTTTTATGCCATATCCAAACCGGCTTAACAAGATTTAATTTAAAACCCAAACTTGACCTTCTATCCTTATAATCCTATTTTTTTAACCTATTTTCAAATTTTAATAATAAATTTAAGAATTTCAAATTTTATATAATTAATTACATGTCTAGGTTTTTACTTGCCATCTAAAATGTGTCTATTGAAACCTTTGTCCCACTAAGAATGTGAAACCGGAAGATGGAGATTCTTGCATCTTGGCGAAGATTTAAAGAAAGCAAGAGTTATAATTGTAGACAGAAGAAGACGGCGAAATGCTAATCGATAAAATCTCTAAATTATTCCACATTCGCGCACGTTGACGATACATCGTATTGCTTGGTGTATGCGCGTATGAATTTGGAATATGTACCGATGATAAGGACCACAGGCATCTCTATTTGTCTGATGTTCTCTTTTCAATACTTTTCCCGGTGCCTTCCGGAAATGGACTACTAATTTGTTCTTGCTCTCTCTTGGCACATCGCATAGCTAATTCGCTTTACAAAAAAATGCGATGGAAAAGATCTTAAACGTCATGATCATTTATTGCGAGAATCAAATAGAAACAAGACACAAAATTGTTTTATTGTCACTGAAAAGAGGAGGTTTCCGGTGATTTACGCACGATAGACTTGAAAGTTGGATGAGAAATTATCTGTTGTAATCATTGTTCTTACATTTACTTTGATATTTTTATAACCTAATGCAAACCAACTGATTAGATCGTATTATCATGACACAATTTTTATCATAATTTTGAAACTTTTATAATATAATTTTATGGACTGTTGTTATAATATGATATATATTACTATTTAAGATCATTTAGTAATTAATTTTGAGTATTTTTAGTGGTTTTGAGCCTTTGTGGATTATTCATATAAATTCAAGAGGTATAACACTTTAAATGTATAATAAGTCTGTTCACGCCTCATCAATAGTTTGAATATATATTTACAATCATCTTATACACACACACACACACATATACATATACATACTTTTAAAATCAAAGATATGTTTGACACTTAGTAATATTGATGATCTAATTTAGAAAAGGGCCTCCGATTGGAGTTTAGCTCGTGAACTATCTAGGCCAGCCACTTAGGCCAAGCCCTACCCATACTTGCTATGACTGGATACCCCCTTAGCACCCTTCACCCCAATGCATCACTTGACCGGTTTCTCCAGCACTGGCACTTTACTTAACAACTCTTGGCATATTTTTCTCGATTGGGTAAAGCATGTTTGAAAGTGATTAATGGGTCTGCCTAGGACCATCATAACCATCATCCACTATCATATGATCCCATGGCACAAGTTTTCTATACATTCAAAATGAAAAGATGCATGTGGAATTTATAAAAAATGTTGCAGACCACATTTATTATACAACATTCAAACATATAATTTTATCACCATATAATATCTTAAAAATATGATTAAATTAAATCTTTTGCTGAGACTAAAATATAACATATAGTAAATAATATTAATTTCCACAACATGACTTGAAAAAAAATTAATAAAAAGTTATAAAATTCATAACTAATCTAGTAAACATAAAAAAAAAAAAAAAAATCCCTTGGAGGTAAAAACGATTATAGCTCATTCATACATTCTTTTCTCTTCTTGCTCCTTTAGTATTTATTTATTTATTTTTAAATTATAATACTAGGTTGTCTGGTATCTATTGGGTTTGGATATGATCCAAACCCAAACTAATTGATTGGATTAGAAACCGTATAACGAATTATCCAGTTACATCCCCATTCAGTGATAGGTGGTTGGGGTTTTGTTTTGCTCGTGTTCATAGTTATCTTGTTGGTGGTTGGAATTCTTAACTGGTGGTGAGTGAGTATCCGAAGCAGGTAAAGTCTCATTGGAAATGGAGGAGTTAGCAACGGTAGAGCTGTTTTTCAAACCGCTTTTTTTTTTTTTTCATTTGAATAGTATAATCACATATAGTAAATATATTAATTTACTATGTACCAATTAAAAGCCAATAGGTGTCTCCTAGTTAACATTAACAAACGGAAATAAAATATTCTATAAGTTTGCAAAATCAATAAAATACAGGTTATAATAAATACAAATGTATTTCATTTACTGCTCGTTCATTTCGCTGAATGAATAAGGCTGTGATGGAATTCTTATTATGAAGGAATTGAAAAGAACTGCAATAAGATTTTTTTATTATTAATTTTTATTTAAATGGTTGTATTTAAAAAAAAAAATCAGTTCCAGCATAGAATTAGTACTCATAAGTTCGAATAAAGAATGATTATTTAATGTTTTGTGTAATAGAAATTTATTATGGAATCATTATTCAGTAAACCAAATACTATATAGATTATTGATAAGAAATAAGACTATAATAGAATTGTAATTATAGTAAAGTGAACGAACAGATAGTGTTTATATAATGAAAAAAAATACATGAATTATACATGCTCTATCTATTGAAAATATGATGAATTCAAGATATAGATAAATCAGGATCATTATTTAAGTCATACTATAAATTAAATAAAAAATATATATATTTAGGGTGAAACAATAAATTTATTATTATACAGAACACATGGATATGCTCCATAATTGCATAATATATGGGTCTTCCTCGAGCCTTACAGTCTTCCTCCGTTTCACTCTCCTCTTCGTGGAAATATTTTATGAAGCGTCTGTTTATTGGTTGTAGTGGTCTTGCGTTAGATTCCGCATCCTGTAAAACCAAGAAGGAGAAATCACGCTATCGATCTTAAAAAGATATACTAAAGTGCATGTGTATATCAGTAACGATTATATATGGGGATGTAGCTCAAATGGTAGAGCGCTCGCTTTGCATGCGAGAGGCAGGGGGTTCGATCCCCCGCATCTCCAGTTTTCTACAAATTTTACTACAATGCCTATAAAAATTTTTGTTGGTACTAAGAAAGACCCAAGTAATCTCTTTTTCCTGGACTTATGCATGCACCCATAAAATCTTGGATGATAACCTTAACAACCTTCCGGAAATAATGAAAAAGTTTTTCTTATAATGCATATTGTCATAAATGTTTGAAGACTGAAGACTTACATCCTTCACTGCCTCCCGAAGTAGATTTATTTGATCTCTAGAAACCGTCTTCACCTGTAATATTCCATTGGAGTAATTAACTTGACTCAGTGTTAGTTGTTACATGGTAAAAAGTTTTACAAACTGTATTAAGCATTAGACGAGTTCCTGTCTCGGCTATCACCCATGGCTACATATGGTTATTCAGGAGGCCTATCATGGGTCAGTTCTACATCGATATTTTTTATTTAAATCTAGAGGGTTAGTTCTTAGATGGTTAGGCTTTCTTTGTGTAAAAAAAAAAAAATCAATTTGCCGATTCTAACGGAAAAATATAGAAAAGGTAAAGAACGAAAATTCACCATGTTGAATCGGTAATCACCACAACCAACCTAAAATATCTACCAAGTTTGGCCTTTTTGTAATCGATTTATATTTAACCAAATCTATATCCCTCCATATACATATTGCGGCAATATATAATTGATTGAGGTACGAAAATATAGTATAATACAAACAGTGACGTATTAAATGATAAAAAGAAGACACTAAACCTTGTCGACAATAATCCATGCTACGTTTGAGTACAAGGAGGAGTTTGTAAGTGAGCCAAGATATGTATGGTACTTGCTACTATCAACTCCCACACGTCTAGGGTCGATCATACCAACACTTCTTTCAGCCTTAGTTTTTCAACAAGGGCTTGTATATGATTCATCATCTGGAGAGAAATATTGAGTTTTGATTTTATTACATTCAAAAATGCCAAAAAAAAAAAACAAAAAATCCTATCATATCGTCTCATATAAACCCTTGGAGCTTCACAACTCAACTCTTATGTAATTTTATTCTTTAATACAGTGAAATGAAACTATTTAGGGTCTGTTTATCTCACCGACATGCAGAGAGATTATATGTGTTTTCAAATAGATTGTTAGTTAAGAAATAGATATATGTGAAATATATTTTTTTTACTCATAAATAAATCAAATAGGTCATATACAGATCAGATATAGATAAGATACAGATGTAAATCAGATATAAATACAGATAAAAAATAAACTATCTAAACATACCCAATTTTGCTCGCTACTATATATTACAATTATTGATAAATGAAAAATCTAACTTTATCCGATCTATTAACAAAAACCTGTATTTGTGCCATTATATATATATATATATATATATACACACATTATATATACTTTTATGGAATAGAAAACAAACTTCTTATTTTACAAGTTCGCTACATAAATAAAGGAAATTTTTTTTTCCATTTTTAAATGCTTCAATCTATTTTAAAAATTTCAGCTGTTATTATCTTTAACTTCCACTGAAGTAATCGAAACATATTATACCGATGACAAGAAAGGGTCGGGCTCTCCAATTTTATACATCATTCCTATCACAGCAACAAGTCCACTTGAGCTCTCGTGCACCAAATGCACCTCTAGATCAAACCTATAAAAGATCCAATTAAAATAAGATATTACAATAAAAAAGAGACACCAAATTAGCCAGAAATTTGCAAAACATTAATCATATAGCTGGAAATAAAGAATAAAAATATGTGTATATAACTTTATTGTATTTATTCCCATATATATATGTATATATATATAGACATAATATCAAAAATGTTATTTGAACTTCCACAAAAAGCTCAATCAGATACCTGAAGTTTGATTTTGAGCAACTTTATACCTGAACCAATTTTTCAGGTACATTTTCTCTACTTGAAGCTTCAGATACTAAATTGTTCAAAACCAAAACCACACTTTAAATAGAAAAAAAATATGCGAAAACTAATTGCTCCAAGTATTAAATTGTTCAAAAATAAACTTCAAATACCTAATTAATTTTTTTTAAAGTTCATACAATTTTTATATTAATAGTATATATATAGATGAACACATGAAACATGGTCTGTTTGGATTGTCTGTTTTTCATTTGTATCTATATCTTTTTTAAAATGATATGTGTAAATATATCCGATTTGTATCTAAATTTTATCTATATTTGTTCTATTTGATCTTTTGATGAGAACTATCAACTTTTTTTTATCTATTTCTTGATAAATAATTTGTTAGAAAAAAGTTTGAAAAAGTGTCTGTATCTGCCGAAAAAAGCCAAAACAAACAGACCCAATAATAGTTACCTTTTGCCATTTACAGTGTGCTCGGATGGTGAGTGCCAATGACACTGATTTAATACATACTCGCTTCCATTTAAGTGCATAGATCCACCCCCGCCTTGCCAACTCAACTGTATCAAAACAAGCAAGCAAGCAAACAAATATATATAATATAAGATCGTAATTATATATACAACTACACAGCACAATTTCAACCTCTTTCCGAAAATTTCGGAGGGAAAATAATCTCACATAGGTCAATTTTTTTTTTTTAATTTTAAATGGGGCGTTTTCAAATCTTTGGTAATAATTTTCATAATCAAATAAATTTATGATATTATATAATATTCTATTATAAAAATTTGTTATAAATATTATTATGTTTTAGTAATAAGAAGCGATGGAAGACAACAGCACTAGCCAATCAATAGCTTTAATGGGTAATGAAGAAAATAATTTCCTCTTTTGGAAGATGGAAGTTATTATTATCATTTTTATAGACATTTCCTATGACAGTGTAACAGCACCATTAGCCATTGATTGCAACCTTCAACTTTTACTATTACTTGTCAATAAAAGCTACCAAGAACAACAGTATCTTTAAGACCAATATGATAACATTTGACCCAATTCTCAAATTTCAGTTACAACAATTGCCAAGAAAAAGTTGAAGAGGTATTTTTCAAAAAGCAAACAATCTTTGAGAGTTTCATGGACTTTCTCTAACTAGCCAAGTAATAAATTAATCCAAAGAAAAAAAAAAAGAAATGTTTAGGGTTATGTAAACTATATGTATATATATATATATATATATATATCTTTCCTTTTCATAAGTAATTGCTATTATTCAAGTGCTTATTAATTTTACATACCATTATATCATGTCCCCTATTTTTAAGCGTGGCATTGGAGGGAACATATTTCCTTTTGAGTGAAACAAAATGGGACATGACTACCACTCTTTCATCCTAAGATCAATTGGAGATTGCATTGTTCCATTTCCGCACAAGTGCCACTCTTCACGAATAAGCCCCCATCTAGCCGGTCCATTCTCGCTATCTTCTTCATAGCTGAATTCACTCTCGTCCTCTATATTTATGCAATTGAAGATGAAATTAGTACAATATTTTTGTAAAAATTTATGCATGTATCTGAAAAGTTGGAAAAATGTCAGAATCCCTATATGAGAAATCTGGTATATTTCTTCAATTTTATATCTAAAACTTGAAGTTGCTAAATCTATGTCTAATCACTTTTGCTTGTTAAATCTACCAGCGAGCATTTGCCACTGTATCTTTATAGTACCAATTGAGATGGTAAACTTAATAAATAAAACCATGTGTAGAATATTATAAATAAAAATTATCTTAAATGGGATATTTAACAACTTCAAATATCAAAAGTAAATAAAAAAATTAACAAAATTTAGAATGTTTTTAATAATAACCAGCCAACATATCTAGTTCATGGAGAAGATTATTGGATGCAAAGTATACTTACCAACTTCTTGGGATACTATTGGGATGGAGTATTGAAGCAAATGCAGTGTGAAGAGGAAAACGGCAAACAAGGCTTTGAAGTTTCGTAGATAGGCCATCTTTAGATTTTGGCTTCGGGATTTTCGGAAGATATGTAAATTGTTGCTGGGGATTTATAGAACATTGAGAAGGACAAATGGGCGCCACGACGAACATTTGAAAGGGACAAGGCAGAGGGTACCTTGGAAATTTTCTCTTTGTGAGACGCGTACGGTGGAATAATAGTTTTATTTTATTGATCCCGTGTACAGATACCTGGTGAATATTAATGATGGTTATAGTAATAATAATAATAACAAATAACAGAGTGGATAGGATATGATTTGCGGATATTATCATATATTATAATTTGATTTATATTTTTTCTACCATTAATCGATTCAAGTAGTGTGTGAACAAGAGTAAAATTCTCACGTTCGTTAAGTCAAAACCCATGATGATTCTATTAGGAAATGCCCGCTAGTATCAATGAGCCGAGGCCAAACAATAGGCTTCAGAAAAGTTTTTTTTTTTTTTTTTTTGTCGTCTTTAAATCCAAATTGCTGGGAATTTCTAGAGCATTAGTGGGGGCCGTGAGTCCACCCAATTGACGTCTACCATGACGATTTGTAAGTAGGACAAGCTAGGGAGATAATGGCCCCAAAATAGAATTTGTTAATTTTCGTGTTTGGACGCCTGATGTTTAGATCTGCGTGTAACATTTTTCTGTTTTTCCTTCCCAAGAAAAACAGATATTCATTATATTCAAAGCTAGCGTACAAGAATAAGACAATACAAGGTATGAATTATCAACAAAAGGTCTAAATATTCCACAATCTAAAACGGATGAATAGTTTCTACTGTAAATTACATTGAAAAATATTAATGTTTGAGAGTGAGTTTTTATTTTTTATTTTTAGATATCATCATTTCAAGTTATTACAAAATTATCAATATTTTATAAATTAAATCAAATAAGTTATCTATTGAGACATCAATGTGAATCAGCTGAAACTTCTTTAATGCTCTCTACATCACCTTTGAAAAAGGTTTTTAGTTTTTCTTATAAAGCTTACGCTTTACAACTTGACATTTGATAAGCAAACTCAGGAACATCAAGTGCTAATTATTTCTCTTTCAACTGTAGCAACCCCTGGTGATAATAATGCTCGAGCCTCTTGTGCCAGATCTCTGTGATATTTCCTTTGAGTGGGAAAGCAGCTTGCTCTTCCTCCAATGGATTTAGTATAAAACTTCTTCGTTTCATTTTCACTTTGAAAATATCTTAAGCAGCTACATCTTTAATAAGGCATTATTTATCTTTAAAAGCAACTTTGAAACTTTTTTAATCAGTTGACCAACAGTTAAAAGATTTTGATCAATTTCAGGAACAAAAAGAACATTAGGAATTAACTTTGTACCTGAACAACTTGTTATTGCAACTGTCCCCTTTCCTTTAATTGAAATGTAATCACTATTGCCAATTATGACCCCTACTGATATTAGTTGGCCTTAGATCTCTAAAGAGTTTCTTGTCATTGGTATGATTGGTACAACCAATCAATCAACCAACTTTTATTTGACTCCTACCTATGAAGCAAGTGGCCATAAACAGTTGATTCTCCTCCTCTTGATCAACGATCTTAGCCTCTTCAACATGTTGATTTTTGGTCTTACAAATCACAGTTTCATTCCCCATCTGATTGCATTTGGTGCACTTAGCATCTGTCTCTTCCAGCACTTGTAATGTGGATGTGACTTTCTTCCACAAAAGGTAGGGAAGATGAGTCCCTTTTTGTTTCCACCTTTGGTCTTGTATTGTAGGTTGTATTAAGGACCCGCTATCACCCCTAAATTTGAAATAGACGATAACAGTTCCCCAACCACATATAGCCTATAAGATTATATGTAAGGTTGCCTGAAAGAATGTTTGAGAAATTGTTTATCTAATTCCATATAGATAATATACAATAGGAAACATAGATTTTTTTTTAAATCTTAAAACAAACTAACTACTACACACCAACATATTTTACAAAAGAAGCAACTTAATTCCTACACTAAGTACATATATATATATATATACATATTACATCCAAAGGCTTCTTACAAGCCTTAACAAAATCTCTCCAAACACATCCAAACCAACACTTAATTACATCATAAACAAAAGGAATCACTTCTAATCTATTACAAATCATAGGGTTTCATTGAGTCCAGGTTAGCTCTAATGCTCCATCCCCAACCATCAAGAAAATCTTCAAAGTCGTTTCCGTACCCCATACTGGCATAGAACTCATCGGAGTCATCACCTGAAATGGATAAAATATGAGCCAAAGGCCCAGTACACAAGTAACGAATACAAATGCAAAGTGAATCACACATTCTTGGACTAATGCATTATGCAACAATCAATGGTTTATTGTTAAGTCTTTAGTACAACAACACGTAGTATTCAAACCCGGACAACAAGGATCTATATTACGTCCGCCTCCTTGAGTGGTCCCTACTGTTCATACAGACTAGGCAGCCCCCCACCTTCTGCGTAGCCCGTAATACTAAGGATCCTGATAACGTATCAACGCTCAGGGGGTTGATATGAGTAGCTCGATACACACATCTCCTAAATAATTCTATCCATTAACGAGAAAGTACCCTGCCTCCAATCTGAGCAGGGTGCCGCTCTCCGAACCAGATTCAACGGCAAACAAGGACAAGCAACACTCATCAATTAATAAAGTTTTCTTAATTTAAAGTAGTTTAGTTGTATGCCTACCCTAACAAAGAAACAAGCAAGTTACTACGTACCTATATAGCTCGGGTACTAATGGGTTTTGCTGGGTGAGAATCTATCACTGTTTAAAACAATATTAAATTTCACACTTAGCTTAAGCACTAATTAACTAGTTGAAAATACAATTAATCAAGAAATTCAAATAAATTAATACAAGGTCATAATAAAGCATTTAAACATCCTATTATATCATAGAACACTTAACAAAACTTAATTGATCATATATCAAACTTCGAAAAATTTGAAAGAAAGTTTTTGAAATTTAAAAGCGCAGGGGATAAGCCAGCATACAAAGTCGGCGGCTTTGAACTGGTGTTCAATACGCTAAAGATCAACACTGCCAACACTAGCGTTCAAGGGTACGCCGCAGCCTTCATTCTATGCCGTGCTTTGAGCCAGTGTAAATGCAACTCCAATTTTCCAAAAATTGCCGAGAGGTACATGAGATTAATCCATGCCCGTGAATACCCCCAACACCAGTAACGTATCCATGTACGCTGGCAGCCTTTGATCCTACGCCGACGGCCTTTAGTCGTTAAAATTAAGATTTTGTTCCCATTCCACACCGCCCTTAAGCCAGCGACGTTGGAATCCCAGTAGCCGGCGTACATTTTGAAAAATGAACGCTGGCAGACTTCCAGCTAAAGCCGGCAGCGTTTAAAACGGCTTTAAGAAATTTGATTCGTTCTTCCAACACCGCTTATAAGCTGGCAGCGTAGAAGCCCCAGATGCGGTGTACGACCAAATTTTAGCCTATACGAAAATTTTTTTATTTCCCCTGTTTTATTACAACATTTGTTCACTTTCAAAAATTCCCAAACTTAGTCTAAACTTTCCAAAGCTTGTTATATGTTACAAACACTATCCTAGCAACATAAATTCTACTTCAAATCATCAAACACTAATCACACTTCAAATTCACATCTCAAATACTCAATCCTTTAATCTTTCAAAACACTCATCCCCACACATCAACACTCATATAAGGTATACACAACCATTCCTTTAACCATAAAATCCCATTCAAACTATCATTAATGCACCAAATCAATCCCACACCAATTATTACATAAAATTCATTTTTATCTAACATTTACAAACAAACACAATATAGAACATAAAATAAAAAGATAAAGTTTGCATTTAACTTACATGACTAAATCTTGGCTTGGAATGATGTTTAAATCCAAAAGCTTATAATTGATATTGACTTAGGGTTTAAGATTTTAAAATGGAAAAAAAGAAAGAAAGAAAGAAAAGAAAGAAAATTCGTATGGGGAAATAGGGCTGCCAAAAAGAGGTCCTAACTTGTTTAAAACTAAGTCAATACTCATCCAACAATTGTCATTAGGGGTATATTTGACCTAAGGTCAATTTGGGTTAATTTCAATTGCATTTGAGTTGTATTTAAGCTTAAAAAGTGGACTTAAAGTTTACCAAATTTCTGTCATTAATCTAAACAATTCAAAAGTAATTTTATTAAATTTAAACATATCACATGCATATTAATTTGAAAAAGACACACATATTCATTACATATACACACATTTATACATATCAAACAATAATATTAATTTCATAATACTATACACATATAAAATAACACATGTCTAACACATTCACTAATTATATTAACCAAGCGCGCGCACACACACACACACACACACACACACACATATATATATATTTCATTTCAATAACACATTAATATGTAATTTAAGGAATGCATAGCTATTTCATAGTAAGTCCTCTAGTTGAGCCTTGATTCTTGTTGAACTTCTTCTTCTAGTTGTTTCTTGCATTCTCATGATGCTTGACAAGTAAGGCTCTGTTAATAGCACCATCTTATCTCATAGCTCTTCTTTGTTCATATGTTGCAAAACATTTAATAATTTTGCCAAATTAATCCTTGATAGATCTTTTGTGTTTTCTAGCAAGGAAATGGATGCTTCAAACCTTTCAAGGACTGTTATAAGAATTTTCTGAACCAAGATGGAATCATCAAATTCAGAGCCAGTAATCTTACTCTTGCTATGTTATGTAATCTGTCAAAAGAGTCTTTTATTGTCTCTGAATCCTTCATCTTTTAAAGTTCAAATTCTCTTATTAGATTGAGAACTTGCATTCCTTTGATCCTTTCATCTCCTTCATATTCTTTCTTCAAAAAAATCAAGACCTCAAATGCCGATTTCATTATCAAAATCCTGATGAAGATTTCTAGTGAGGTTGTTGCAAATAATGTCACTTAGCTTTTGAATTTCTTTTTTTCTTCCCCTTGTGATTCTTTATTTGTGCCATGGTTGGATTTTCAAGCAAAGGAGGAACTTCGTTGTCCTCCTCAACAACTACCCAAAGATCATTTCCCTCGATATGTGCCTCTATCCTTACTATCCAACATGATAGCCTTCACCATTGAAGATGGGTGGTACAAGCATAGTGAAAGGAATTTATGAATCCATTGAAGAAAGAAAAAAAAGTGAAAATGTGTTTACTCTCAGTCATAGGTCCCTCAAGAAGAAAAATCTAATACCAATTGTTTTTTTTTTTTTTAATGAGAAGGAATAATGAAAACTAAAAAGTGTTACAGCTTTTAGTAAATCAAAACTCTACAATTAATTAAAGTTGAAAGCATTACAATTTAAAGCTTGAAAAAATAACAACCCACTCGAATCATGGTCCTAAGATGACAGAACATGAATAACAACATAACTAAAACCTAAAAATAGGGATACAACGAGGTCGGGTTTCGGGTAGGTCATATGAACCTAAACCAGAATCCACTACACTATAGGACATACCAAACCCGACCCTATAACCTATAGGGTTTTTCTTCTATATCCAAGCCCGCTCTATAGGATTTACTCTAAAACCCACCACCCGCTTGGTTACCTACCAAACTATCAACCCATTACCCATCTGACCACCCCCTCGATTATCAACCTAAACCTGCCCCTCTTATTATTATTTTTTTTCAATAGATTTAGCAAACTTAAGCTAATAAAACAATAGTCTAATAATATAGCAATATACCTTCTCTTTGCTAACCTTTTTCTATATTTACATTTAGTAAATGTATTTACATTATAATATTTTTGTACTAACTAACGGTTCGGGTGATAAGAGTCGAGTATCCATCGAGTTTTAGTAGTATTCGAACCCGATCCTAATATCATACAAGGTTTTTTACCTATGTCCAAATCCTATTCTATTATCTATAGGGATTTTATTAGGTTAAACCCGTTAACTGGTTGCATCCCTATCTAAAAATAAGGAACAACCTTGACTCAATCAACTAAAAACATTTAGTAGTCCTAAGCATGTTCCTAAGAAACAGGAACAAAAGAAAGAATTTAGTAAATAGGTTAGTAAGGGGAAGAAGAGAAAAGATGAAGGAAAAGGGATTAGATAGTCAAGATCAAATATGAGGTGGATGGTGTATAGTTCATGATTCTTTTTTTCTTTTTTCAATCTTCTTGTCATTTGTTAAAAAAAAAAAAAATCTAATTAATAAAATTTAATTTTCCACTTATGCCAATGCATTTACTAATTTCATTTATTTAATAATTTACAAATATTCTAAATAAATCATTCAAGCAAGTTTAACATTTAATATAATTTAATTACTATTATTTAATAATTTCATTTATTAATTTTCTAAATAAATTTCAAGTTAATATGTTAAAAATGTTAAAATCATTTCAAAAAGCAAAATATACTAGAGATTTTTATTATTAAAAAGATAAATAGATTTAAATAAAATAAAAAACAAAACAAATTATATTATTTAAATACAATTTACAGTAAATTAAAAAAACGTAAATCAATATTTTTTATATTATTATTTAAAAAAAGGCTCATGCATCGTGCCGTGCTAACCTACTTATTTTGCATGCCTCACAGGTCGGCACGTATTTTTGTTTTTTTTCCCTTCGAGTGTCTTATATGCCCGTGGCCCATTTACCATGCCTACCCTCATTTAAAAGATGATGTATAAAACACTCAACCTACATAATCTATTTATTAATCGTTTGTAAAGAGTCAAATTCATAACTTGGAATCTTTAATGAAAGTGTTTAATGTACAAGACACTTCCTTTTAGATAAAAATGCTAAAAAAAAACACACACACACACGCACATGTACGTATATATAATATCTATCAAGTCAATACGAAAAACGTTTTCCAATTTTGTCTTGAATGCTAGTAGATGCTAGCTCAGTTGATAAGGCTTCAACCCATGACATCCAGTGGCAATGTGATTGATTCTTGCTGCAGGAAAATGTGTCTTTCTTGTGCCTGGAGTCATAGGATCAACCATTAACAACATTAGGACGTGATTGGTAGGTCACCTGCCCCATTGAATTTCAAGTGTGGTGTTACTCTAGTGATCTCCACTACAAAATATGAGGAGAGTAACTATGGGATCCTATGATGGTGACCGAAGTCGAAGCATTGTGAAATTTTTTGTTGACCAGAAAAAAAATATTGTGTTGAATTTGCCAAATGCTTATATGGTATACTATATTAAGACCATGAAAATGTTTGTAAAGACAACTCTATATTTAGGCCACATGCATGAATAAGTTCATTGGAGGGAAAAGAAAAAAAAAACAATAACTCAATAATCAACCATTAATCGACTCATGAAAAATTTAAACGAAACGTTTTGAAATGGTTGTATTGTGAGGTTAATGGTATATTGTGATGAACTTAAACAAAATATAATTTATGCATCTTGTTTGGTTTTTATAAACAAACAAGCAGTTTCACTTATGACAAAAAGGTTAGCTTAAATAGATAGTAGAATGTAATATTATATCTTGAAACCTAGAAATCTTAATCTTAAAATGTTTGGGGGTTAAACTAAACATGTTTAACAGGTTTGTTCATTAAAAAGCTTTGTAGTTGGGTTTAAGTGATAACTCGAAGTCAAACATTTTTGTAAAAAAGTTTAAATTGATCCAATCCGTCTATATATCTTATGAAGTTTTACTTACATAAAAACCTTTATAATAATAGTATCATATTGTATTTGAGTTTATGAATTGGGTACCAAAATACCAACCTTAATATGATATATACTGTTTTTCAAGTTCAAATAAGTTGTTATCTATTCTAGCGTAGCGACTTTCATTTTAATCCTTTAAAAAATAATTATGATCTATCTTATTGAAGATTCTTCTCTTCTTCAAGGATACAACTGAGCAATGATAAATTTATAAAATCAAAACCTACTTGCACGTTAGAAGATTTTTCAAAAGCTGACACAAAACTCCATAAGTTTTTTAAATCAAATCCAAAACTTGTCATATAACCCAAGAAATAGCATTTGTCAAGCCAGGCGGCTCAGATAAAATGAGACTAATAGTACTAAGGATGACTTTGAGACAAGACATGATGGTGGATGGTAAGGTTGAGAGGGCAGGTGTAAGAAAGAGAGAGTGACCAACCACAACCACACGTTTAGACTTTTTAAATAAATAAATAATTATTTTATTATTTTTTATTCAGTAATATATATATATATATATATAATATTGTAATAATCGGTGTTACATAATCTTATTATTTTCATCAAGCTTAGTTTCCTACTGGGTCTTATTTTTGTCCTAGAAATTGTTAGGGTTCTAAAACTAAACCGAAAATTGTCTCAAAACTGGATTGAGAATTATCATATAAGGTTGTTATCAAATATGATAAGGTAAATATGCTATAATGACATGCTCAATTGCAATCCTACTTTTCTAAGTATTCTTAATATTATTAACTTATTTAAAGTACTTTTATGATGTTTCTTTACTCGAAAATAAACGAAGAATAATATAAGACTATTAGCTTATATAATTCCTAATCGTAAATTCAATTGAATATTTATTTGTTTACTTATCCATGCAAAAAACTAAATCGATTATTATGATGATATTATTTGGTAGAAAATATGCAGTTTTTGGCCACCGTATGTTCATGTAAGGCACTCTGTCTCGAGCTATTCATAATATCTCACACATCATCGTTTTCTTTCTTTTCTTCTTTACCTTCTCCTTTTTTTTTCTTGACTTTTTCTAAATTTTAATTTAATCTATTATAATTTTCCAACTGCAGCAACACATTATTACTTTTTAGGATGATTGTTCACCAGTGTTTTACTATGTAACATATATTCTTCAGTTGCAAGTACTTAATCTTTAAGTTATATAGAAGTGTTTGGTTATTTTTTTATATCTTAAGGTAATGAATATAAAAATGCCTAAAAATTTTTTAATTACTAGAATTCATTACAAATTCTCATTTTTGTTCGATATTGGATAAAATAAGTTTCAGAAGTGTTTACTATGAGTTTTAACTTTTACCTATATGTTGCCTTTTTAATATCACAAAATAAAAAAAAGTTTATCGTATAACCAAAAACTTATGAAATTAGAAAATTACTTTTTAAATTTTTTTCTATACAAATCTTATTATAGTGAATATATGCTTTATAATATTAGATTAACTTGAAATTTAAAAGAAAAAAAAGAAAAAAAAAGAAATGAAATGAAATGAAAATATTTACAAGTTTCATAAGATGCTATACAGTACATAGAACATTCATACGCACGTGCTTTGAGAATTCAAGAAATTGGCCATCAGGGAAAGAAGTTTGGATAATAAAAAATTTGAAGCCTTTTGCCTGGTTCGCATCGACGGCCAAAACAAAGTCTTCGCAGTGCAACCACCGAGAAGAAAAGAGGGGAGTCTTCGCAGTGCGGTGCGACACGTAGCATAGAGATGGCACGTGTTGCCATGTTAATTGATCGAGAAATAAGGTACAAAACAAATAATACTTGTCGAAGTGAATGACTTTCTAAACTTCTTTATTTAATTGATCAAACGATCACGTCGAAAGTACGGTCCAGGAACTCCATGCACGTGATAGATGAAAAATTATCCTTTTAGTCATAGTATTTATAATTTAAGGGAGGTAGTCCAATAGCTTAATTTTAATTCGCTATTGTCACTCGTTCACACGCCACGGTGTAAGATAAAAGGAGAATTGAATATCAGTTTATATAATATTTACTTGGTAACAAAAAAATAAGATAAATAATTATTTAAGTAGAAATAAAATATTATAATATTTATTGTCTTTATTATAATTGTATATTATAATTAATTGCATATGTGATATTATCAAGATAAAGATATTTATAATAAAAATTAAAAATAAATCAATAATAATTTTTCATTTGTATAAAGTTATAAATTACTATTTATTATTTTGTGTCATAGCTAGGATTAGGGTTTTGCTTTTATAAAAATGTCATGGCCACTAAAATTCTAAAAACTTGCTATTTAGAAGACGTTTTAGTGGGGGTTCAGACGCTTTAGCGATAAATTGGATGTTTTAAATCATAATTTTGATCGATTCAAAATATATTGGCATTTAGTCAATTGTTTTAGAAGTAGATTGTAAATACGTGCTAATGCTGCAGTTGAATCCATTGGGACTTGGAATATATGTGGTGTGAAACCGTTTAATTATCTTACATAACACACATGTGAAGAAAAGTACACCAACACCACCGTTATTATCTCAGCATAAATTGACACTTTGTGATTCGATCTAGAATGTCCAATTCTCTTAATGCAAGATATATGAATCTGATGAATGTGGGAACTGTAATCATGTTCTATCTTGGTGACCCATTCGTCTTAGGTTGGAAGAAACTTCGGAGTTCAGACAGAATGGGCTGTAAGATTTGAAAACTTTTTAGTGAAATGTCTTCATGAGATGTCATTGCTTTTGATTATAATTTTCTTACAAAGGGAAAGCTCTTGTTTTCTAGAAGGAAAAGTTGTTATATGAAGGTTAAAATTAATAAAAAAAGATTTTCAAGTAGTCTCTGGTCAAGTGTCAATATCATCTTTTTCAAGTCTCATATGATATAATTACTATCAACGTGTTCCCAAAAATAGATGATCCCTATGTTTTCTATCATTTTTGTAACATGAGGGTGATATTCAAGAACAATGTTTGATCACAAGACATTTGGCATGATGCAAAACTCAAATTCAAGCTAAACCCTGCATATTAGATATCAAATCCATTGAGAGTAGATCCAATCAAATTTGTCAAAACATAATTTATCTTAGAATTATATTTTTGCTTTAATGAAAATATTATCGGTATACTAAATCAACTCAAATTCATTTCACAATGAAGTTTGCTCATATTCGATTAAGTTTATGATTTATTTGAATCGTATGCACACACACATATCAAGAAGTTCAGGCTTGACTCACTAAATTATTCGAAAAGCTCCTTAACGTCAACTTGTTGTGGTTATTATTCATATGAGCTCAAGTGTATATTGAGTCAAACTTAAATAGCTCATGAGTAGGATAGACTTATTTATATCATATAGAACGTATCGAGTTACTTATTAACAGATGGTAAAATATACTGTAAGATAAATTATACCAGAATGTATTAACATTTAGATATAAATTTATTCAAAGTATGAATGTTTCAAATGGTTAAATAAAAAAATTAACGATTCAAAAATATAGTGAAATAAAAGTATCCGTTGAGAAAAAATAAGGAAAATTGATAAAAAAAATTATTTAAATATTAATACCTTAAATGAAGTTTACGAAATATTAAAACTTCATTTAACTTACTTTATAAAATATAATTAATTAACTTACCACAAACATTGATATTGTAAATATATGAATTTGATTATAAAGCTTAGAGCATAATTTTTATTTAGGTTTAACTCTTGGGATTAATGTGATATGTGCTAAAGAGTTAAACCTAACTCAATTTGCATGATAATGGGAGAATTGGCATTGTAGGCCAGGGTAGGACCCATTGCAATTAGCCTGCCCAATTCAAACCATTCTCAAATTGATTCACACACTACAAATGAAAGCTTTAATAGGCATAGCTCCATAAGAGAGCTCACTTATATATCTATTATAAGAGAACTCATCCTAGTCATTAGTTATTAGTCATTCGTCTCATTTAACGGACGACATTGACAATTAGATTCCCTATAAATACCACTAGTCTCTACCTCATTTGGATAAATGAAATCTAGGACAAACGTCATCGTAGTGCCGAATTTCTGTCTTTGTGAATCAAACACGTCTTAATTAAGAACAGTTGTCGATTCATCATATACAGCGAGGTTGATACTTTCTAGCTCCCCACTTATCATACGTGTGTTAGAGCCTATTGAGACTACCTACTCCCTTCTTACGCACTTCTCTCTCGATCAGCCTTGTACATGTCATTTCCCTAGGTCACGTGTAGTGGTAATCATGTGACACGTACGCATGTGATTGTTGTGATCGAATCCTAACCAACACAGATACCTTATGATATAATTCATTGTATTAATGGATTATTAATATATATATATATATATCTGTGTGTGTGTAAACGCATATATTTAATGCTCGGAACACTTGTTAATGGCATAAAACAAAATAATAGAAAGAGTGATAAAAAGGCAGGAAATCTATTTAAAAAAAAAAAGGAATTATGTATGTGAACATTGGTAGAAAAAAAGAAGAAATAATAGATGTAGGACACGAGAAACGCACAAGGGGTGTACGCGTACACATTGCCATATTGCCCATCGGTCCTTATAATTATTCGATCAACTGTTGGATGCTAATGTGCCAATGTTACATGGTCTGAATGCTTAAAATGCATATGATAAAAGAAATGCATATAATTATTTCTTAGGATAATATCATAAGATAACTATTTCCCTTATTTTTTTTCCTCTTCAGATTTTGTCAATGTATATATCACGAAACGATGTGGATATTCTAGAGTATATAATTCATTTACAAAAGTTAGTGTATGTTACTAGACATGTTTATATTTTATACGCAAGCATAGGACATAAACGCCGGGCACCAAAGAATGTCGAGAACTATTTTTTTTTTTCAAATATATATATGTATATCTGTGCAGTGTGTGTGTTATGGACATACATTACCGTGGAGAATGCAATGGACACAAAACAAAAATGAATTAAATCCACTAAGAGCTACATTTTAAATGAATATATATACTGCCAAATACTCAATAAACGCCGATGTAATTGACAGAGTTTATGCATAAAATATACATACATGAAATTTGAGTATATTGATATATATATATATATATATATATGTATAATGCTTTGGTGCATTCAATTTACTTAATGAGGCATGAATGGATGTATTAATATGTATGAAAATAAAAAAAATGTAATTAATCAAATTCAAAAACTGATGAAAATTCGCTGATGATTTTGAAATTTATGCAAGTTTATACTTCCGAACTCAATAAATTCTATTGTAATATTGACAGAATTTGAAAACTCAATTGTCATATTTTTTAAGGAGAACTAAATTGCTTTTCAACTTCTATTTCTGGCTATTTACAGTATGGGTCAATTTTAACATTTGTCTAAACAGCCTGTGCAATTTAAGCAAATGGGGGAATATGTGTCACTTTTCTTAGTTTTTACTGTTAATGAAGTAAAGTTTGAACTGGATGCTTTAATATTGCAAATATTAAAGCACGTTTCTAAAGGATAAACCCTATTTATCCACTTTAATTTTATGTGTATACCTCACCCTTTTCAAATAAAAGGGTAGGGTTCAATAAAATCATACGATAATATATGGGTTTTCTTTTGTGAGTTAGTCTTTCTTTTGATATCACCACCGAGGAATCAACCAATCAACATCAGTGAGATCCATTAATCGAGAAAACTGCACAAAGGGTACAAGTACTAATATGGTCCACCTCATACTCTACTTAGGATTAGCTCAAATAATTATAAAATTTACTTAAACATTTCTTAACTAGCACCTAGTAGTTTTTGGAATGAAAACCTCTTTAAGGATTATAATGGGATTTGTCTAACTGTCACTCAAGTATCTTAACAAACAATAATAGAGAAAATGTTGGGCACAAGTGTATATCGTATCTCTTTTTCCTGTATACCATCATGTCATATGTCACCCAAAAATGACATTGGAAAACCAAGAAATTACTATCCTCACTTGTTATATACTTTTAGGGTTAGAGAAAATTCTATGGATTGATTTTATGTTATGTGATATTTAAATTAAAGGATAATAAAATGACCCTTTTACCCTTCTATATTTTTTTTTTATTGTACATGACTTGGTTATGTCATAAACATAGAGAAAAAATGCAATGCATTATTAAGTCAAAGACAAAATATGAGTTCTATGTCACTCAAACTAAAACCAGTTGAATTCATCCATGAATTCATCACGTATCCTACCTCCCTCATTTTATTGTAAAGGATTTACATGCATGGTAGTGAAATAGGTAATTCTTAAAACAATTATTGTCCATGTTTTGCACAAAATACATATGCCAAAAATTTATTAGTAGTTACATACCAAATGTTCATTGTGGCATGTAATACAAGTAAATATTTTCTTATTCTCATACATTTATGATATTTTTTTCTATTCTTCTAAAAATGTCTCATTTGTAAGATTTTCTATACATTATTTATTTTTAGTGAAAATTACTAATAATCCTCCTAAACTTTGAACTAGATATGGATAATATCTCCTATTCAAGTATTGTAAACAACTCTCCTAAATTTTAATAAATTTGCAACATAAAAGACTTTTTTTTTTTTTTAGTTTAATGAAAACATACTAAAATCAAATTAAAACAATGTTAAAATACATATTGGTAAGTTAGAGAATTTTTCCACATAAGGGTTAAAGGGTCATTTCAACTTTTAAGGTTATTTGATAATTCATTAAAATTTAGAAGGATAATTTACAACATTTAAAAGTTTAGTAGATGTATCTATACAAATATCATTCCCCTAAATTTTATAAGAACTCTAGAGCATAGATTTTATAATAGAAAATAGTATCCCCCTAAGTGGGGTTTCTTGTTTCTTGAAATCGGGACAAATTGAATGAGTAATTACAATAGAGCAAAACATATGTGTCAAGAACTAGAGAATCACGTAGATGGAGATTATTTTGATGTTCTTTCAACACTATATAGTACGAGTAAAGTTATGATCTAATAAGTGGAATTTAGTCATGTTTGAATATGTACTACAACTAGGGGTGGGCAAAAAACCGACCAAACCAAACCAAACCAATCCATAACCGAATCAATCCAAACTGAAAATATGGTTTTTTTTTTCATGGTTTGGTCTAAGAATTTTCAAATTCGAACCAATCTATAAATTTATGGTTTGGTTTAGAAGGTAAACCAAACCAATCCGTAAAACAAAACCAAACCGTTTTAAAAAATATAATAATATTTTACTATATGTTTATATGATTTCATTTGATATTTATTATTTGGTGAATATTAATTAAAATCAACTTGTCCTTTTTTAATTTTTTTTTAAGCTCATGATATGCAATTTTTTGTTGATGATGAACAATTGTTTTTTTTAATAGTTTTTAACTTTGTAAAGTATGAAATTTATTTATTCAGTTATAAACTTTCATTATGTATTAATTGTTTAAATATTTTGTCAGCTAGTCATTTTATTCATTGATGAATTTTATATTAAAAATCATAAATTATGACTTACTATGTATTGGTTAGTGAAGGTATTTTATTGGTGGATAATTGATTATATAGAGAACTATAGATTAAAAGTATGATGAATTTATAAAGTATTTTGTTATGGTTTATAATATCAACTTTGTAAAATGATATAAATATTTAAGAATCTACACAAATGTAAAAAAACTAGAACAAGAAAAATTTTTAGTTAGAATTTTGATTTAAACCATAATCTAAATCGTTATTTAATGGTTTAAAAGTTTTATAATCCAAACCAAACCATTACTTAATGGTTCGGTTTGGGATGAAAAAAAAAAAACAAAACCGTAAATTATGGTTTGGTTTGGTTTTAGGAAAAACCGAACCAAACCGATCCGTGCCCACCCCTGACTACAACTAGTGTAACTATCTTTTTTTTTCTTTTTGTGATTTTCAGAATCTATACTCTACTTGACACCAATTGCTTGTCTAAATATTTTAGGAATTTTAAGAAAAAACGATATAATAATTCTTTTATATAACATAGAGGTATGCCGCCAAATTAAAACTAATTGTGATTGCAATATAAGTTATAGAAACTACTTGTAAAACGTTACAGTGTGTGATTATTAACTTTGAGGACCTTGTAACCTGGAAAAAAAAAACGACATTCTAACAACTTCTACATTTAAGTTTGTCGTTTCATTTTCTAGTTATTTTCCTGTAATGCATCTACATACTTGTCACTGAATAAATAAATAAATAAAATTATATGTTGCTCCACTTAACTGAGTTAGTATTAAAAATACAATTTCAAAATTTGCACTGAATCCCAAACTTTTGTGTTGATGGAAAACCGTTTTGTTAAACAATTTCTTTTTAATTTGTTATTTTCTGGTCTTTAGAATTCTAAAACATCACTGTAGAGACTCAAAAGATTATGATCCTTACTCATTTATATCAACATCAAAGATACATAAAAATGATTTAGACTAAGCACTTGGATTGATAATATAATAATTGAATACTTCTTTAAAAATAACTCTAGGATAAAGTAGAAAGCTACTTAGTTAGAAATTGCTTAAGGTGCTCTCTCCAACTAACCAATGGATAAAGATACTCTTATACATATTTCTTCTTCTTCTTGAAATTCAATAACAGCTCTAAAAAATCTTCTTTATCCTATATTTAATCATTGAAATGATTATCCATTGTTACCCTATATATACCACCCATCCAAATTGTAACACAACACATACTTCCAATACTTTTACCATTATTTCCTGCTATTGGAAGCGATAATTAACTTCATATCACTCATGTGTTGAATGATGGTGAAAGTACTTGAAACTTTTGTCATCATGGGCTGGGTTTGTGAGACTCATGAGATCTGGCAAGAGGGGTATATCAGTTTTTCTTTTAAATTCAAACCTAACAATACTATTTGATTTCCAATTTGTTTGAATGAAGGAAAAAAAAATAGTTTAGCATAATTCGATTTGTGGTTCAAGCTGTTTTCATTCTTAAAATAAAAATACATTTTATCGAAAAACTTCAATTGCATAATTTTTTTTTATATCATCAATGCAAACATAAATAATAATATTTGAAATTAATTATTTACCTTAATAATTATGTAAAACTTATAGCAAATGAAGGATTTTATTCATCGTAAAATTATAATTATACTGAAATAATGATATACTAGACTCAATAAAACAATAAAATGTTATCTCAATATGAGGTGTAAATTTTAATTTATTGCATGCTTCTATTTAACATGTCATCAATTATGTAAGTGAAAAAAAAAAAAAACTAAATAATAGAAATGGATTAATGAGTAAGGCAAATAAAGGAGGGGAAAAAGAATGCTCACAACACTAAAGACCAAAATATAAAAATTATCTTATTTGTAGATACACTACAACAATCAATACATGATATGATTCATTCTCATAAATGATACATATCTAAATTAAAAATGATTAAATCATTTTTTTAATAAAAAATTAAAAGAAAAAAAAATGTTTGAATTTTCTTTTTTATATATGTAAAATGGTTTAGTATGGTTCGAACCATACAGTTCTGTGCGAATCCAAAACCGAACTGTTTTGAAAAAGAACTGAAAGTTCGATGCAATTGTTCGCAGCTCAATCAATCTTTTTTTCGCACAACCCAACTAACTTGATCCAGTAAGGACCTATTTGTATTGTCTGATTTTTATATATGTCATATTTATATTAGATCTTATCCATAATTTATCTATATCATGTATGTATTGATTTTTTCGTCTATTTATAAGTAAAAACTGTCCTTTTTTTATCTATATCTGTTTCTTAACAAACATCTATTTGAAAATGGTAAAAATTTGATACCAAAATGGTCAAAATATAATGAAACAAATAGACTTAAAACTAGAGGAAAAAAAATAGAAAATGAAAGACCAAAGAAAAAATTGTAGGTAAAACATATTGGGTAAATTATATTAGAAGGTCACAATATTTTAGGATAAGTTCATTTAAGATCATAACATTTCAAGTGGTTAAAAAAAAGTCACAACGTTTAGAAAAGTAAGTTAATTGAGGCCACAACGTTTCAAGTGATTAAAAAGAGATCATAACATTTAGATAAATGGATCAATTGAGGTTACTATTGACACATGCCATAATGTGCCAAATCTTCTAAGTTTTAATTATAAATATTTCTCATGTTGACATGTGTCAATGGTGATCTCAATTAATCAACTTCTCCAAATGTTGTGATCTTTTTAACCACTCGAAAGTTGTTACCGGAAATGACTTACTTCCAATGTAATTTACCCAAAATGTATTAAATGTTTAATTTATTTTTATACAAAGCGTGAAACTTTATTACATATCCATAACATTAATACTCTCCTCACTTTACTAATTAAATAAGTAATAGGACCCTCATCCCATAAACAAACTTATTACTTTGTTTGATGGGTCATAATAACTATTGAATAGGGTGAAAAATCCCACAAAATATTGAATTGTCATGGGATCACCCTATGAATTGTAATTATGGACACAATCCACTACCACCCTTCTCCCTTCCTCCTTCTTTACATCACTAAAGACCACCATCACAATAAATGGCTATTCCCATGTTTGGTTGTATTCTATCCAACATGTTTGTGGAATTGGCATTCTATTCTACTCCTACTCTGTAAGAAATGGCTATCTCATGTTTGGTTATACTACATACCCTACAAACAAAGAATATTTCATAAAATAAATAATTACTAATAATATGCATTTATTTATAAAAGCATATCCATTTTTAATTATAATATTAGCAATGTGAGGGTATAAAAGACTCCCTAGATAAAAACAAATCTCATATTGTTGAGGAAATAGATTTTACTTCTACTACAAGTTTATAAAAATTCAGTCAAACATGCTTTTAAATATTTATATTTTTTATATTGTTAGTGACAAGACATTAAATACTTTAAATCAGTAATAAACTTTTACTATTAATAAGGAATTAATTTAAACATTTGTTGTTATTTACTTATATTTTTTTTCTTTATAGTTTTTTTCCCCTCTCTCTTTTCGGACCGCAGTCCAGACCACTAATCTAGTGACTCCACAAATAGGTCTAAACTCATGATCACCTGTAAGATCCCAACTCTAATCTTATTGGTGTCACGCTGAATCGATTCACATGTCAGACCTAGCTTGTGTCCAAGTCAGATTTGAATCTAGAAATTGTACAAATTAAGGCTATTAGAGAAGAAGACAAGTGTAATTTGGCTTTTGGATGATAATAATCTCCTCAAAGTTTTTATTTATAATTTAATCCAAGGTTTTTACCATTTCTTTAAAAGACAGGTATTAACCTTCTCTTATAGTAAATCTAGTTATTTTTGTCAATAACTTTTTGTATTATTTCCTTTTCAATTATTTACTCTACTTATTTCTCTTTTTGGAAATTAATATTTTTTATTTACCTTTCATTATTATTAGTGATTTTATTTCATATTTAGTTTCCTTTTTATGTATTTTCTGGTTTATAGGATATCTTTCATTTTCTGTTGTTTCATTTTATATTATTACTTGCTAGAAAATTTATAAGCTTATAAATAGGCCACTTGAATATTTAATTATAGAGGAAATGCATTAATTTGTCAATTGACTTTTGTGGTTGTTATGGATTTTGGTGAGATGGATTTCTTCTCATTTGTAAACATTAACTGAATTGTCTCTTTATTCAATATCGAATATTAAATATTAATTATCCACATATCTTTATTTTAATTTTTATCTTATTAAATCTAAAAACCCAAAAATATCAAATTTCCAAAAAATTCAATAACTCATATGAATCCCTATCATTTAGTATCAAAACCTAAGCTTTTATGCTTTCTATGATTCACAATTTTGATTGTAAAATAATTTAGTGTGATGTAGAGTTGGAAATAAGTTTTATACTTGAACCAAGATTCAAAAAATTAGTTATCTTGTACTTATTGATATTTCTGCAAAACGAAAAAAAAAAAAAGGAATTCGGAGTATGATATGGAAAAATTTGGGATCAAAAGTAATAAATCATTGTCCAATAAGATGATTGGTTACAATAAGGTAATCCATGTAACAATATGATATATGATGTCAAAAGGAATTAATTCCTTTACCAAGGAAAAATTTCCATTCAATGCCATAAGACAATAAACAACACAAAAGGATGCGGTTACAGGGAAACAATAAAGTGCAATGGTAGATTGATGAAAAGAAATCCTAGGAAGGTGAATCGAAAATTCTATGGCTCCATCATAATTTAATAAAACTAGTCACCCATAATTGCATATTAAAAATCGTTAATACACTAATTATTATATTTATTTTAATAGTCTGACAAGGCAATCTCATTGCCAAAAACATAGAAGTTCCCTAGCTATACATAAAATCCCATTAAACAAGCCATAGAAAATATTTGAGTGTGAAGACATGATTAAGTAAAGAAAATATGACAATCTTAAAACCCCAAAGAGATGAATAATATGAAAATATAGAGGAAGTAACTGATGAGAAATATTCATCTGCAACAATTGAGACAACAAATCACATTTATTAAATTGATAAATGCTAGGACCGCCTTATAAAAGATGCCCACAATTTGAGGATCAGTCATCAATAATTTGTCGACACATTAAAAGAAAGATTTTGCTTCAAACTATTAAAGTGCCATCGTGCTCCTTTGGCATCTACCGTGGGATGGTCACTACTAACATAAAATAGAAAGACAACTGAATGCTAACGAGAAACCATATACGAACGATAAGAGCATATGTAATGCTGAAATTTAAAGAAAACATTAGGAATGCGTGCAAGATTATTGTGCAGATAGTTAAAAACTAACTAATTAATTTAGTTTTTCATATACAAGTAAAAATAATGAAAGGGGTAATAAAGAAGGGGGAGCTTCTACGGTCCCATCGTCATTAATCTAATCGTTAAAATAAATATAATAAATTGAATATTAGTTATTTTAGTGATTCGATCACAATTAATTATGGTATAAGCCATTGCATAGTGATGAGAACGATGCCATCAAAATTAATGATGGGATCATAGAATTTTCCTGGATAATATAATATTACATGTTATGGGAAATTCTATGATCTTGTCATTATCTAACGGCTCACATCATACACATTTATAATCGAACCATTAAAATAATCGATACTCTAATTGCTATATAAATTTTAAACGGTTCAAAGATTGATTGGATGGTTTGTGGACAGAACCGTAGAAGCTCACGTTATGTCATAGATAGTAATGAGCATATAAAAACTTTTAATTAGGTACCAAACATTAGGAATGCATACAACATTACAGATAGTTAAAACTAGCTAATTACTTTAGTTTTCATATACAAGTAAAAATGAAGAAAGGGGTAATATAGAATATTACATTATATGTCATAGATGGTAATGAGCACATAAAAACATTTAATTAGGTAACAAATTTAAAAAGATGAAAGTGCAGATAATAAATTAAATTTTCCACAAAGTTCAGGAATTTTTTATAATATCATCCCATAATATTTCGTTAAATTTTTCATAATTTATTAATAAAAAATTGATAAATATCAATGATGAACTAAAAAACCTTATAGGAGTTACTTCAAAGCCTATATATATATATATATATATATATATAAAAGAGGAGAACTCAAATAGAAAGGATACGAATATCGCAAATGGCAATACTTGAGTACATTCAAACTTTTTTTTTTTTTTTTTTGTATCATGGCAATAGTGAAGAGGAGAATAAAACCTTGGACACCTCATATGAGAGAGATATCACTTGACTACAATATCATTGGTACAATTAAAATAAAACCCACATATAAGGAGAGCAAGCGGAGGCTCAAAAGCTGGAGCATGCATCAGTACCCTCCGTTTTCCGCTTGGTCTGCTCATTATTTGTGTTCGTACATTCATTCATTATTGCAAAAGAAAGAACATCTCCATCATACTAGTGATGGAGTGGATTCGCGTCGGATGGAACAAAACTCGTCCTAGAGTTGCTCCGCTGACTGGAACACTTAGAGGAGCTCTCGTATCAATCACTTCGATTCCTCTCATTAGACCATCCGAAGCACTCATAACTATAGCTCTAACTCAATTATTTCCTAATAACTGTTATATCTCACAGGTTATGTTAATTTCCAGTCATTTAAAATGCAACATTTATACCCAAATGTAAAAGATGTTTTTTTTTTTTTTTTTTTTTGGCCATCATGTAAAAGATGTTTTTAAAAAATAAAAAATGGTAATGTTTGCTATAACCAATTAAAATGCGAGATAATATATTTTTGTTTGAAATAAAAAATTAAATAAATAAGTAATATTCGCTCTAACCACTCAAAATATGACAATATATTTTTGTTTGTTCTAGCACATTCCAGATGCCTCTTTCTTTTTTATTGGCTAAAAGAGGTAATTACACCAATAGATGTGAATTCAACTGTTTGAATTCGTCTGGTACGGCGGCAAATATAAATTTAGGAGCAAAACGAAAGAAGACAAATGCAAAACCGAAAAAGAAAAGTAGACGCACAATGCATTGAAGGATGGACCGTGTCGTCTCCCAAAGGATAGCCAGTGGCTTCGCCGGACGGAGAGACTGTATCTCCAGTTCATGTAGGATCGCTTTGGCAATTTCATTTATCAGCCTTGCCTCATGTCTGAAAAGTGAAGGGAAGGAAAGAAGATTAGAAGAAAAGCCGGAGTGGAAACAAGAATTAGAGCGAGATGAGATTATATTTTAGAACCGTATATAACTTATAGTAATGTTACCTCCTACCGTCACTGGAAATATCCCATCCCTTCAACTCTCCAACCTCTCCCAAAGCTTCTTTCCACTCCTTAATAGTCTCACCATCATAGAAATTCTCGTGCAAAACAAAGGCCGTTGCGAAAGCTCCGGTTTGGTTTCGAACATCTGATGGTGTGACATCGTAAAATATAGGCATCACTTTCAAACCTCTTGACCTCTTACACTGCACAATGTGAGCTAACTCCTTAAGACACCATTTACTCGCAGCATATCCTTTTGAAAAAATGGGTATAGCTATTTTGGATTGGTTGATTCCTTCAATAAGTTCTGAACTAATCTCTTCTCCAACTCGAAGATCATCTTCATCTCGAAAGGCCTTGACCCCAACATCGATAAGTTTGGTATACAGGTGGTCCGTAAAGCCAGCTCGAGTGTCGAGCCCTCTAAAACTTAGGAACACATCAAATGGTTGTACAGAGGAAGCGGGATGCGAAGCTTCACCATTTGATGCAATATTCATCGACTCCATCTTCAACAAAAAGACCGCAGCTCCAGGGTAAAGGAACAACTTAGAGAATTATTTTCTACTCAAAGATCGGGCATGGATAGACTTTAGTTGGGCGAAATTTAACTAGAAATTGTTAAGGGGAAAACTGCTATAACGCTTTAAAGCTGAGCTGACTTCTACTTCTCGGGTCTTTCCTATAAATTATTAAATCGCCCACTGAAATTAAGATGTGGATTGTTGAAAGATTCATAACCATACTCTACAAAAGAAACCTGTAAAAGTCATAACCTGTAAATTATCCTGTCTCTATGGAAGACTTTGTGCATTACCTAAATATGTGGGTGGCAGTCGTCATATTTATGCAATTGATGTGAAAAGGCATAGTACAGTGCGCACACTCGGAAAATTGTATGTTACTTCTTTTTTTTTTTTTTTTTTCCCTCCCAATAACCGCACGTCATCTTGGTTATTTAATAACTTATATTATCATACTTAATATATTAATTATTATTATTTTAATAATCACATGATTAATTACGTAATTTTTCATGATTGACCGAAGAATTCCACGTACATTTTTGTTATATAATTTCAGTTGTCAACATGAGTAAATATTTATTATAATAATTTCAATTCTATCCTACATGACTATATAATAGAAAGTTTTATGGTTTGTTTCATTTTATTATAGACGGGTCGCATAATTAATTGGACAACCCATGTTATTTGAGAAAAAAAAATGAACGCTAAAATCAATGGAGATTTGCAGGATTTTCAAAGAGCCAATACCCTGAATAGACAAATACCCTAAATCTAAACTAAGAAAAATTGTTAAATCTGATCTCTAATTTAGTAATCTTAAGGGAACACCATTTCATCGTATAATATCTGGTTTCATGATTTAATAAATGAGTCGAGTCGAGTCGATACAGTACCAAACTTGAACTCGATCCGAATAAAAAGCTCGAAGCTCGAACTTGAACTCGAACTCAAACTCAAACTCGATCAAGCTTTGATTTTGAAGCTTGAACTCTACTCGATTTAATACTTCATAAACTCGCACTCGACTAGATTAAACTCGATTATTTTTTTAAATATTGATCTGACTATAAAGCGTATTTAACACTCGATAAGTTCAAACCCAATCTGCATCGATTTAATACTCATTTAAGCTCGATTAAGCTTGTAAGCTTACCAAGCTGAATATTTTAAATCTCGAACTCAAGCTCGATGACTACTCGAATATCTCGAACTCGAGCTCGACTCGATTGTAAGTGAGTCGAATTCGAGCATTCATCAAATCGAATTTGAATAGATCGCGAGTTGTCTTGACTTACTTACGTCCCTAATTCAAGGAGAACAGATTGTTAATGGTGATGGTAACGAATGGGATACGAGACATGAACTTTTGGTGCTTCATCAGGCTTCTTTTTGCCGAGAGACCATAATTTTATCCTTGCCTTTGAAGCCAGGCAGACGAGAACATCATGACAAACAGCAAAATTCACCAACAGAGTAAATCACGGTCCTTGTCGTCGTTTAAGACGAGATTCAAAGGCCACAGATGTGTGTTGACCTTGTGTAATTGGGCTTTAAATTCTATTATTATTATTATTGGACTTAACTCACAGGATGAATGACAAATCTTAGCAAATTTAGCTCATTTATTTGGGATGATCAAGGAAGATTTGGCATAATGGACTTGGACTAGGACCCGATGAACCCGCTCATCCGTCATCCAACCTTTTTTAGTCTATTTCATGCACTAAAAAGGACCCATCTTAGCCATCGACTGTCAACATGATTCAACGGATGACATTGATAGCCAAACTTTATAAATGTCCCAAATCCCTTCTCATTCAAATAAGAAGAAAATCAAATACAAATACTGAGGTATTACTGAATTATGACTCAAGAGATCAAACAGTTGTTCATCACTATCAGTGAGGTTTGATACTTGATAGCTCTTCTACTTAGCATGAGTGCATTTGAGACAATAAGATTATCTAATCCTTATTCCATATTCTACTTCTCTCTTGATCATTCACTCTTGATTTGTTATTTGTGTCACTCCTCACAGGCTATATATAGCACAATACTCATGCAATACACACATGACTACTTTGATTGAATCCATACATCTACACTACCCACCCAAATTGAAACGTGTACTTCCAATACTTTTACAAGTATTAATTTCCTACAGGTGGAAGTGGTGATTAATTCATATATCACTTCGATGTGTTGATGGCGAAAATGCTTGAAACTACCTCACCATAGGTTGGGTTTGTGGGACTTATGAGACCTAGGAAGTAGGGTGTGTATGTTAGTTTTTCTTTCAAATTCAAACTTAGTCATACAATTTGGTTTGTACTTTTTTGAAAAAAAAAACGGTTTGGCACAGTTCGGTTTGCAGTTTGGACTATAAAAGTAAATTTTATTGAAAAACTTCAATTACATATTTTTTATCATCAATACAAATATAAACAATCATATTTGAAATTAATTATTTACCTTAATAATTATGTAAAACTTATATTAGGAGAGAGATTTCATCCCCATAAAATTATAATCGTACTAACGTAATGATATACTAGACTCAATGAAGTAATAAAATGCTATTCTAATATAAAGTGCAAATTTTTAACCTGTTGTAGACTTCTATCTAACACATTATTAATTATGTAAGTAAAAAGTAACGAAGTAATATAAATGGATTAATTAGTAAGGTACAGGAAAAAAAATGCTCAAAATAGACCAAAATCTTAAAAATATCTTACTTGTAGATATACCACAATAATTAATACCTGATATGATCATTCTAAATTTATTCTCATGAATGATACATATCCAAATAAAAAATAATTAAATTTTTTTAAAAAACAATTAAATAGAAAAATAATATGTTTGAATTTTTTTAAATATGTAAAACAGATTATTTTAGTTTGAACCATATAATTCAATGTAGGATCCCAAATCGAATCATTTTAAAAAAAAACCCAAAATTTCTATTCGGTTAGATTCGAACCTTATAATTCAGTGCATGATCCTGAACCAAACCACTTCAAAAAAGAAAAACAAAATTTTGATACAATTTGATTCAGTTCACGGTCGATTTTTTTATAGCCTTATTGACTTGATCTAGCAAAAATTTAAAAAGAAAAATAACATGACAATCTGAAGTAAAATTTGGAAAAAAATTGTAAGTGAAGGATAGTAAATGTTTATTTATCCACAACATTTATACTATCTTCACTTTACTAATTGCGTAAGGAATGGAATTACTATTTCTCTTCATCCCATAAACAAAATATTGAATTTTCATTATGGCCGATAGACATCTTTCCGAGTCGAGTCCGAACCCGGAATCCAGGGAGAACCAGCCACGTTAGGTCCTCCATTAGACTCGTCCCGCTAGGGCAGGTAGGACCCACCTTGTGAAATCACCGGGTTGGTGAGTCCAATCCAGATCCATCTCAAGAACTTGTGGACTCAACGAGTCTAATAGAGTCCTTCCTGTTTTTATAAAAAACAAAAAAAAAAAAAATTGGCTTATGAAATTTTTTTTAAATGCAGATTGGACCCGTAGGACTCGCACCATGAACCGGTGGGTCCACGAGTCCTACCCTCCCATTACCTCCTCAGGAGGGTTTCGGGTCCGTATTTTTTGGACCCAGACCCAGCTGGTCAAGTCTCGATTTGGACCCAATTCGGACCGAGGAGATGTATAATAGCGGATAACCCTATGAATTGAAATTTAATGGTCACAATCCACTAAAATAGGCATTACTTTCAACCCTCTGGATCTCTTGCGCACTACTATGTGAGCTAATTACCTAAGACATCAATTGCTTGCAGCAAATCCTTAAGGTATGGCTATCTTAGATTGATTGATCCCTTCTATGAGCTTTGAACTAATCTCTTCTCCAACTCGAAGGCCATTTTCATCTCGATAGGTCTTGATCCCAGCATCAATAAGCCTGGTATAAAGATGATCAACAAAACCAACTCGAGTATCGGATCCTCTAAAATTTAGGAACATATCGTATTGCTGTCCAGCGGAAGCGGGAATAGATATAATATTTGTCGAACGCATCTTCAACAAAATCATAATACATGAAATACGAGGCAGAGATCATTTCCGACAAAATATCCAGATTACATTGTAGCTTGAATTGTAAAGGAGTTGACATAGTTACAGATTAGTCCTTTCTCGTACTGCTTTTTGGCGCGTTGCCTTGTTGTCCTTTTTTATTTTCTTTTTCTTTTTTTTTTTTTTTCATTTTGGTTGCTTAGAAGGAAAGAAAATTTTAGCAGGAGGATTAAGAGTCAGGATAGTAGCTAGAAAATGACAGAAAATATTAATAAGGTAAATTTCGTGTATCTTTCCTGGAAGTTGTTGTAATTACACAACAGTTTATTATGTGTGGCACTTGACATGTCTTTTTTTTTTTTTTTTTTTTTTGACCAAGGACATGTCTAATCATTTAATGTGTAAAATATTAGGGCATGTGTTTTAATAAATTTGTAAATATATTATTTGTGTTATTTTTTTCTATAAATGAGTGACACATGTTTCATACAAAAGTGTTAATATTATTTCATAATATTAGAATGATACTTGTTAATATTTTATTGGTTATAAAAATTAATTTATATATATATTTTTTCAACTTTCTTATTTTTAAAAAAGTAATTTTTAATATTTTATTAATTTAAATTCTATTTATTAATATTTTTTATTAAATTATTCTTTTAAACTAATAACACTCTAACACATATTCCTATAGTAGTAATTAATTATAATAACAGTTTTATATAAAACTCGAATCACTTATTTATTTAAAAAAAATAACACAAGTCATATTTTTACAATTAACCCTAAAATATATTAAAATACATATTTTACTATGTCTTTTATATTGCTGACATAAGAAAATATTTATTCTGATAATTTCAATTTTTATCCTGCCCGAGGCCCGACTAAGTGTATAATGAAAGTTTCTACTGTCCATTCCATTTTATTACGGAACCAGTGCCATAATTTATTGGGCAACTTAAATTTCTTAAGGAATCAGGACACTAAAATCAATTAGACAAATCAAAGCAGATTCTTAAAAACCAAAATCCTGAATAAACAAATTCATCTCCAACCGTTACAATAAACCTTAAATTTGAACTCTAATCTGGTAATCTTAAGGGAACACCATTTCAACGTATAATATCTAGTTATATGATTCAAGGTAGAGATATTGTTAACGGTGAAGGCAAAAGATATGATAAAAGACATTGTCCAAGGGGGCACCTTCTAAGATGAGAATGTCAGAATCAATCATCCCATGCAGGTGTTGTTTCTATGGTTAATAAGAGCAACTTTAACCCCAGGGCAACGGACCTCATCTTTGGATCCTCAAGGATTGAATGCCGGTCCTTGTTGACATTTTTTTTTTTATTTTTAAAGTTATACTGTGTATTATTTTTATTATATGAGTATTTTAAATAATATAAATAAATATTAAGAGTTACTTTTTAAGATTTTTAAAAATAAAATTAAAAGTTTGTTAAATTAAGAGTTTCTTAAAATATTAGTATAATGAGAGTTATCTGAGAAATCTAGATCTAGTGAACTTAATTTTAACAGGTCCCTTGCATTTTTCTTTTTTTTTTTTTTTTTTTTTTTTTGGTTTTTGATCTTTTACACCTTAGTCATAGACTCATAGCCTGGTTGTTGGACAGAGAGCACGTTGTGGTTGGCAGAGTAATAAAGGGACACTGGACACGGTCAATGCACATTGTGGATGCCATGGCTGCTCGTTTTCTCGACTGTTTTTTTTTTTCACTTTCCTTATCTTGTTTGTGGCTGTTTGAAAGCGACTCTGCTGGTTTCTCCGTGTGTATGAATTTATATTACTTACACATTTGAGCCGTGTTTGTTTTAAAAAAAAAAAAAATTTAGAAAATATTTTCTATATATATATTTTTTAACTAAAAACGTCTTTTAAGTGGAAATATAAAAGAAAACATATTTTTCTATATAAAAAAAAATTAAAAATTTTTAAGGAAACCGCTTATGGTGTCTAAAACGGAAAATAGTTCTTCGAACTACTGTTTTCACAATAAATAATATTTCATTTTCAAACTATATTTTATTTTATATAAAATTCATATTAAGCACCAGAAAATCTTTTCATTATATTTTTTATGAAAATATTTTCCATTAAAAATAATTTCAAATGGACTTTTTTTTTTTTTTGGTGGCCAGATCAAATGGACATTTATACATTTTCACCTTGGCTCCATTGTTCATCCAGGATCTAATTAATAATGATTTTGAAAGTCAAACATTGGATAGGCTATCTCGTTGTCTCCTACTAATGCTTTTTATAAGTGATTCTTCGGGGCAAGTGAGTTGTCGCAAGCAATAAATTGGTTGTTTCTTTTTCACTAAGGGTTCCTTAGACAATGCTAGCTTGGTTTCCACTTTCCATCAGTCCATTAAGCGAATTAAGCCCCCGCCGTTCATGGTATCGCAACAGACCAAATAATGATGTCACTCCAATACGCAAATCTGTATGCTTGTCGAGATGAAGTTTAATTAGAGCATCCATATTTATCGATTTTTTACGAGGTTTCTAAAATATCACATTGAGATTTAGTGGAATTTTTCTTTTCAATAACCTTTATCTATAAGGTATTTCATATAAGTTTATTCACTTCTTTTATATTTTTATGGATCTCATTTATTTATTACACAATACCTTATTTTTACAAAATAATAATAAAATATTCTAAAATAACTCACTTATTTGGTTCCTTCGCAGAAGACCTCAAAAAGTTGAAGTAACTATACACATCTGTAAGGACCTCAAAAAGTGAGATCATTCTTCTAGGATCCCATATCAAGGACTTCAGATGTGGATGCACTTAAGAGGACCCTGTCATGAAGGAAAATTATAAAGAGAATGATTGGATTGCTAATGTCAAGCCTAAGGTCATGACTCAATTATTCAAGTGTTTTCGCAACTAGACCAATTGTTATAATCCCAAATAGCCGACGTTCTTTCATGTTACGTGAAAATAAGTTTTATGTAGCTTCTGTTCCAATATAAGCCGTCTCTACATCGCCGGTCTACCCTTGTAAACCGCCGACGTTCAACTTTTACACTGCCCGCTTATGAACAGTGTTGGCATTGTTCATCATCTTCTCCGATGAAACAGTTCATATTTCTTAAATTTTTTACATCATAAACATTCTTAAACCATTCCTAAGTATTTCTATAGCATGTATATACACATACATCAACTCATATCGCATCTACAAGTATGTAATCTTAAATTTTCGAATCTAGAAAAGGTGCAATTAGGATTTTCGAATTTTACCTTGCTTAAGCTTGTTTGGTGGAATTTGAAGCTTGTTTGTGGGTTGGTAATGATCCTATGATCATCAGAAGTTAGTTTTAATCCTTGTTTTTAAACAAATAACAAGTCGAATTACTTCAACTTACCTTGTGCTCGTTTTCAAGCGTTTTCCGTGCTAGTTTTCTTCTGATTCGAACTAGGATGATTCGAGTGGTTTGATTCCTATTTTTAGGTTGTTTTGGCTATTGATTAGGCGTAGTTTTAATATGGAAATTGCGAGAAAAGGTTGTGACTGTTTGTTTTTCATAAGAGACTTAAACATATATATATATATATATATATATATATAAGGATAAGAAGAAGCTTGCTAGTGCATTTCCTTCGTTGTTTTGATCTGAATTTCCTCCAATTTAGCACTGTTTTGTCACTTGTTTTTCTATCATTAATGAGGAAGACTTGTTGGCAATATTTGATTAACTTAAGAGTTGATTTTGTTGACTTATTATGCATTATTCGAGCAAAAATCCGGTTCTCACTTTCCAAGGAAATCCAAGCCATTCATTTTAGCAATTTGCAGCCAACAATTTAACAAATTATTATATATTAATATTAGTTAGTTAATTGTCTTAGTTTTAGGATAGTTTAATAAGTTATACAGGTACATATTAGCTAATGTTTGAGAGTTTTTGTAGAAAAATATTTTTATAGAATTCTACAAAATACTTAGATTATCAAACAATATAACTTTAAGTTTTAAATTTATGTGATTAATTATTTTTAGAATTTTATCTTCCACGATTAAGGTTTCCTAAATTCATCAGGTCAATTTTTGTTTTAGGCTCCAATAGCTTAAGAAAACCCTAATTAGAACAATGGTGTGATTCAATTATTTATTTGAAGTCTAAATCTTTAGTTATACATTTATTTATGTTTTTATTGTGTATTTATAATCTTAACGGTTTATCCTTAGGTTATCATTTCCTATATATAAGCGTAGTTGGTTAACTGTTCGATATCGTTTTTGATATATAAGCTAAATTATCTATATATCTTTGGTTTTTGATACCTACTATGAAATCTTATTAGTAGTGTTTAATACTGTCTCTGAATCTTGAATTTAGAGTTTAAATCCATGTATAGGCTCATTACTACTTATAGTTCTAGTCTCAAATCATTGTCGAGTTCAATAGTAGTCATTTAATCTCTATATTTATATTTTCCTATCTGTTATATTTGTAAGACAAGTTTCGGGGTTTGAAAATTTGGATTTCCTTCAATCATATCTTGAATTATCAGTTCAAGATAGGAAATCTCGTTTTTGGTATCAATTAGAGTTAAATAAGTTCTTTATTTGGTTTTTAATTCCTAACCTAGCCAAAATCAAGTTATGGATCTATTCTTATGTTTTTATCGGATTCTAAGTTTACTAACTAGTTCATACATTCTATTTTAGAGTCGAGTACTAACGTGAAAAATTTCCGAGGTTTACATGGATGGTGTATAATTCATGACTTTTTTTTTCAATCTTCTTGTCATTTGTAAAAAATAAAAAATCTAATTTATAAAATTTAATTTTCCACTTATGCCAATGCATTTACTAATTTCATTGATTTAATAATTTACATTATTCTAAATAAATCATTCAAGCAAGTTTAACATTTAATAGAATATAATTACTAATATTTAATAATTTCATTTATTAATTTGCTAAATAAATTTCAAGTTAATATGTTAATAATATTGAAATCATTTCAAAAAGTAAAATATACTAGAGATATTTTATTATTTAAAAAGATAAATACTTTTAATTAAAATAAAAAACCAAACAAATTACATTATTTAAATACAATTTACAGTAAATTAAAAAAATATAAAACAATATTTTTTATATTATTATTTAAAAAAAGGCATGTGTATCGTGCCGTACTAACCTACTTATTTTGCATGCCTCACGGGCCGATATGTGTTTTTTTTTTCCTTCAAGTATCTTACTATGCCCATGGCCCATTTACCATGCCTACCCTGATCTAAAAGATGATGTATAAAACACTCAACATACATAACCTATTTATTAATCGTGTGCAAAGAGCTAAATTCATAACTTGAAATCTTTAATGAAAGTGTTTAATGTGCAAGACACTTCTTTTTCAATAAAAATGATTAAAAACACACACACACACACATATAATATCTATGAAGTCTATACGAAAAAACACGTTTCCAATTTTGTCATGCACGCTAGTAGATGCTAGCTTAGCTGGTAAAGCTTCGGCCCATGACTCCCAGTGGTAATGGGATTGATTCTTGTTGTAGGCAAATTTGTCTTCCTTGTGCCTAGAGTCATAGGATCAATCATTAATAGCGTTAGGACACGGCTGGTAGGTCACCTATCCCACTGAATTTCAAGTATGGTGTCATCCTAGTGATCTCCACCGTAAAATATGGTGGAGAGTAGCTATGATATCCTGTGGTGATGATCGAAGTCGAGGCCATTGTGAAATTTTTTATTGGCTGATAAAGAAAAAGGGTTGAATTTGCCAAATGCTTATAAGGTATACTATATTAAGACTATGAAAATGTTCGTAAAGACAACTCTATATTTAGGCCATGTGTATGAATAAGTTCATTCGAAGGGAGAAAAAAAAGAAAAGAAAAAAAGACAATAATTCAATAACCAACCATTAAAATACTCATGACAAATTTAAACGAAACATCATGAAATGGTTGTATTATGAGGTTAATGGTATATTGTGATGAACTTAAACAAAATGTAATTTACGCATCTTGTTTGGTTTTTATAAACGAACAAGCAGTTTCACTTATGATAAAAAGGTTAGCTTAAATAGATAGTAGAATATAATATTATATCTCAAAACCTAGAAATCTTAATCTTAAAATGTTTGTGGGTTAGACTGAACATGTTTAACAGGCTTGTTCATTAAAAAGCTTTGTAGTTGGGTTTAAGTGATAACTCGAAGTCAAACATTTTTTTAAAAAAGTTTAAATTGATCCAATCCGTTTATAGATCTTTTGAAGTTTTACTTACATAAAAACCTTTATAATAATAGTATCATATTGTATTTGAGTTTATGAATTGGGTGCCAAAATACCAACCTTAATATGATATATACTGTTGTTCAAGTTCAAATAAGTTATTATCTTTTCCAGCGTAGCGACTTTCATTTTAATCCTTTAAAAAATAATTATGATCTATCTTAGTGAAGTTTCTTCTCTCTTCTTCAAGGATACAACTGAGCAATGATGAATTTATAAAATCAAAACCTACTTGCATGTTTGAAGATTTTTCAAAAGCTGACCCAAAACTCTATAAGGTTTTAAAATCAAATCCAAAACTTGTCATATAACCCAAGAAATAGCATTTGTCAAGCCAGGCGGCTCATCAGATAAAAGTGAGACTAATAGGACTAAGGATAACTTTGAGACAAGACAAGATGGTGGATGGTTAGGTTGAGAGGGCAGGTGTAAGAAAGAGAGAGTGACCAACCACAACCACAAGTTTACATTTTTTAAATAAATAAATAATTATTTTATTATTTTTTTTGAGTAATATATATATATTGTAATAATCGATGTTACATAATCTTATTATTTTTATTGTGCTTAGTTTCCTACTGGTTCTTATTTTGTTCCTAGAAATTGTTAGGGTTCTAAAACTAAACCGAAAATTGTCTCAAAACTGGATAGAGAATTATCATATAAGGTTATTATAAAATATGATAAGCTAAATATAAATTGCAACCCTACTTTTCTAAGTATTCTTAATATTATTAACTTATTTAAAGTACTTTTATGATGTTTCTTTACTCGAAAATAAACGAAGAATAATATAAGACTATTAGCTTATATAATTCCTAATCGTAAATTCAATTGAATATTTATTTGTTTATTTATCCATGCAAAAAACTAAATCGATTATTATGATGATATTATTTGGTAGAAAATATGCTGTTTTTGGCCACCGTATGTTCATGTAAGGCACTCTGTCTCCAGCTATTCATAATATCTCACACATCATCATTTTCTTTCTTTTCTTCTTTACCTTCTCCTCCTTTTCTTGACTTTTCTAAATTTTAATTTAATCTATTATAAATTTCCAACTGTAGCAACACATTATTACTTTTTAGGATGATTGTTCACCAGTGTTTTACAATGTAACATATGTTCTTCAGTGGCAAGTACTTAATCATTAAGTTATATAGAAGTGTTTGGTTATCCTTTTATATCTTAAGGTAATGAATATAAAAATACCACAAAAATTTTTAATTACTAGAATTCAATACAAATTCTCACTTTTGTTCAATATTGGATAAAATAAGTTTCATAAGTGTTTACTACGAGTTTTAACTTTTACCTCTATGTTGCCTTTTTAATATCACAAAATAATAAAGTTTATTGTATAATGAAAAACTTGTGAAATTAGAAAATTACTTTTTAAGTTTCTTTCTATATAAATCTTATTATAGTGAATATATGAAAGTAAGATCATATATATTGCTTTATAATATTAGATTAACTTGAAATTTAAAAGAAAAAAAGAAATAAAATGAAATGAAAATATTTACAAGTTTCATAAGATGCTCTGCAGTATATAGAACATTCATACACCAAAACAAAGCCTTCGCAGTGTAACCACCGAGAAGAAAAAGGGGGAGTCTTCGCAATGCGGTGCGACACGTAGCATAGAAGATAGCACGTGTTGCCATTCAAAAGAAAAAAAGAAATAAAATGAAATGAAAATTTTAATAGGGGGATAGACGCTTTAGCGATAAATTGAAACCATAATTTTGATCGATTCGAAATATATAAGCATTTAGTCAATTGTATCAGAAATAGATTGTAAATACGTGCTAATGCTGCAGTTGAATCCATTGGAGACTTGGAATATATGTGGTGTGAAACCGTTTAATTATCTTACATAACACACGTGAAGAAAAGTACACCAACACCACCGTTATTATCTGAGCATAAATTGACACTTTATGATTCGATCTAGAATGCCCAATTCTCTTTATGCAAGATATATTAATCTGAATGAATGTGGGAACTATAATCATGTTCTATCTTGGCGACCCATTCTTCTTAGGTTGGAAGAGACTTCGGAGTTCAGACCGAATGGGCTGTAAGATTTGGAAATTTTTTAGTGAAATGTCTTCATGAGATGTCATTGCTTTTGATTATAATTTTCTTACAAAGGGAAAGCTCTTGTTTTCTAGAAGGAAAAGTTGTTATTTGAAGGTTAAAATTAATAAAAAAAGATTTTCAAGTAGTCCCAGTTCAAGTTTCAATATTATCTTTTTCAAGTCTCACATGATATAATTATCATGAACGTGTTGCCAAAAATAAATGATCCCTACGTTTTCTATCATTTTTGTAACATGAAGGTGATATTCAAGAACAATGTTTGATCACAAGACAATTTGGCATAATGCAAAACTCAAATTCAAGCTAAACCCTAAATATTAGATATCAAATCCATTGAGAATAGATCCAATCAAATTGGTCAAAACTTAATTTATCTTAGAAATATATTCTGCTTAATGAAATATTATCGTATACAAAATCAACTCAAATTCATTTCACAATGAAGTTTTGCTCATATTCGATTAAGTTTATGATTTATTTGAATCGTATGCACACACATATGAAGAAGTTCAGGCTTGACTCACTAAATTATTCGAAAAGCTCCTTAGTGTCAACTTGTTGTGGTTATTATTCATATGAGCTCAAGTGTATATTGAGTCAAACTTAAATAGCTCATGAGTAGGATTGACTTATTTATATCATATAGAACATATCGAGTTACTTATTAACAAACGGTAAAATATATGTAAGGTAAATTATATCAAAATATATCAACATTTAGATATAAGTTTATTCAAAGTATGAGCATTTCAAATGGTTAAATAAAGAAATTAACTATTCAAAAAAAAAGTCAAATAAAAGTATCCGTTGAGAAAAAATAAGGAAAATTGATAAAAAAAATTATCTAAATATTAATACCTTAAATGAAGTTTACAAAATATTAATACTTCATTTAACTTACTATATAAAATATAATTAATTGACTTACCACAAACATTGATATTGTAAGTGTATGAATTTGATTATTAAGCTTAGAGCATAATTTTTATTTAGGTTTAAATCTTTGGACTAATGTGATATGTGCCAAAGAATTAAACCTAACTCAATTTGCATGATAATGAGAGAATTGGCATTGTAGGCCAAAGTAGGGCCCATTTAAATTAGCATGTCCAATTCAAATCATTCTCAAATTGACTCACACACTACAAATGAAAGCTTTAATAGGCATGGGTCCATAAGAGAGCTCATTTGGATAAATGAAATGTAGGACAAACATCGTCGTACTGCTGAATTTCTATCTTAGTCAATCAAACACATATCTTAATTAAGAATAGTTATCGATTCATCATATATAGCGAGATTGATAATTTCTAGCTCCCCACTTATCATACGTGTGTTAGAGCCTATTGAGACTACTGATGCAGTGCGAATCACGATCAAACGACGAGATAAATGGGATAAATCAAGACGATCTAAAGAGAGGAAAGAAGAGAAAAGGCGGACAAACAGAACTCGAGGTCGAGTTCTTTACAGTGGGAGAGAATAATGCAGCAGCGGAATCTCAATTAAAGTCAGCATTTATTACTGACAGTTTCAACTTTTAGGTTTTGAAACCACTAACATTAATGATAGGCTGCTAGCTTTAATTTCCAGCATTAATTGTCGGTTATACTATTTATTTGTATTTTTATTTTAGTCAATTTTGCATTATTAGGATTTTAACATTTAGGATTCTATCTTTAGGTTTTCTTTAGTCATTATTGCATTTATTATTTTGTCTTTTAGGATTCTTCTTTAGGGTTTCCTTTGTAATGCTATAAAATAGTCTTTAGGGCTTTTGCAAAAGAAAGACTTTCATATGATTGAATTCTGAAACTCTATCTAGAGAAATTCTCTAAATTGCAATTGTCTTGACAATTGTGTGATTAAGTTCACGTTTGAAATTGATCGTTGCTATCAGTTTCTCTTTTAATCGCTTTCACGCTGCGTCAGATTGGTATCAGAGCAAGGTGAGTTCCTGCAAAGAGGCAATTAACGTCAATGTGATGGCGGTCACGTCTTCGACAATGTTCGAGATGTGGAAGTCCTGAGAGCCAAATCTTTTGGTCGAAGGGCGGTATTGGGTAGTATAGATCAGAGATTCCGGCGTTATGAGCAACGCTTTGATGATCAAATCAAGCGATCTAATACCAACAGGATCAGATTGGTTAGGGAGACAACTAAGGGCAGAGTATGCTCGTGCGATCCTTTATCACTGTTGCTGCAAATCGTAGGTGTCAATATAGAGGTAAGTATTGTGATGATTATTACAAATAAGATTCTAAGGAAGAAGATGAATTGACGCAGGAAGAGGACAGCCACAAAGACAGGTGGTGATGGCAATTTTGGAAAGATATTCCATATTTTAGAGGAGAATTAGGGATTAAGGATTTTTGTGGATTGGATTTCTAAGGTTGAACGCTTTTTGATATTGTAGCGGTGCCGAGAGAAAAGGGTAAATTGGTAGCATGTATGCTTAAAGGCTATGCATCTGTTTGGTGGGAAAGGTTAAAAAAAGTTGAGTCGTGAAGGAAAAGACCTGTTAGGACATGGTTTAGGATGAAGATATTACTAGAGGATGAATTTCTTCCTCTTGATTATGAGGAAATCATATCTCAACAGGACCACAGATGTCATCACGAAAAGAAATCGATGCATAAATATTTTGCAGAGTTATGACATCAACGCAAATAGATTTGAAAGAGGAAGATGTTCCCAATCCAAAAGAAAAATGGGAAAGAATACATAAAAGAGATCCTACAGTTGAAGGAAGACCTATGATTGAGAAAACTGAATATCTACCAGTTATTTCCATTGAACATGATAAAAGGGGACTTGTTCCTGATGTATTGTCTGAAATTACCATGAAAGATACTAAGACACTTGAAGTTATTGAAAGTGAACCTATGAAAACACTGGCTCAAGATGAGAAAGTAAATGAATTAACTGTTGTTGAGCTAGAGAAAAAGCTTATTGAAGAAGTTGAAGATAAAGAAGAGAAAATAGTGGAAGTGATCATAAAAGAAGAAAAGAAGGAAGGCAAGATGGATTCTCCTATTGGGATTCATCATTCTATTGATCGGAATGGAAATGTCGCTGATCTTTTTCCATTCCATCACGATGATTCTCCATTATATCCAGAAGAGAACTCGAGGTCGAGTTCTTCTCAGGTGGGAGAGAATGATGCAGTGCGAATTACGATCAAACGACGAGATAAATGGGATAAATCAAGACGATCTAAAGAGAGGAAGAAGAAGAGGAAAAGGCGGACATACAAGAACTCGAGGTCGAGTTCTTTACAGGTGGGAGAGAATAATGCAGCAGCGGAATCTCAATTAAAGTCAGCATTTATTACTGACAGTTTCAACTTTTAGGTTTTGAAACCGCTAACATTAATGATGGCTGCTAGCTTTAAATTTTCAGCATTAATTGTCGGTTACACTATTTATTTGTATTTATTATTTAGTCAATTTGCATTTATTAGGATAATTGGTCTAAATGGAAAAAAGTAACAAACAAATCCAAACTAAGGCTGACAATCCAAGCCTACTAAAAATTCTAAATCATCTTCTCTTAAAGAAGTCTCCATTTTAGTCTTCGCTGTCGCAATCTCTGTTTGGATCTCTTGCAGCTTCATCATCAACTTGTCATAAGCTCCCTTGGCATCCCTGTAATTCAGCACTCTCTTAGCCTTGTCAGCAACAGGCCATAAGCTATCGATGTTAAACTGCAACATACGAGCCCCCTCAACACATTTGACAAGTTGCTTTAGCTCTGTCGTTGATAAGGAGCTCCAACGTTTGTCCATCAATAACATGGCTTCACCAATCATTTTCAACATTGCAGTAGCTACCTCAGTTCTCAACATAGGAGAACTGGCCCAAAATTCCCTGTCCATGGCATTCAGACTCTCCAAAGGTGCTATCAAATGAGATGGTACGGTAAAGCCATGGAAGGAAGTCATCTCCTCTAATGTAACATAGTCCTATGAAGTTGCCACCATGTCTTCACAAGACACACCAACCACTGAGGGAGGAAGGAGCTTAATAGATGCATTGACAACAGGTGCACTTGTGATCCCATCATCAACAGTATGCCCATCATCCTCATAATTTAGCTCTTCAGTCTTGTCGACATCACTTCCATTGTCATCACAGGGGTTTGGAGATGGTTCGTAATCAATTTTGTCTAGGCCATCATCCTTATTATCCAGTACCATCATTGGTGTAATAGCACCACTAGAGCGATGCGAACTCAGAAAAGAGCTTGTGTCGACCTGAAAAAGACGAATAAAGAAAACATTAGACAATAAAAGAAGAGTAATAATAGCAGGGTATACACAAAAAAACTTATTACCTTCTCGATGAGTGCACGCTTTGCTACCCTAGAATCCACTAACTGATGTAGTGGATGGTTACTCTTTGGTTTTGAAAGAGGCACATTAGCAGAAGGTTCTAATTTGTCTGATACAGACTCCTCAACCACTTGAATATTACTGGTTGGCCTATGGTACCTGTTCCCCTAGGATCGCCCATTTGAATCTCCTTTGTCAAGCAAAGATGGCAGGCCCCCTGGATGCACCAAAGCATGAACCTAGCTTGATTTTTATCTAGCTTACGACGATTATCAACTAAAATAACCTTGCTTTCAAAACCTGGAGGATAAATCCCGTCACCATCTTGATAACCTTCAAGAGACTCTACGAAAGGTTGAAATGTAAACTCCTTCTCGACATCGATGAGCTGAAGAAGTGGCCGATTGATCTCTACTCCAATCCACGCCCATGCCCGAGGAGTAGCAAGATTCGAATCTCTGTTGATGGCTGGTTGTGCAAGGTGGCTCCGAAAACCGCTCACAGAAGAATAGCTGCAAGAAAAGTAAGTCTATATGTGACACATTCACATATCGACCCTTGGAACGGACAGAAGCTTGGTGGTATAGGTTAAGACGTCGGTATAAAGACCCCTGGTACAAAGGAGCTAGTGCAAAGCATTGGCTCCGTGCAATACGTACGCTAAAGCAAAGATCCGAGGGCTTACACCTTCTTCTGGCCCACCCGGGAACATGAATAGTGACAACCAAAATGCAATGAAGCCTGTGAGCTCATACCTGTACATTTAAAAAAAATCAAAAGAGAACGTTTTAATTATAGAAGTCAAGTATGAAGTAATAATATGAACATACTTACTCTTTTCCACGAGCTGATCCTACTACTTGAGGCATGTTCTTTCTCCACTTTTCGAAGAAATGTGTTATCCAGGCAGAGAAACATGGTTTCTTCTTATCATCTCGGGCGAGCTTTAGAGCCGCTAGTAAAGATGCTTCGAGGTGGCGCTCTTCGCGTGAAGTTGCAACTGCAGTAGCATTAGTCACCCCAAAACAGTGTGGGTTCAAAAGCATGACCACGTCTTCAAGAGTTGGTGATATCTCTCCCCATGCAGTGGTAAATGTATGAGTCTACGTACTCCAGCGAGAGATGATGGCACGCCATACTTCCTCTTATTTGTGCTGAGGAGCAACAAGCGAGCAGAGGATGATGGCGTCATAGACTTTGGTTTGTTTCAGCAGCTTCACGTATTCCAGTTGGTCAGTGATGTAGTCTACCCAGTCGCTCCATCCAGGTGGCGGCTCCTTAAGAAATAGGAAGTGTGTACTGGAAAGTGATGGCTCCTTCCTCTCGTTTCTGAAACGTAGCACTGAGTTCCCCCTAATGGTGCTCCTTGAATCAGCGCACGGCTTAGGCTCGATTAATCGGAAGTCACCATCAGTAGGGAGAGTTGCACATAACTTGGGGCGAGAAGCCTTGTCCCAAAACGTATCTTTAGAAATCATGTCGTCTATCCACTGGTCTCGCGGAAGCTGAATTTGTGGTGGATTACCATCCTGGCGCACTAGCAAGTCCCTTTGTTTGATAACTTCAATAGTTGGTGCTTACCTAGCTCTAGTTTCTTTCTGTATGGCCATTTGGATTCCGATGACTTGATTGCTTCCCATTTATATTGATTTGACAACTGCAGTACATTGAATTTGACTATTCTTCCCTTCTTTTGGCCATCAACCTCTATTGGTACTTTGGTGAGACAATGCCAGAAAAAAAAAAAAAAAATTGGTAACAAGACTAGCAAGAGCATCAGAATTATTATCAAACATCGAGATTATCAAGAGCACGAAGATTTTACATTTCTCAAAGTTACTTAGTGTATCAAGAGTGATCAAGAGTTAACAAGATTAGCATGATCATCAAGTTTATTAAGAATATTAAATTCATGAAGGGTATCAAATTTTTCGAGAGTGTTGAATATGTTAAGATCATTGTTGTTATTCAGACCATTAGGTTCAAGCGTATCAAGAATTATGTACATAAAATAAAATATTATCAAGGTCAAGATCATCAAGATTTACGAAATCGCATCACTCAACACTACAATTTTGTTTCAAGATGGTAAGAATAAAAAAAAAAAAGCATCGTGAGTCATCATGTAGGCAATGGACAGTGACAGAGTAATAGGTTTAAATTTCAATAGGGCCTGCCGAAGACCCTCCTTCGCAATAGCAACTTGCTTCAGTGTTCGATAAGTCAATGACTTAAAGAACATTGAAATAATCTTTGCAAGCAATTCTGAATGATTTGGAGTCTTGAAATTTGTCCATGCCATCATGGTGCAGAGTAATTCAATACAAGAAGTTTGAAGTTTATTCAATGAAGTGGCAACTTTGGGATTCATAAAATTTACAACAATAATAAAATGTGAGAATCATCGTGGCAAGTTTTAATAGTTATAAATAAATAAATAAAAAGGATGAGCGAGAAAGATTCAGTACCGGGGATTATGTGAACGTATTAGTCTTGTCGTGGTTTAACCTATGGACAATAAAGATGCCTCGACACCATCGCTATCCTATGCTAGTTGAGTGGCTCACGGCTGTAGTAAGTATTTACATTTTGAATGGTCTCGATCATTCGGCTGTAGGCAAATCAAATGTTATGTCAAGAAATATAAATATATATATATAAAGAGAACAAAAGATTAAAAAAAATATTGCAGAAGGCCACCGAGTCCGCTAATGCTCAAGCTAACAGTAGGATTGTGACTTTGTCATCCGTAGAAGACCATCGGGTTTGTTCTGATAGATTCATTCTTGTTCTCAACATCCAAAATAACAACAAATGAATCAATAGCGGAAGCGGAAAGCGATTGTCGGTTATATAACATACCTCCAGCCATTGCTATGAATATGAATGAAGAATCTCCACCCAATAAGAAGGATCCAAGCTTGGCTTTCTGAATATGGAACTCGGTTTGATACTTCTAAAACCTTACTCTCCTTTACAGATGGCGTATATGAAAATGAATTTGAAGAGAGGTGTTAGGGACCAACCGAAGATGCACTATTCCCTTATATGCTCTGTCCATCAAAGAGCCAAAAAACTGAACGTGCATTGAGGGGCTAAAAACGTAGGTAGTTGAGATACAATACCACTTCCCACTTCCTGAAATGATGAGAATCTGTTGGACACATTTTGGCCAACTTACTCGGTTGTTTCCGAGATTTTTGGAGAAAAACTAACATTCTCCCACTTGGTCCATACATTCCATCATTCACCTTAATGAGAAACAAAATACATGAATCATAGCGATAGGTTCTCTAATAACGAGTATTATCTTCCATGTATTACAATGCATTATGCCTCTCAAGCCCATACTACTTAACGAATAAACCCTATGTTTATTCAAGGTCCAATCTTTAGTGATATTTTCTCAAAATAATAAACAGACATGTATGTGCACGAAACAAAATAAGAAAACATCAATGAAGAGTTTCAAAAAAAAAAAAATAATAATAACAAATGTACGTACAATGAATATTTACATCATGGAACCAAGTCCCATTCTGACTACATGATCCCTAAAATTCTTTGGTGGCATGCCTTTAGTCAAAGGATCAGCAATCATCAACTCAGTGCTAATGTGTTCAATAATCACTTTCTTTCCTTTAACACGTTCTCTAATGGCTAAGTATTTAATGTCGATATGCTTACTACGACTACCACTCTTGTTATTCTTAGCCATAAACACAGCAGCTGAGTTGTCACAGTACAATCTCAATGGCCTAGAAACCGAATCAATTATTCTAAAAAAATAATAATAATAAGGTTTGCTTCGCACTTCTCCAAGACACGGCTCCACCGGCAAGCATGAAAATATAACCAGATGTTGATTTGCGAGAATCAACACAACCAGCAAAGTCCGCATCGGAGTATCCAACAACCTCCAAATTGTCAATCCGTCTATACATAAGCATGTAATCTTTTGTCCCTTGAAGGTATCTCATACCTTCTTTGTAGCTCGTCCAGCTCGGTTACGTGGGCCTGTGACTTCGGTGTGGAGGGCATTAAGTTTGAGACGAGAAATGCATCAGATTAGATTTGGGTTTGTTTTATATAAAATTAATTTGTGTTAGTTATTAAAGTAAATTAATTCTTATTGGCTTTTTATGAATTTAATTATTAATCTTATGTGCTTATATTGTTTATTTAATTATGTGTATAATTTATGATTTATCATTATACATGAAATATTGATTATGTGATATAAGCACTTTAGAATTTCATAGAATATTGCTCATAGTTTATGCAATAATTGAGCCTAAGAATATAGTTAATGTTTAAGTGATCTATATAATTAGAGAGTAGCCACAGCATCTTTAATTAATTGAAATTATAAGGATTATTTAAGATCACATTTGGAAATTAAACATTAGTTGTAATTAATTATATGCAATATAATAGATCTTATCCTACAGGAATTTTTATTATATTGTATATGATTAATTAGAATAAAATATCAAATTATATTTTCTAATTTACCCACAGGGATTAGGAAAGGGAACATAATTTGATAGTTTTATTGTAAGACTTAGGATGAATCTTATTGAATTAGAACTTTAGCCCACAGGCAAGTTTTATGTCACTAGATTCATATTACTCATGATTTTACATTGGTAGAACATGTCATATATTTGTTAGCCTCAAATTTTGTAACATGAGCATGTATGTTTAATTATTGCAGCAATTCAACCTGTCAATTTATCTGATATGCGATGTGATGTTCCCGAGCTTAAAGGGGATAACTATAGGGTTTGGAAGGAGAGAGTTCTCCTTCATTTGGGATGGATGGACATTGATTATGCCATAAGGAAAGAAGAGCCCCCTGCAGTAACTATAACCAGCACTCCAGATGAAATAAGTCTTTATGAAAAATGGGAGCGATCTAATCGCTTGTTTATGTTCATAAAGACTAAAATTTCTGCTGGTATAAGGGGCTCTGTTGAGCAATATGATAAGGTCCAAGATTTGTTGAAGGCCATTGATGAGCAATTTGCCACTTCAGATAAGGCAATGGCCAGCACCCTGATTATAGAGCTTTCGACTCTGAGGCTCACCGGCATTAAGGGTGTGCGTGATCATATCATGCGCATGAGGGACATTGCGGCTCAATTAAAGGAATTGGAAGTTGAATTGTCAGAATCCTTCCTAGTTCACTACATTCTTTGCACTTTACCTCAACAATATGCCCCATTTAAGATATCCTACAACACACATAAGGATAAATGGTCAATCAATGAGTTGTTGACCATGTGTGTTCAGGAAGAGGGGAGACTACTTATGGAGGAAAAGGAAAAGGAAAGGGTGAACTTCACTACTCATGGAAAGAGCAAAAGGAAGGATCATGCCAAAGATAAAGAGAAAGGGAAAATCCCTCCTGTAAAGAACATAAAGAAGGAGGCTGTGTGTTTCTTCTGTAAAAAGAAGGGACACATGAAGAAACAATGCTCCAAGTTCATGCAGTGGCTTGACAAGAAAGGTACTCGACTTTCACTTGTTTGTTATGAATCCAATATGATTGATGTTAATCATAACACATGGTGGATTGATTCTGTTCTACAATCCATGTGACCAATTCATTGCAGGATTTAGTAGACCTGCGGAAGCCAGTGGGAAGTGAGCGTAGCGTCTATTCAGGAAACAAGATGCCCTCGCATGTGAAGGCCATTGGCACGTGCAGATTGGTTTTAAGTAGTGGTTTCATTTTAAATTTAGAAAAGACCTTTTATATTCCCAGTTTTTCTAGGAATTTGATTTCAGTTTCCAGACTTGTATCAGTTGGTTATTCCTTTAACTTTTCAGACTTTGGATTTAATTTAGTTAATGAATCTGGTGTTATTGGATTTGGTACTTTGTCTGATGGTCTTTTTCTCCTTAAATTGCAAAACGATGAAAACCATACTACTATGCACGTTCATAAAAACGTTGGTACAAAACGATGTGTTATGAATGAAGAGTCTTCTATGTTATGGCATCGGAGATTGGGACATATCTCCATTGATAGAATTAAAAGGTTGGTGAATGATGGGGTACTTAGTACTCTGGACTTTACTGACTTTGAGACTTGTATAGACTGCATTAAGAGCAAGCAGACTAACAAGTCGAAAAAGGGTGCCAAGAGAAGCTCTGAATTATTAGAAATCATACATACGGACATTTGTAGTCCAGACATGGATGCATACCGTGATAAGTACTTCGTCTCTTTCATAGATGATTACTCGCGATACATGTATCTCTACTTACTCCATTTGCAAGGTTTCTTCAAGAGAATGGGATTGTTGCCCAATACAGTTTACCAGGTTCTCCAGATCAAAATGGAGTAGCTGAAAGGAGAAACCGAACATTATTGGACATGGTACGGAGCATGCTTGCAAGCTCCAAGCTTCCTATCTGATTGTGGACTGAAGCTCTTAAAACGGCTGCATACATATTGAACCGGGTTCCAACCAAGGCTGTCCAAAGGACGCCATTTGAGTTATTCAAGGGATGGAAACCGAGTTTGCGACATGTACGCATTTTGGGGATGTCCTTCTGAAGTAAGAGTATACAATCCACAAGAGAAGAAGTTGGACCCTAGGACTATTAGTGGATATTTTGTTGGATACGCTGAAAAGTCCAAGGGATATAGATTTTATTGTCCATCTCATAGTATTAGGTTTGTGGAGTCAAGAAATGAAAAATTTCTTGAGAATGACTTGATTAGTGGGAGCGATCGATCTCAAAGCATTGGTTCTGAGAAAGATCATACAGATGCTCAATGTACCACTTCAAGTAGCGGACTGATCGTTGTTATTAACAACACTCCTCCAATTCAAAGGCGTGTTGAAGAACCAGTCCAAGAGGTACCACAAACTGTTGATCCTGATCCAGTAGATGTTGAAGTTCAACAGATCCCTGAAACTGTTGAACAGCTTGCTGAACAACATGATTCTACTCCTCAGGAGAATGTTGATGCAGCATTAAGAAGATCTACTAGAGTAAGGAAATCAGCAATTCCTAGTGACTATGTTGTGTATCTGCAAGAGTCTGACTACAATGTTGGAGCCGAAAATGATCCTGAAACGTTTTCACAGGCCATGAGTTCTAAGGATTCGAACTTATGGCATAATGCCATGAAAGATGAGATGGATTCCATGGCATCTAATGGAGTCTGGAATCTTGTCAAGTTGCCTGATGGTGTAAAAGCCATTGGATGTAAATGGGTCTTCAAAACAAAGAAAGACTCACAAGGCAACATTGAGAGACATAAAGCAAGACTCGTTGCTAAAGGATTTACTCAAAGAGAAGGAATCGACTACACGGAGACATTTTCTCCTGTATCTAAGAAAGATTCCCTTCGTATAATTATGGCATTGGTTGCAAATTTTGATTTGGAATTACACCAAATGGATGTGAAAACGGCTTTCCTTAACGGTAATCTAGAGGAAAAGGTTTATATGAAACAACCAGAAGGATTCTCCTCTAGTGATGGTGAGCACTTGGTTTGTAAGCTTAATAAATCCATATATGGATTAAAACAAGCTTCCCGTCAATGGTATTTAAAATTTCATGATGTTATCACTTCATTTGGTTTCGAAGAGAATGTCATGGATCAATGCATATACCAAAAGATCAGTGGGAGCAATATTTGTTTTCTTGTGTTATATGTGGATGATATTTTGCTTGCAACCAATGATAAGGGTTTGCTATGAAGTGAAACAATTCCTCTCGAAAAACTTTGATATGAAAGATATGGGTGAGGCATCTTATGTCATCGGAATTAAGATCCATAGGGATAGATCTCGAGGCATTTTAGGTTTGTCTCAAGAAACCTATATAAATAAAGTTTTAGAGAGATTTCGGATGAAGGATTGTTCACCAAGTATAGCACCTATTGTAAAGGGTGATAAATTCAGCTTAAGCCAATGCCCCAAAAATGAGCTCGAGCGAGAACAAATGAGAAACATTCCATATGCTTCAGCCATTGGAAGCTTAATGTATGCTCAGGTCTGCACTAGACCTGACATTGCATTTGTTGTTGGGATGCTAGGGAGATATCAGAGTAACCCAGGTATTGACCACTGGAGAGCTGCAAAGAAGGTGATGAGATACCTTCAAGGGACAAAAGATTACATGCTTATGTATAGACGGATTGACAATTTGGAGGTTGTTGGATACTTCGATGCGGACTTTGCTAGTTGTGTTGATTCTCGCAAATCAACATCTGGTTATATTTTCATGCTTGCCGGTGGAGCCGTGTCTTGGAGAAGTGCGAAGCAAACCTTAACTGCTACTTCCACTATGGAAGCCGAGTTCGTGTCTTGCTTTGAGGCTACATCAGAGCGTCAATGATAAAAAAAATTACAAAAAGGGCTAAAGAGGATAATAGTCTTTTGTTGCTTCCCGAAATGTTTTTTTAAATTATTTTAATTTTAATAAACAATTTTATTTGGAAAGTTGCAGACTTCTTTTCTCATGCATTATGAAATGTCAAGTCAATGTCAGAGTGCCTGTGAAAATCCAAATTCAATGTCAGAGTGCCTCTGAATATCCAAATTCAATGTTGGCTGTTTCCGTGATGTAGATCTTTAAATAAAGATTGTTTTTATTTATTTAATAATAACAATTATAACATGGAATATGTGGGGCAATGCAAGTTAAATGAAAAGGGTATTCTTTATGTATATAAACTTCCGGCACCGCAAACCACCTTGATAGCTCTGATACCAAATGATAGATTCATTCTTGTTCTCAACATCCAAAATAACAACAAATGAATCAATAGCGGAAGCGGAAAGCGATTGTCGGTTATATAACATACCTCCAGCCATTGCTATGAATATGAATGAAGAATCTCCACGCCAATAAGAAGCTGATCCAAGCTTGGCTTTCTGAATATGGAACTCGGTTTGATACTTCTAAAACCTTACTCTCCTTTACAGATGGCGTATATGAAAATGAATTTGAAGAGAGGTGTTAGGGACCAACCGAAGATGCACTATTCCCTTATATGCTCTGTCCATCAAAGAGCCAAAAAACTGAACGTGCATTGAGGGGCTAAAAACGTGGGTAGTTGAGATACAATACCACTTCCCACTTCCTAAAATGATGAGAATCTATTGGACCACATTTTGGCCAACTTACTCGGTTGTTTCCGAGATTTTTGGAGAAAAACTAACATGTTCGCATTAATGCTGCTCTTTTAGTGTGTCCCAATAGTCATGGGTGCAATATGTACAACATGTGAACAGGATTCTAAGACTTGAAGCAAAGTTATTACTATTATTATATACACAAATCCTCACAAGAATTCTATTTATTCCCAACCGCGAAAACTTGAAGCGGAATTCGGAAAAATAGATTCCCTGACAATGAAGGTTACTAGGTATTAAAAAAAAAAAAAAAATTGCCCCGGATTGGACTTTTTCAGAAGCCCTAATCTACTTGAAAGCCCCAACAGAGTTGGAAGTATAAAGGCAATACAGTCAAGTTTTGAAAAAAGAAAAAGGGTATTGAATATATAAATAAATTAAGAACCTATGTTGGGGAAGACTGCATTGCATTTGAATCCACGAGGTCAATTAGGTATCACCGAGATTTGATCGAGCCTCTGTTGACTGGATAAATGCTGACACCGTCGGAAGTTTGATAACGCCCCCACTGTCAAAAGTATATTGCCTATTTATTTATTTATTTTTATTGCTTTTCGAAGATTATGCGTGCTTGTATACGCTTGCTATGGTGGAGATATGAAAACGGAAAAGGGTAAAAACATATGACATGAAGATTTAGAAAAGAAAAAAAGTAACCGTGTGCATGTAGATACAATTGACAGGGTCTAGATGCAAGAAGATAAAGTGAAAAAGATATTTACCTGATTTGGCTTGGGCGCAGTTTATATCCGGAAGGAATTAGTTTTGGTGCGATTTGGAGAAAAATATATATTGATTATTTGGGATATGCTATTGATGGGTGAAAAGATAATCGTGACTTTCTGATATATATAAATCTATATATATATCCAAAGAAGAGTATCCTATGCGCGCAAGGATTTCGCTAAATATTTTGTGATGTGCTTATATGGATAATTTGTTATGATCACGTCTTATATGATCTAGTTTAATCATTGGCTTGTAGATGGTTCGATCGAGCCTCGGAAGGTTCCAATTATTAATTGATAATTTCAATATAGAGACAACGATATATATACATATACATACATGGATTTTGGCACGGAGGGATGCACCGTAAGCTTGGTGGGCGTGTGTCTGAAATAATTTGCCAGCATGTATAACCTGGGCTTCGAACTTAGGACCTTTAATCGTGTAAGAAACAACCAGAGCAATTCATATATACATATATAAATAAGAAAGGATAGAGCATGGATCGGATGTCCAAGGACAGGAAATATGTTGGTTAGTAAGCTTTACGATTAATATTGAAAAGATTATGTGGCATGATGGCATGGGTTTGGCATGGGCAATGGTAAAATCAATGATGAGACACAAACATTGAAGTGAAATGAAGAAAAAGAAAAAATGATAAGGGCCAACACAACGGTGAATAATCAAGCTTGGAATTAATAAGGTTATATTAGCTATAATACAATTAGCCCCATTAGGTATTATTTCAGGTGAAGACATGCATAGTATATGACCGGTGACCAAAATAGTTAAACTCTACAACATGTCAAATGGTTTCATGGCCTAATGTGGATATAAGATGGCTTGATGGGGATAATTGCAGTGTTATACTTGATTTTTACTCAATAATTCATCAAAGGCAAATGAAGTCTTTCAATCTATAAGAGCATTTGGCAGCATTATGCACCGAGTATTGATCCAGTTATGCATAGATGCAAGTATAATGCCCAAAATACTTGAACTCTATCCAAGAATTTTGGTTAGGGGGAAAAATGTAATGGGGCTTTAAAAAATAAATATTATTTATTTACTTTGGCTTAACTCATAGGCTGAGTGATAGGGCCTAATGAGTCCAGTTCAATTATTTGGGATGGCTTGGGGAGACTTAGCTTGGTGGGCTTGAAACAGGGATCGTTGGACCGGTTCGTCGCATCCAACCTTTCTCAGGTAGGCTCATGCACACACAGGAGATGACTACAGGCCTTGGCCCATGAGGAGCTCATTCATGATAAACATGAATTGATCTTGCTCCATCTCATCCATCAATCACTGAAGTGATCTAACAGTCATCATCCACGCTCAGTGCCTATAAATATTCAGTCACTCCTCCTCCTCATACAAAACTTTTGGAGAGAGAAAACAAACAATAGTCTATAAAGGAGGTTCTATTCAGGAAGATCAAACAAGGCAACTTAAGTGATTTTTACTCCAACTGCTCAAAAACTGTAAGGTTGATGCGTGAGGTTTACTCAAGCTCCCTTATCTGTCACTTGTGCATTTAAGACACTGAGACTGTCTGTTCCTCCTCCCTTTTCATTCTCTCCAAGCCATCCCGTCATCAAGTGTCATCTCCTCAGCAGCATTCTGAAGTCATGTGTCAAGCGCGAAATCCACGTGATGCGTGCGTGATTGCTATCATCAAGAACCTTGCATCTACACTCTTAAAGTCCTTCAAATTTCCTTCATTCCTATCCAATCGCTAATTTCACTTCCTATAGAATTTCCAAACATAATTCTATGGTAATTGAACTTTCTTTTCCCTTTTCTGATTGTTTCCTACAATATTAAAAGTTGACTGTTAAAATCATGGCGTCTTAATATGACAATGACTCTTTATAGAGAAAATGACAAGTTTTGGAGAGAGCTCCCAAGAAAATTTCAAAGAGCAAGGGTGTAAAAATTTTACACGAAGAAAGATTGAAAACTATGAAAGAGGTAATATGATTTGAGATAGATATGTGTTAAAATAGTGTAGACATGTGTTTAGATAACGTAAAAGGGTTTAAAATGTTTTAAGATAAAAAAAAAAAAGAAAATATGATGAAAGAGACGATTTGAAAGTACACTACCTTTGTACGGACCGTGCATCAGGTCATGTACCTTTCGGTAACCAAACATGAAGATCCTGGAAGTGCATGAGCCCGTGCATTAGGTTGTGTGTCTTTCAATGATTTGATGAAACATGATTCCTAGAAGTGCACAATCTATGCATGAGCTTGTACATTGGCTATGTACCAATTTGTAATGCAAATCTTTTTCCCATGGAATTACATGACCTTCTTCACAGCCTTATACTTTGCCTGTTGTTAAAGCCATAATATATCCACTTTTCATTAATCAAATTGGCTTTATATGTTATAGATTTTGTAGAAATCCTAATAAAATGGTACTTATATGTGCTTAATTGTGTTATTTTAAGTCATGAGCCTTTGGACAACAAAATATAAGCAATTTAAGGGGAAGTTTGATCAAATTTGAAGAATAGAACCAACACTAGCTACCAATTCAAGCAGCACCATCGGCCTTCAAAGCAGAACTCACCAGCTTCTGCAATTTTTCAACAAACACTGGCTATCTGCAATTATGTGTCACCGGTGTTGAGCCAGCGTAAGGTCTCTGACGATTTAAATTACAATGAATGTCAGCTAGATCTAAAAGTATACCACTTACTGTATATTGTGTAATTGCAGGCATATGTGTCCTGCTTGTTGCAATTCCATAGTTTCTTCTATAAGAATTGCAACTAGATTTCAATGTGTATGATTCCAGAGCTTTTGAAATCATAGAGAGTTAGAGAGAAAAAGAAAGAAAAATATATGTTTGTTTGTTTCAATCCTAGGGCACTAAAACCCTAATGTTTTAGCAACATAGAGATGATTCTATGGTTTAGATACAATTCAAGCAATGCCTATTTCTTTGGGGTCGATGGATTTGAAGACAAGTTTCATGAATGAATTTTCCATTAAGGTGTTTTCTAGCCTTTTTTTTATTTTATAATTGCTTGATTTTATGTTGAGATGCCATGTTTAATTAGATTATGAATATGCATGGATGGGTTTGATGAATTGGATAATTTGATTCACTTTAATGTTGATTTTGATTATTTAGGAATTTAGCTATTGTTGTTTGTAATCTATTTAATTTGTGAATGGCCAACATGAATTAGATAGACGAGATTAGAGATACTCGAGAGGGATTCAATAATCTGTACAAACATATCTTGTGTTTTTTGAAAAGATTTGTCATAAGGATATGCAAGTTTGATAAAACTCATGAACTTATGTTCTTTATGTAGTTAAAGTTGTAATTTAGGGTCACTTGGCGGTGCTCAGTTTGTGATTTTCACTAGAGTAGTATCTTGATGTGAGCAAATTACTATTTACCTGATGATTATAGATAAATTACCTTGGCGGGATAATTTATGCTGTAATTAGAATTTTGCTACTCTAGGAGGTGGGAAAATTCTAGTGAGTTTGGCTAAACTCCAAATAATCAGTTTCAATATCAACTTGAAGCATTAATTCAATTCAAATGATAATATATGTGCATGATCCTTGATTGTTTTTGCATCTTCTAAACCCTGATCTCTCATTTTTGTTGCTAGAGCATATTGTTTGAAGTGTTCACATTTGCTCATCAGTTTAGTCTTAGTAAATCATAATCTGAGAGTTTAGATAAAAATCTTGCCCATGATAGCTTAGCTTAGGGAAGGATTTAAATTCCTAGTACTTAGTCATTTGCTCCCTGTGGTTCAACCAGGCCTCACCAGTAATACTAGCTGCATACATACCTGGTTTCTACTAACCGGTTAATCTATGCTAGAATTTGAATTTGAAATTAAAAAGCGTGTACGTACAGCTACTCACCTGTGTACATGTATAATACCTCCAATACAACCATGTATTTGCTTGTGCACTTTATGATTTCATCTAAATCATCTCAAACCTTCAACAAAAATTAAAAATTATTTAATATCTTTCTCTAAGAAATTACTTACATTTTTAGAACTGAAAACCTATGTTCTGGCAGAGTATAGGCAAAGACTAAAAGTGTAGATTGTAGGTAAACATAAAAGTATAAATAATTTTAATTACCTAATTGATATGTTATATTAGTATTAAATTCTAGAATTTAGGATGGATTAATATTTCAAGTACATGCTTACCTTACTTATTGCTTATGTTTTCTTAGGATAAAATCATAAATTGACTAAATGACTAACTAACTATAAGAATTTGTTTATTGCTTGCATGTGGTTGCTAATAGGTGGGGATGGCCCACGCTATTATTGTAGTAATCCGATGATTCATGAGTGACATTATCCCTGAGTGGAGTCACGCATTAAAAAGATCTGGATAGATTTAGATTTGACGTCATAGTCATTAGGGATCATCTAATAACCAACATCGTATATGTGTATGTAATATATATAAGTGTGTTTAGGATACTGAGTTATCCCTATGGTGTTTGATGGGCTTAAATAAAAATATAATAAATGCTTGGTTATTGCATTATTAGTTATATGTTCGCATCCAAGTGTTTTCTGATGCTTGCTTGCTTATGTTTGTAGTATATTGTACAAGACTTTGGCTTATTCTTTCATCTTTTTTCAAGTACAAGTGAAGAACATGTAGACTTCTGTATTGTTAGTTGCAACCGACTGGTGGGTTTAGGAATATCATTAGCATTGAAGATCTTCCAAGTGAGAAATAGATGGCATGTGATGATATACTAAAAACAAAGACTTCAGTCATATGTAATCGATATTAATGATAATTAACGTTTAGTGTTTACTATAGAGCAATGATCTAGTTATAATGAAAAATTCTTGTAATATTGTTATGATGGACTCTTGGAGCCATCTATCAATTGAATTCATGTAGATTATGAGATGGCATTTGTGTTTATCTAGCAGTTTCTTAGCCTTAACATGTTCACATTCATTATGGACACGTGCCAAGTTGTAAATGAATATAAATTTAGGGCATTGCAACTTAAGAAGTATTAGAGCTTAGGTTTAAGATCTTTAGAGAACTTAAGTTATGAACTCCTTAGGATGATAAACTAATGAGAATAGATTAATAATGAGATCATTTGAAGATAAAGGAGAGTTATATTTGTTCTCTTTAATAAAAAAATATTCTAACTTTACTTTCTACTTGTGATAGATCATTGTTGTTTCACTTTCAGCTCAAAGTTTCTCTATATAGATGTTTATATTTTATGTGTGCTATAATGTTTTACATTTAATTATGTCCACTCACATTAAATAATTTTCTATTATCTTTTCATTTTAGTTGCTGCTCCCTAGATTGTATAAAAGAGTAATCATTCAAAGGGCTACACTCAACTAAAATAGTTCAACGACTCATATACCATAACTTACCTCTTTATTGTATATTCAAATTGCAAGATACAAATAATTAATTTATAATGAATGGAAGAAATGTAATAAAGTATTGTTTAAAAGGGTATTTTTGTCCTTGAATAGATAGATTTAGACATGAGGAAGTCACGTGTGAATGATCAGACGAATTTAGCTTGGGCCAGCATCTAAGCTACTAGCCTTTAATCCTAAGCATCCAACCCAAAGACAATGGACAACGGCCTAAACTTCGATGTTGAAGCTCGAAAATTGCTCAGGAAATTGGTCCTATGCTGAACTAATGGCTGTCGGTGTACCCAGCTCAGCCTCCGACATAAGTGGCTAAGCTGCTGGTGGAAAGGCCGGCCTATGGCTGTGTTTTCCCTAAGCTATGTTAGTGTAAACTCCTAAATTTTCGGAATCGGTTTAGCACAAAACCCTAACCGGAAGTCAAACGAAACCCTAAAGGTCAACAAAACCCTAGTTTACCGTATCAATCTAAATCCGGCATTGCCGTTTTCTTTGGCCCGGAAAAACGAAGTTGGGATAATTAGCTAAATAGTTCGTAATAACCATAGGTTTTATAAAAGTTTCAGTTTCGCGAAATTCGGGTGTCCTTCGAACCCGATCGGACACAGTTCTCGAAAAACGTGTCCGGAAGCCCGGAATAGTAAAAATATTCCGAATACACGTTAGACTCGTAAAAATATAAGTTTTCCAAAAATATCAGTTTCGTAATTTTTCGGTAAGTAAAAATAACAGATATAGCTATTATACGCGTATTTTCTTACTACCGGTACTTTAATTGTCATATCTACTTTACATTACACTATTCATTACTATTCTACACTATTCTTTTATCTCTACTTTTTCTTACACCTATTCTTACACTCTACATAACCTATAATCTTAACTTTTTACCTTTCCCATAACTTTATATCACATCTACTTACATATTACATCTTTATTTTAAAAAGTCAAAAAATAAATCAAATCCCCCTCCAAGATGGCCGGCGCCCCCCTTCCCCTCTCCTCAATTTTGTTTCAATTTTATTTATTTTAATCACACAAAAATCACTCCAATTTCCTATAAATACCCCCCTCCTCTTTCACTTCTTTCACACATTCACTACCCACAAATTCTTACCAAAACTCTCTCAATTTTTCCTCTCAAAGCTCTCTCAAATTACTATCTCAAAACTCTCTCAAAATAATTCCACAACAACTTCCACCAACAACAAAAACCCATAACCACATAACCATATCAAAGTCTTCTTTAGGTAACCCTTTATAATTCTTTCTTCTTCTTCATGTCATGTAACTTTACATGACCATAGTGTGAGTTTCCAAATACTACAAGTTATGGAAACTACATTATGTTCATGTATTGTTCTTGTTCATGCCAATCCATTTATGTTTATGTTGTTTATTATTATTTATATATTATATCTATTATATATTCTTTAGAGCATATAAGCTCACTTGCAATTTATTTATTTCATGCAAAGCAATTTATTTACTTTTCCATTGCAATTTATTTATTTATTCCTTGTTGAAATAAGACTAGTCTCTAGTCTTAGACTTGTCCTCATCAAGTCAAAACAAGTTTTTCTTTCTTCATTTTATTTTTTATGGGACTAGTTTATTTCTTAGTCCCGGGAGCCTTGAAAAAGCTAAGACTCCAATACTTGACTTTATTATTTATGCTTTATGTTATTTTGTTTATTATTATTCTCATAATCATGTTCATTTAGATTGTTGTCCAAAAGTTTTATTTTCTAAAGATAATAAATAAAAGAAGGCTTTTTGTCACTTAGGAATAAGTTTATGTGAAACATAAAAATATAAGATAACAAAAATAAACTCATTTTTTCAAGTTACAAAAAGAATTCACTATGAATTTAGAAACTATTTTTACTTAAAAAGCTACTTAAATCTTTGTTACTCTACCTTGTTTTCAAAAGAAAATATTTGTTGACAAAAATGGTTCTTTTCATAAGAAAGAAAATAAGATGGATGACTAAGGAAATTTTTAAAGACCTTTGCAAACAAATAGGCAAAGAAAATTTATGGTTTGAAAATAATAAAGTTATTTCTTTTCAAGTTACAAGAAGAAGTTAATAGATTATAGAAATTAGTTTTTCTACAAAAAGTCCTTAATTGTTCCACATTGTTTTTATGAAGAAAACAAATTTTCATGCATGGATGATTATTTTTGAAAATGAGACATGAGAAAAGAATGAGAAATATCAAGTAAGGATTTTTGCAAAACAAGTAAACAAAGGAATTTACACAAGAAAAATGAAGAAAAGCATATTTCCTAGAAAACTTCAAATATAGTATTAATGTAACTTAGAAAGTAGAAAATTTTATTTTCAAAAGTCACTTAGAAAAGAAACGTTTTTAGAAAATAAAGAAAACAAGGTATTCATTTCAAAGAAATTTACAAAAACAATTTCCGAAAAGCTTCAACCCGACATTGTTTTACCTAAGAAAAATAATTGGACAACAAGACACTTGAGCATGCTTAAATATGAGTTATATAGTTATAAAAAGAGAATTTTTCAACTATATAGATAACTAAGTATTTATCAAACAAATTTTGATTTCTTGAACCAAAGTTGTTTTTACTTGAAAATCCGTGGTGAATTTTGTCGCCACTTTTTCGGAGCCTATATGGCTTTGTTTGTGGAAATAATTTTAGAAATGGGTAGATCTTTTCGAGTAGATAGAAATCGGTATATTATATGCGCGATTCCGAGTTAAAATGACCAAGTTATGGCCATTTTAAGTTGGAACATTCTTCTATACGAACTTTAACGTTCTTTGACATTGTTTTGTCAAAATTCAAGAAAATCTTCAAGAAAAACTCATTATGGGTATTTTCTTTGGTTAGGTGACCCGAGGAAGGATTTCTTCACCCGAGAACTATTACGATTAAGTGGAGTGTGTGAACGACTCATCCGCTTAGAGGAATAGACGACAATGGCATCGTGAGTTATTCCCGTTATTTTTCATACTCTTGATTGTGCTTGTAAAATTAGTTGCACTAGAATTTAAGAAAAATCAAAAGGAAGTGTATGATAATATGTTGAAAGAATACTAAGTATATCGAAACTCGATTTGTTTGTAATAAAGTTGTATGTGAATTAATATCTTGAAATGTTTGAAATTGATTGATCACTTGAAAGAATTTAAACGTAACTACTAGACTTTAATTAAAGAAATTATTCATGCACTTCATATGTTGAGTCACATTGCATTCACTACTATACAATTGGTGGGACAAGTGTATAATAGTGGTGGTAGACATAACCGGTATATCATGTAAGTGGCGAGTAGGAGCCGGTAAGAACTACAAATTGATGGCTAGTAGGAGCCTGTAATAACTACAAGTTTTTGATGGCTAGTAGGAGCCTGTAATAACTACAAGTTTTTGATGGCGTATAGGAGCCGGTAAGATCTATAAAAGTGTTTTTAAAAGTTGTGGCTGTAATTGGCCTGAATACCCAACCCCGAATGAAGGGCGTAAATTCATTCAACATATGATTCCCGGAAAGTCATATGTCTTGTATGCTCACGTGGTTGTTGCATTTCATATGTTTGAATAATAAACTTGATTGATAATTTCTTCGAGTATGAATTTTGGGATTTACTCACTAAGCCTATTAGCTTATACCCCGATAGATATCTTTTGCAGTTCCCTTACTTATGGTTAAGGCCACGTGGACCATGCGGGCAGGTAATCCCTTTTGAACATTAGAAATCTGGATAAAGTATAGCTTAGTATTAGCATGTTAATATGTATATAATAGATTAGTAATTTAGGGAGTTGTCCTAAGTTTGTAAAGTTTTGCCATGAACAAATAATTATTGTGATTCTTCTTTTCTTAATATGTTTTTATATCTCCTTAAGCTTCATTATTCCATATATGGTCCTCTAAAATTGTGAAAGTAAGTCTTACACTTAATATAAAAGCTTTTGGAAATGACTAAGGTTGTCATACTTAAGCTTTAATATTGAGTGTGGCGGACTGTCACGTTTAGGGTATCATTAGGGCGTGACAGTTAGTGTTTTCCTTAAGCAAAGTCCCTTTATAAAATAGACCCCTTGACCCATGAATTTGTTACACTTCTTCCTCAGAGAAACCCTAGGTAATTAGGTCTATCTCTAGTCTTTTTCAATTAATTTCCTTAGATAAATTAGTCTAATTCTAGTTTTTCACATGATTGAAGGAGATTCGAAATTTAGTGGAGAAACCTTAATTCGGATTTGAGAGTTGTGGTTTCGAATCAAAATAAAGGAGAATTGATTAAGTTAAGGTTCTGCTACAAGCAAGATCTACCAATTCTAGGTAAGTGTGAATCCATCCCATCTTTGTGGATTTAAAGTTTTGAAATTTCGTAGTAGTTTTATTCATTGAGGATTGTATATATATGTATCTTGAAGGAATTGTGGAGATAGTTATGAACTCTAGAGGAATTTTGATAAAGGTTTCCTTGAAGTGTGAACGAGATAAATAGGTATGTTGATATTCAAATAAGCTTATGGAAATTAAGGTTAGGGTTTCATATTATAGTTAAAATTGAAATTGATTTGTGATATATTGATAAACAGGAATACTTGTGATATTAGGGTTCCTACTCTATTAGTAGTTACTATTCGGGTATTTGGATTGAAATCAAATCTAGGTACAACCTTACCATGTTTGATTGTTTGTGCTTGTAGGTTTAGTTGTTAAATTTGACTAATTCTTATTCGACTTTAATTGAATCAGTGTTGGTTGTGAATGGCTGCGGTTAGTAAAGACCACGCAGGAGTGTGATACTAACGCTGGCAACCTAATGATCCTTGTGTGTCGTTGGCCCGAGTGCAGTTGCACTTGGAGATGATTTCGGTAGATTAGAAATCGTTACCAGCTTAATTATGGAACGCAATTATATATATATATATATATATACTATATATACTATCTATACTATGGTTTTCATCGGGGTCATAAGTTACTCTGGGTTTGGGATTAGATGCATATGTTCCTAAACTATATTGGTTGCAGGCTAATGAAAAGATAATTAAATTGTGCTTGTTGCATTAGAGTATAAGATGTACGTGATATTGTGTTTTGCATGATCATGTGCATGTGTTTTTGGTTTGACGTACTAGGATTTTTTCGCTCAATCTTTTATTTTTATAGGTACAGGTGAAGACTCTATTATCATTGACTTGATGGGCTATGACGTATACGTTGACTATGGGGAAAGCGATAATGGATTTGACAATTCTACTGATATCCAGTCGTTAAAGATGAAAGATGAAGACTTATTTCCTATTAGATTTCTTTAGAGATTTTTAATGTTTTAAGGACTTTGGTTATATTGAACTTTTAGCTTTAATATTATGAAGACAGGTTATATTATTTTGGTATTAAAGTTTTAAGTATCCTATTGTGAGTAATTGATGGTTTATATATATATTTGGTGGATTTAGAAACATATAACCTTAGCGTATCTATCTTGATAAGGACACGTAGCGGGCTAATAACGTCTTTAAGTTAGGGCATTACACAAATGTAAAGAAATTAAACAATATGGGAACATACATTTGTATATAACTAAAGAGGGTTAATGAATAGTTAAATGAATTTACATTGGCAAATAAATATTTGTAATAGATTTAGTTAGTGAATAAGTAAATAAATGAATCATATAAACTCCTAGATAGAGAAATTTAAATTCAATTGTTGATTTGATATTAAATGAACTCCAAAAAAATAATAATAATGGAATCATATGCTGATCAAAACATCTCATGAGTTAACTATAAGGGAGCTTCTACGATCCCGTCAATGGGACCGTCCTGCCATTAATCTAGCAGTCAAAATAAATATAATAAATAGAATATTAACTATTTTAGTGGTTTGATCACATTTGGTATGGTGTGAGCTGTTGGATAGTGATAGGACCGATCTCATCAAAATTAATGACGGGACCATAGAATTTTCCTAACTATTACACCATTTGCAACAGTCAACACACTTCTTTGTGATTATCAAATAGAAGATACGAATCAAAGCTCATAAAAATTTGCTAAATAATAATAGGAATTCCTTAAAATGTAGAGTGAAAACAATTCTGTCATGATATCTTACAATAGATAGAAATGCAATCAAAACTAACGAAAGTGTGATACATAAACCATGATTGTTGAATAAAAGGAAATTGAATTATAAAAATGTCATTATAAACCTTGTAAAGAATAGAAAGTTTTAATAGCGAGAATTTCTAAATTCAAGTATAGATAATGATACTAGTTAATCAAATGACAGGATAAGGAGTAATTAAACTAAAATATGCTAAGCGATAACATTTGAGATGGGGTTGACAATATTTATTCTTCATATGGTTTAGTTAGTGATAAGTTAATTTTATTCGATTATTTTCATAGGAATTCGAGCTTATTTTGATGATTTTTTTTATTGAATTCCTATGAATTTGATGCTTTTAATGTTAAATTATTGTTTTTTTAGCTCCTTGAATCAAAAGAAGAAGAATCAAAGTGTTTTTAATTAGATTTGGAGCAAAATAGTAGCAAAACTATAGAACAGATATGTCGTGCCTTTTTTTATACCAATCGAGGCCAAAATATAAGGCAAAACAAGAAAAATTTAGTTTGTCACGTCTCAAATTTAACCTTTGACATGACCCTTGACTATTGTTTTGAAGAGATCAAGCCCAAACTTGAAGAAAGCTTATATCGCGCCTCAATGTCGCGCCCTAAATCTAACTCATGATGGTTGCTAAAGTGAAGTACAAGCCTTCGTCTTACTTATGTCGCATCTCAAACCATGAAAACATCGAGCCCTTGATAACACTCAATTTAGCCCTCCATAGTAGCATTTTATCAGCTCAAGTTGAGCTCTATCTTCAATGCAGCACTCGAGCACTGAACTTACCCTTCGATGAGCAATTGTTTTAACGAAAGATACAAACACGCATGCCGATAAAGAATTTGCTTTTCGTTATAAAGAATATGTCATGTCAGCAATAAAATCTTCATTTTTTTCCTGTGTCCATAGTATATAAATAAACGTACATAGTGTTGTAAAAAACAGGGGTAGAGGTTATACTAGTTGTACAATGTGAATATAACATAATAATATTAACATAGTATAGAGAGAGAATTTCTATAGCGAAAAAATTTTGTTTCTTCTTGCTTTAGAGAATCTCAAGGTTTTCTAGATAAAAGTATTTTTAACCCATTGTTTATAATCTCTGTAAGACTTGTGGTAAATTGTAATATCTTTTGATTAATTTTATATTATTTCTTCAGATAATATTCATAATTTCTAATTCCATGGAGAAATAACCTCCTACAGCTTAGGGTTTGTGAATCCAAATCCTGATTTATGTGACTTCAAATGCGCTTTCAATTTAATATTGACTGGGTATTTATAATTATTAGTTTAATTTTAATTTCATGGGTCTAATTGTGTTGCATGAATTAGATTCATATTTGATTTCAACTGAATAGGCTGGGAGGTCATTCTTTTGAATAGATTTGTGGCTACTAATGGAGTCAATCCTAAATATCTTAAGAGAGGGTAGGTGAAGACCTTCTGTCACTTTTTTGAAATTCATTGAGTTGGTTTTAAAAAGAAAAGATTCTTGTTCTTTATGTGGATTTAGGCCGATGATAGCTTGAGAAGGGATTCTAGCAGTGTGGTTTAAATCTAGAGTTTTTGACCTTAGGAAAGGCTTTAGTTTACCTCAATGGATCCGGCAGTGCAAATACCCCAACAAACAACTCTCTCTCTCTGAGTTTGGTTTTAAGAAATCACATAATAAGGAATTGATGAAGCAAACCATGGGTTGTCATCTTACATAGTTGCAAACTAATTGCCTAATTTTTCTTAGAAAACATTTGTGAATATTATTAACACTAGCATAACTTTTGTTTTCATTATGATTTGCTGAATTATTTTCTTGGCTAAGATAATAAACGAAATGTGATTATGATAGATGTCACCATTCCATTGGGATTCAATCTAGTTCTTTCTATACTACTTTGGTAGTTGCACTTGCCTTATTATTGGTAGTTGCTAACCAAAGTTGGACATGACCAATTAGTTTTATAAATTTTGAAAAGCTTCTACTTCAAGTTTTTAAAGCTAAATACCTAACCCAAGCATTTAAGATTTCGATTGCTATTAGGATTCTTGTTTAGTCGTGTTACCTGTTGTCACATCAAATCTTGATGTGTGAAGTGTCGTAGTGTTAGTAATTGTGTCATATACCAATCATTGAATATTGTCATCCTAATCTATACTATTAAAGCAAAAGCACCTGCTTTCATGTTTTTAGTGTAAATATTTTAAATATAATGTTTTTAGCAAATGAGTGTAAAATATTTTTGGTATCCTTAAAATTGAGAAATTAAATAGGGTTTGAATAGAATTAAATAGAGGTTGAATAGACAGTCTTTTCCTTTTTTAAGATATGGGCGTAAAATATTTTTGGTATACATAAAATCATGAAATTAAATAGTGTTTGATAGAGTTAAATATGAGTTGAATAGAATTAAAAAGGGATTAAATAGACATAGTCTCTCCTTTATTAGTCTAAGTAAGTATCTTTATATGCTAATCTAGCAGGTGCCTTTAGTATAAATATTTTTAGTATAAATGTTTTTAATATTGTAACTACATTGTAGTTACCCAATATAGAGAAGTTACCTGTGGAAAATACAATTATAATTATGATTTATTAAATTAATTTCCTAATTTCTAGGACTAATTTAGGTTGTCCTATTCCAACCTATCAAAACAATATATCTACTTAATTTATATATGTTGGGTTTTTATATTTGCACATGCATCCGGTGCGTCCTCTGCTTATATGTTATTAATTGCATGTTAATTTTAATAATATCCATAAATATCATATTAAAATTATTATTAATTATTATTATTATTATGAATTATTTTATTAATTATTATATTATGTTAGTGTATACTATAAGGTTATAATATTTGAGGAAGTTCAAGAAATCAAACATTTCAAGTGGTTCATTTCTGATCACAATGTTAGTAAAATAAGTCAATTGACACGTATAAATACGGGAAAAAAATTAATTAAAACTTAAAAAGCCTACCACATTGTGACACATGTCAATGGTGACTATAATTGACCCTCTTCTTTAAATGTTGTGACCTTAAATAAATGAATCGAAATATTATGACCTTAAATGAACTTACCCTCAAATATTATAACCTTCCAGTGTAATTTACCCCTTATTATAAGTGTCTCTAGGTGCTCGTTATTGTGGCAACAATAATAAATTAAGTCTAGTATAATGTTTGATCGGTGATCTTGGGATGATCGTATGTATGGGGATATAAATCAAACTCATCATATATATGTTAGAGAACTAATTACCAAACCAACCTGCTATGAAATCACTATATGGATTAATGTCATAAGTGATTCTTATAATAACTGTCATTAAATCTTTAGACATAAAATGAACGTAGATTCAAACATGAGGAGCATTATGATTTGATACAATCAAATGTTATCTTTAACCGGATAATTAGAAAGGTTATGATTGAGCATAATGTGAATCGTGTAGAGCGAGATGGGTGATTAAGATGTGATTTGTTCCTTTCATTATGAGAGAGATATCTCTGGCCCCATCAATAAGTGAGACTAAGAAATGTATGGCTATGCTCAAATGAATTGATAGTATGATCAATGTGATTTGTTTTATTAGTCTACTTGGAGATAAAAAAAGAATAAGATTAAACAATATAAAGATAACATTATCCATGCTTTATATTCAATCTAGATCTCTTGTGACAAAAGGATTATGAAATAAGTTATGGACTAGGTTGCATCCATTACAACAATTTCAAACTTTCATGATGAAGCAAAAAGGACACATTATGATTTATGGTAGAATTATAAGGCTTGATATGACACATGTAAAAACATGTAGACATTGATATGACACATGTAAAAACATAGGCAAACATGATGTAATGGGACACATAGTCAATATAATTAGATCTCATACTTTTGGTCATCCTCTCTTTTGTTTTTCATCTCTCTCTAATCTTTTTCTATTTGTTTTATTTATTTTTATCCTTTCTAGTTTTTTAATCTCACACACACCTTTCTCTTTTCATGCTCTATCTTTAAAGATTGATCATCATCTTTTATCCTTTCCTACTCTATTTTTTAGAGATCAATCATCATCTGCTTTCTCTCTAAAGTCCTTCCCTCTCCCAACCACACACACAACCCCACCACCCCCCCCCCACCCTCACCACACACACACTTCCACCCACCTCCAGCGATGGGAAACACACTATGAGCCATGAAGACAAAAATCAAACTCAAATCAAAACCTTTAAACCTTAGATTTAGAAAATTGATTACAATTACCCCAAATTTCATCTCACTTGACAATGAAGATGAAGATCTTCATCAAAACCATAATGGTAAAAACCATAATGATAGAGGCAATCCTTTAACACCATCAACAATGTCAAAGCTAACATCCAAGACAATGAAAGGAATAAATATATGAGTGTTAAGAAGAATTGCTTTGCAAAGTATCCTAGATTGTATGGCGATCCATCCCATGGTATGAAAGGTTGTTCCCTAGCCTCTTCCCTTCAATTTCATAATTTTTGTTTTCTAGTTTCTTTTTAATTATTTACTTTATGCACAAAGTTATAAAAATGGAGATACCATGTTTCATAATTGAGGTCATAGAAAATGGAGATTTGTCACTTCATATTTCATGGATAAGTTTTTATTAAGCTCTCTATAAAGTAATTTTGATAATAACAAAATAATAAAGTAATTACTAATGAATCTATTAAGTGTGCAGTGAATAAAAAGTTAAAGAATTAAATAAGTATCAAGTTACATAGAGGATTATATAGAAAATTCAATGATAAGTATGTTAAAAGGAAAAAAACAACCCAAAAGGAACTTCAGAGACTATGTTGGAAGAGCTAATTAAGTTCATTTCAATCCAAAAGGAACTCCAGAGAGGATATTAGAAAAACAACCAAAGGAAAAGACTACTTAAAGGGAATTCTAGAAAGTATTAATATATTAAGAAAAGGTTATGAGTTCATCACAGATTGATTAGAATGTGATTCGATTTTTTTAAAATGATTTTTCAAGGCCTAACTCCAAAACATAAATACATTTGGATAATGTATTCGTATGTTACACTAACTAGGATTACAATCCACAAGGATTATACCAAGATCATCAAATATGTCAAGTTTTACTCAAGCACAAATTTTCTATAATTTTTAAATTAAATAGAAGCTGCAGCAATTTCTTTTTATCATATTTATGTACACTCCAACAGTTTAGATCAATGAAGCTCATGAAGCTAGACGATAAGATTTGTTAAAAATTTATCCAAAGAAGCTGTTTTCAAGAAGGTAAGATCATGACTGCAACTTTGCTATTTTTAAGGGATATTTTTAAACCATTTAAGATTACTTTTACACAAGCTATATCTAAGACTACACAAGTTGAAGATAAGGTCAACTACGAGATACATATTAGGAACGAATATTTTAAATCTAAAATCAACATGAAGTTAGAGGATTTGGAAGATAACAACAACTACAAAATGTTTTCCTATTTTTGTGAGGTATCCAATTCAAGTTTACATAGATATTTCAAGATAAGATAAAGTAAGATACAATGCTACGGATCGGGATCATCCTTTTCAAATTTGAAATAAACTTCTATATGAGGAGAACAAGGTATCATCTGAGATATTAGAGGAGAAATCTATCCTAATAACCCACAACAAAAAATTTATGAATGTTGAAGACTAGAAGCATATATCCAAAGGTTTCCAAAAGAAACATACGTTACTGAAAAACTTACTAGCAAATTTTGAAATGATTTCGACACTTGTATACTTGCTACAACTTTATTTGATCTTTGCTCATTAATTATTTAGTGAAGGAACCATAGTACCTTTTTTTGAATTGTATTACAAATAGAGCTCTATAGTCAGTAATAGCTAAAGTAAAATTAGGGAGACCAAGAAAAGTTAAATTGTGGACTATTTGTAAATAAGTTTTTGATTGGATTAGTAGAACATACCCATGTAGCTTGTGGGGTCTTGGCTTAGAGTTGGAAGAGTGGACGTAAGCATAAGGCCGAACCATTATATATTGTCATTTTAGCTTTCATTTCCCCCTCTCTATTTTAATTTTGTGCATCACTTACTTGATGCATTAAATTGTTTAATTGTTACATTAATTTCACACCAAGTTAAATAAGAAATCAAAGGGTTCTTGTTCAAAAAGTTTTAATTTTCTAATAACCAATTCAATTCCCCTTCTTGGTTACATATTTGGGACCAACAACGTTACTAAAGTGTCAAATACCTACCCAAGGTGCGGGCAAAGGAGAGATGTTTTATTATAAGTGTAGACACCCCCTTTTTGCCATTCTTTTATTTCTCATCCTTTTTACTATGTTTACATAAAAACTCTAAAAAAGTTAAAATAGAAAATATTAAAAATATATAAATTAAGAAAATAAAAAATTAATTAAAATTAAAACTAGATAAAAGTAGTCATAAGAAAAAGCAAACCGAGTCTCAGATGATATTTAAGGTCATGGAAAATATTTAATACAATCTTAGTATACATGTGAAAATTGGCTAAATTCGAGTTTATTAACAAAATGGACGGATTTTGCATTATTTATTTATTTTGAATGTGATCCATCGAGTTATATGGTGAAAACCGGCTTTAAGCTAGCAATTTAGTTATATTGAGATGTTTCGAGAGTATATTATGATGTGTGTATTATAGCAAACGGTGTGGTTTGGAGCCTTTTGAAACAAAAAGAAACAATCCAAATTGGGCTTGATCAAGTCACTTTGCTAGTTGTTCAATCTTAGTTATAGCATGGCGTTGATATTTTTTAGCGTGACGTTGATATTTTTCAGCATGACTGCAAAGTCGATTGAGCTTTGTATTTTTTTTTTTAACGTAAACCTAAATCTATGTGAGGATCATCTCTTAACTAGAATTGGATGCAGACTTGCATTAAATTTAAAAAAAAAAAATAAGATCATGGGTCCAGAAGAGGTTTTTATTCTAGAAAAATAGAAGGTTGAGTTCGTTGATTGGAGCTTATCAAAAAATATACCTATGTGTGTTTCGTTATAAGGAAAATGAGAACTTCTACTTTCTCTTCCCAAGCTTCTCCTTCCACTCGCTTTCTCTTTCTAACCCCCTCTCCCTCCTAAGAAACTTTTACCATGGAGTTGGAGCAATCAGTCTGTCTAAGCCATATCCAATCATCTCCATCAACTCGGCGGCCAAACCTTTAGTGAACCACCCACACGAACCAACCTTAAAGAACCACAAGACCCATTCATTGAACTCACCAATCGCCAAGCTCAAGCCAATTACCCACTCCACCGAGTTGCATGTCAGCGAGTCAACTCATCAAACCCATCATGCAACTCAGTTCAACACGACCAGTGATTAGGGGTATTCACGATTTGATTAACCAGTCTGTGGTGCTATTTTTTGAACCTAACTGTAATGATCACTTTTTTAATATCATTGTCACGCCCCAAAGGGTACCCTAGACGTGGCAGTCTGCTACATACAGTATTAAAACTTAAGAATGACTTCCCGGAAGTCATGCGAAACTTTTCAACACCATATGTAAGACGTCTATCACAATAATAGGAGACATCGGTGAGATGTATAGTTTGAGATAGTAAATATAGCAATACAAGAATCTAAATAAACATCAAATTTATCATTAGTAGAATATAATCTTTACATCATCTTAGGGGTCTTTCCCTTATAATTCTCCAAACAATCATAATAACAACTTAATCTTTCCCACAACCAAATAATACTAACACCAAAAGATATTAAAGGATAATTAACCTATGATCTTCAAAAGATTTCCACAAGCTTTACTAGGACATCATCCCACTTGAGTATATGAAGTCATCGGGCATAAAAGATATTGTCCTGTTACAATAAAGGTCTATCGGAGTATAAGCATAACTAGCTTAGTGAGAATATTCCTGAATCAACGTACTTGTATAAATAATTTCAAACAAGTTATTAACAAGCATATGAATGCATCAAACACGTGATCAAGCAATACATATGATCTACCGAAATCATATGTTTGAATGGATTTACCCCTCCATTCAGGGTTAGGTGTTCCAGGCTCTTTAAAACCCAACTCAAAATCCAACTCATGTAGTTTATTTCAGGCTCCTACTAGCCATCACAAAATAGTTCTTTCAGGCACCTATCGCCCATCTTAAAATAGTTCTTTCAGGCACCTATCGCCCATCTTGCAGATTTCTGGCTACTGCACACCCGGCTACTAAGCTCTTGTCCCATCGAGATTAGCAGCTCATGCAATGAAATTAACTACGTGATATGCATGAATCAATTAATATAATTCATAGTATATGTTTAAAGTAATTTAAAGGTGATCACAGAATTTGCACACACTCCAACAGAATAATAGCAAAACATTAATTAACAACAATTCATGCTTCGGTATGCTTCACATTCTTTCAACCAATATTATCATACATAATTCATTTCATCTTTTCCTACTTCTAGTGCTTCTAGCTACAAGCACAACCAAGTACAAAAAGGTAGGAAATAAACTCACTTGGCCATGAGGATCTATCTTTCTTACGGATGAGTTGATCGGTAAATTCACTAATCAAAATAATCCTTCGGGTATGAATACTCCTCCTCGGGTTCACCTAATCAAGAAGAATACCCATAATGAGTATTTCTTATTGACTATATGGTACTTATCAAAAACTATATCATAAGATCGTTAAAATTCGCGTAGAAGGTAATTCCAACTTAAAATGGCCCTAACTTGGTCATTTTAACTCGGAATTGCGCTTATAATATATCGTTTTCTACCTACTCAAAAAGATCTATCCATTTCTAAGGTTATTTTTGCATTAAAAGCCATTTGGGTTGCTAACTAACATGGTACAGAATAGTTACGAATTTATAGTTTTCAAAATATGGTTTTTCCAAACTTTTGCTTTACTAAAAAATTCTTAAGAAAAATATATGGATATATATATAGTTGAAAAATCCTTTGAACATATATTTATACTCATATTGTATGCATGATCTTTGTAGTGTTGTCTCAATATTGATATTTCATAATCAATTTGTCTTTAAGGATTTAAAAGACAAGACTTTTGAAAATTTCTCCTTTTTGAATTGTGAAAACAAAAATATATTTGAGTTGTTATGAGTAAATGTTTTATTATTATTTCATTTTCTTACTTTTCAAAAGTAAATTATTTTCAAAAATTTTGGTTCTTTAAGTTATCTACCAACTCTATTTCTAGTGATTGAAAATAAGCTTTTCAAAATATTCTTTAAGCTTCAAATATTTGAAGTTGTATTAAATATATGTTTTCCTTATATTTTTATAGATATACCTTTAAAACTTTATTTTCTTGACAAATTTTATTTTTCTAAGTTGGTCTTTAAAATAGGGAGTTAATTTTATCTTGGTTTGAAAACTTGTTTTATACTTAATATAGAATAACCCCTTTAGACAAGTTTATAAGAAAAGATTTCTTAAAGAATTGTTAACTTTAGAACTTAGTAAAACTTTATTTTAGTTTTTGAAAAGAGAATAATACAAAATTTTAAGTTTTGAAAGAACTTTCTTAACATGTGATTCTCAAAGTCTATAATGAACATAATTAAGTCGTATAAAAGATATGGTTGAGTTAGAAAAGAATAAGTTCCTTTTATTCTTTTGAAGAAATCTACTTTACTACTTCTTCTAAAAATTATGATTAGCTTATTATCCTTTGGAAAAACAAAACTTAGATCTTTTGAGAAAATTCCTTTTGTTAAGAAATCTAGTTTACTTTTGAAAGAACCGATTTTTATTTTGTTTTATTTTTATTTAAGACAACAACATTCTTAATCATGCATGAATATGATTATGTAGCAATGTAAAACTAAAGATAAAACATAGTAAGATAGATAGAAATACTTGTAAGTAAATAAACATAAATAAATAATCAAGCATTGAGAACCTTAGCTTCATCAAGATATCCCGATCATGTATTGAGAGCCTTAGCTTCATCAAGACAACCCGGGACTAAGAATGGACTAGTCCCAAAAGAAAAGAAATTTGTTTTGACTTGATGTGGACATGTCTAAGACTAGAAAGACTAGTCTTAATAAATTACATAAAACAAGTAAATAAATAAATTGCAAGACTTGGAAATAAATAAATAACAAATGAGCTTATATGCTCTAAATAAATATATATACATAATATACATAATATTACATAAGTTAGATTGGAGCAAAAATAACAACAATAAAAAAACATCATAATAACATAATGTAAAATAGGAACATGAACAAAAACAAAGCATAAACGTATTGTTACTTCTTTAACTCATATGAGCCTAAGAAACATACACTAAGCTCATGCTAAGTTGTATGAACATGATGAAGAAATTTAAGTAGGATTTAACCTAAGGTTTAATGAATGTTTGAAAGAGATGAATGGGTTTTGTGTTTGATATTTTCTTCTTGAAGTTGTAGAAATTGGTAGAGAGTAGTTGTGAGAGATTTACAGAGAGGGTTTGAGAGAGTATTTTGATAGAATTTTGTTATGTAAAATGAGTGTGTGAAAAATGAAGAAGGGATGGGGTATTTATAGAATTTTTGGAGTAAATTTTGGATGTAATAAAATAAATTGAAAAAGAAATAATATGTAGGAAAGGGAGAGGGGGCCGACGCATGCACTAGAGGGAGAGAGGGGATTTTTATTTGTTTTGTGAATTTTTGTAAAGAAAAGAAATAATGTGTAAGGTAGATGTGAAATAAAGTTGTATTGGAAAAGTAAAAAGTAAGAAAATAGGTATGTAGGTAGTAAGAAATAGGTGTAAGAAAAAGTAGAGATAGTGAAATAGTAATGAATAGTAAGAATAGTACTATGAATAGTAGACTAGACATATAAAATATCGGTAGTAATAAAAATACGCGTAAACGAGCTATATCTGTTATTTTTAGTTACCGAAAAATTCTAAAACTGATATTTTTGAAATCCTTGTTTAATTACGAGTCTTTTGGTGTTATCGGAATATTTTTAATATTTCAAGCTCCAGACACGCTTTTCGAGAACTGATCTCGTTCGAGTCCGAAGGACACTTGAAATTCGCGAATCTGATATTTTTATGTTACCCTATATTATTACGAACTATTTTAAGCCACTAACTTAATTTTGTTTTCTAGGGTTTGAGAACGCGGGATTGCCAGAGTTGAAATTGTTTAATTATTGACTTTTGAAGTTCCAGTTTGATTAGGGTTAGGGTTTAATCCATCTTTACCCTAGAAATTGAAAGGTTTAACTTAAGGATCGGATAGGCGGATCCTTTCATATTCGGATTTTCGACTAGAACGATTATTGAAATTTCTATTTTTTTTTTTTGTTTTTGAAAATTCTCTTATGAAATTCCGTGATCGAAATTGTTTAAGGTTCGGTTTCAACTTAGGTTAGACTTTAGGGTTTTCAATTTGGTATTCCAAAACCATAATCGAAAAATTCAGGGGTTTACAATCACAATCTTTAACTGATTCATTATAAATGGTTAGCTATCTTAACGATTAACTTTTTTTTTAACCATTTAACATAACAATATCAAAAAACCTTATTTTTTTAGCCTTTATGATAGAGCTTTTCTTTAAATTATTACAATCAGAAAACGCACCTACGATGTATGTGCAAATAAAACAACCTAATATATATAAATTAAATAGATATATTGTTTTAACAGGTTGGAAGAGGATAACCTTAATTAGTCCTAGAAATTAGGAAATTAATTACAAATCATAATTACAATTGTATTTTTCACAGATAATTTTTCCATGCTGGGTAACTATCATGCATAAATATGGTATCAGATTTTTAGATCTGCATAAAGATATATGCTTAGGCTAAAAAAGGAAAAAACTATGTCTATTCAATCCCTATTTAATTCTATTCAAACCCTATTTAATTTTATGATTTCAGGATATCAAAAATATTTTACGCCCATATTCTAAAAAGAGAAAGACGATGTCTATTCAACCCCTATTTAATTATATTCAAACCCTATTTAATTTTATGATTTCAAAGATACCAAAAATATTTTACATGCTAAAAAAAAGAAAAGACTATGTCTATTTAATCCCTGTTTAATTATATTCAAACCCTATTTAATTTTCATGAATTTAGGGATACGAAAAATATTTTATATCCATATGCTAAAAACATTTATACTAAAAATATTTACACTAAAGACATAAAGGGGATGGTTTTACTTTAATAGTATGGATATATATTACAAGAGTTAATGTCATGCCCCGAATAGGATCAAAGCATACTCAGTTTTACTACATATAACACTTACGTGTTATAGGCTAAGACTACTCTAAACTATTTATTTACCATGATCGATTGTTATCCCATTTTAGATTTTAAAATCATTTAATTAGGTTTTGAAAATATTTAATGAAGCAGCAAAAAAAAAAATAATAGAAGTATTAATTTAGGTAATTATCAATAAAAGGTATTTGATAAAGGATTTTACAACCATGATTACAAACCATACTCTTTAGAAAATACAAGGTTAAAAATATACAACTTTTAAATTAATGAAAATTTCTAATCAATCTGCTCATCAACCTTGTAATAATCCATTCAAATCACGAGATACGCATAACCATAGAACTCAAAATCACCAACACCTGAAAAAAAAAAAAAAAAAGGAATGAGCCGAATCATAGTACATAGCAAAATAATCATACACAATATGGCAAATGCACCTAAACTATATGCAATGCAACAACCAATAGTTTAAGGTTATTATTTAAGGTAATTCAAATAACACGGAAGCACTCACTCTCTAGATAACAAGCCATGGAAAACTGGGGATCCTAAGTAGAAGCAATTGCTCAAGGGATTGATATAACCAGCCCCAATACTTATATCTCCTATAAGAATATCTAGAAATAACTTCGTTTATGGTTCATAGCCGTTACATATCTCCATTTATTTTAGTCCATAGTTATATACAGCTCAATTGACACTCATAGTCATGAAACTCATAGTCATGAACTTCATATGCTACTTCTCACCGAATCTAAATGGACGTTATCCCGATACTTTTTATTCTATCAGTTACCTGCCGAACCATTAACAATGGCTTAAGCGCCTAATTACCATGCTAACATTGATTCGTAAGGTTACCGCTTCTTAAGCCGGATTAAACAATGGAAGCACATTAAACAATTAATTAAGTCATCTTTAAATATTACTTCATTTTAGAATGTCTATCCTAACAAGCATCATGCAAGTCACTGTGTACCTGATATCGAAACAGTAGACGATAAAGAATCATAAATAAGACAATAGGTTGATGGAATATCTGTTCAAAGAAGAATAATTTGTATAAGAATGAGGTGTACAAACTAATGATTCATATTATATTGATTAATCAACTAATTTAAGGTCTTATGTAAAATAATGTCTTTGGATAATAATTGAATTGAATTCATTTAGGGGGACTAGGCTTAGGTGATTTAGACTAAGCCTAGGAATTCGAAAATTGAATTTATTATTTAGATATATTGGGCTTTTAAGAATCTTAGCTTGGGTCCAATAAGAAAATCTCTAAGTATTTCACTTTTTAGGATAATGGGCTTTAAGATTTAAGAATTGAGCTCATTAAGGAATATAGATATTAACATTGTTAGAATTGGACTTTATTTTGAATTTAGGTCCAATTAGAATAATATTGATTATTGGACCTAAGAATTATGTTCAAGCCCAATTGAAGTTTCATTTGATCCTAATTTAACTATTTAGCCTTTTAATTCATGTTTCCCATTAAAAGTATTTTAAGGCTTTTAGGCAATAGAAGGAATTTGAACCCAATTAGGTATTTTAATATTTGGAAGTGATAATGGACTTAAATAGTTTAGAAATAGGCCCAATTGAAATAGATAAGGACATTAAGTCTGTATTGTGAAATTTAAGCCCATAAAGCGCGAAATTAGGTATGGTCTATATTTTAAAGGTTTAGACCCTAAATAGCTTGGGAAGACTTGATAGGATTTAGTTCGAACCTATTTAGTATAAATAGGCACAGTTAGCGAGAAATTATGTTATCGGGCTTAGGGTTGGGTTTTTTAAACAATTTTATCTAATTAAGGTCATTTGCAATTATTTAGTCAAAATGGATCCTATTTTAGTATTTAGGCCTATAATCAATTATTAAAGCCTAAAATTGTTAATATTAGTTAAGTCAAACCTCAATTAATTTCTAAGTCCATTTTAGGTTATTTAGATCAAGTTGCATATATTTTTACTATCTTCGGCCATTTAAGGTTATTTATGTTAAATTGATCATACTTCTACTAATTAAGCCCAATTGAATTATTTTTACCCATTTAATAACTACTAATTCTTTTTTATAGTCCTTTTAAGTCCTAAGTTTATTAAAGTCCATACTATGTCTATGTATTCAATTTTAGAACAAAAAGTTCTATTATGCCTACACTACTATATTTGACCCATTAGCTTATTTTAATTCAATTTTAATTTGTCAAAAGATCTAATAATTTAGAAAATACCTATGTTAATCAATTGTAGCTAATAATACATTAATAAAGCTAGTTTAGTAATTAAATTAATTATTTAATCTGAAATAAGCAAACTTCAATTTTAAAATAGCGTTGGAAAACTATCGGGTGAATTTGAAATATTTTTTAAAAATAGTAAATAAACCTCAAAAATTACAAAAATTTCTATTTTGAAGGTAGACATATTAAATTATCATCTTCCAGAATTTAATTTAGAAATAATTTTAATTGATATATTATTTAGATTTAACAATTCATGTCACTATATATTATCAGCTAAAATTGAAATAATTTAAAAAAATGTAAATAACTTTCAAACAAATCATGAAAATTTTCAATTTGAATATAAATACAAGAAAATATCATTCCTATAAAATTTGACAAAATATAAATTCATTTGACATTCTATTTACATTTTATAACTCAAATTACTATAAATTATCTCGTGAAATTAAATCAATTTTTTAAAAAAGTTAACAACTTTTAAAAAGCACAAAAATTTGGAGGTTGCCACTAAATATATTATGCTATCATCCTTAAAAAGTTTCGTACAAAAATAAATTTTTTGATATTTTATTTATTTTTCTTATTCGTCAAGCCTATTAGATATTTAAAAACAGTAAACCTAGTTGAAAAATTGTCAAACATTCCATATTCTAAAATAATAGAATATTATTTCCAAAATTTTTTCTTAAAAATAAATTCATTTAGTATATTAACTAGCATCACAAAGTTTATATTCTTATGTGATTAATTTCTATCCAGAATAAACAATAACAAATTTATTTGATTTCAACATAAAAAAATTATTTGAAAAGTCACACAAAGCATAAAAAATAAAACATAATATATATCATATCATTCCATATTAATCACATTTATATCACAAACATAATAAATCATACAAAAACAATGCCAAAATCAACATATTTTATTTACACCAATTAAGACATGACATTTTACTTAATATATATTTTGTATTTTCTTTATCATAACCTATTATTCACTAACATATTTCACTCACAAACCTAATAAATCATATAAAAAGAATGCCAAAATCAACATATTTTATTTACACCAATTAAGACATGACATTTTACTTAATATATATTTTGTATTTTCTTTATCATAACCTATTATTAACTAACATATTTCACTAATCACATTAATTAATTAAACTACTTACTTGTAGTAGTAAAATATCATAAAATCTTTCTACCCTACTTCTATGAAATTTGATGAAGTTCCTTTTGCCTCTAATCCCAAACTCTCTTGATAAACACCTAATTTCAAAAAGAAAAAGACAGATTAATGAGATTATTATATGGCTTAAAAAAGATTTAAAACATGGAAGACTTAATACCTATTAGGGTTATGATATGAAAAATAAGTGTGTAGTCTTTTGGGGTTTATTTTGAGAGAAAAAGGAAGATAAATTTTCTGATGATTTTGGAGGCTAAAGAGGGTCGCTACTTAGGGTTTTTTTGGGTTTTTGCAAAAGAAAAGTGAGGCAATGGGTAGTACAAATAGGTGGCTCATTTAGAGAAGGTTCTAGAGCCTTTTAGGGGGTTAAAATGGATAAATATATTGAAAATTTTTTATTTAATAGTTAGATGGATAAGAATAAAAATGTATTGGATTCTAGAAGATTTTTAGATGAGTTTAAATATAAGATGGTTAGTGGGTTGGATTGGCAATTAGGCTAGGTCTTAAAATGTAATGAGATGTTAAATGTACTTAGGAAATAGGTAGATTAATTTAAGAATTTTAATTTAGAAAATTTGAAGATGGTGAAATAAATTACTTAATTAGATGGTTGGATAGATATTTGATCAAAATTTATGGTGTTGAGCAATTTATGTATTGAATTTATAGAGAATTGTCGAAATTGGGAAAAATAGGAATATTGGGAGATTGTAATTTAGGTGGATGGCTAAGTTGGTATTTAGTTTTGGTTTTGTTGGTCCCGAAAGGATAACCAAGAGGGGAGTGAATTGGTTATATAAAAATTTTACTTTTTGAAAAATTCTAACAAAATTCACACCACTTGACTATACTATTAAAATGGCTTTTGATCTTCTTAAAAGAATGAAGTTAACTAATGAACACTTTAGAACAACACAATAGATTAAAACAAAATGATTAAGCTGCCGAAAAATTAAGTTAAAGTTTAAATGTTTTCTCCTTGGAACCTTCTGACCAACTCTCTAACTTAAGAACTATGAGTACTCTACTCTCTGATCAACCTTCTGGCTAAATAACGAATCCAACAAATCAAATTAAAATTGCACGAAATAAAGAGAGATGAGAGAGTAAGAGATGCAAAACGAATTATAGAGGTTCCGCCTTGAGCGTCAATCCTCTCTTCCAGCTCCAAGCCAGGGTCACTAGTAATCCACACTGGTTTTGTTCCACTAATCCAATCAATAAAAATAGTTACAAGACGTTCACAATTCACTCAGCTTGATTCTCCTAACAATCAATCTACTGAGCCTACTTGCAACTCTCAAACTCACAAGAGAATGTTTTCACAAAATATGAGGAATAAAAGTAAAAGTCCTCGACAATTTAGAACAAAGAAGATGAACAGTAAAATGACAATGTTTTGCTCTTGAAAGCTTTTTCTTTTCTCGTAAAACTTGTTCTCTGTGTCTTTTTCTGTCTCGAAGCTCCTGTTTTATTCTTATTCTTCTTCAACAGTCGAAAAGAAAAATGATAATGTCTTCCTGATATCTCGAAATATGGAGGATGACGATTAGCTCTGTTCCTGATATTTCTCAAGCTACACGTTGACAGTGTCCCTTCGAGTTTATCTTTATGATTCACTTGCGTTTGATAAAGCTCCTAATAAACGTTTCATAAGATTTGCTCAAATGGATAACTCCAAATCTCTATAATCTTGCATAAAAATCTTAAGTAAGAAATTCAAATAATTCAACCGTTGTTTGATTTCGTCTGGTACTATTTGCGCACCAAGTTCTTCCTAACCTTCAATTACAGGATTTTCGAATTCAACCTGATCTTTGGACAAGCTCCCATAATCTCTCGAATATGTCTTGTGATTCCTTCATGTTATATATACTACTTTTATCTCCTCAAAAACAATTCGAACAAAATTTGTCGTAACTTTGCTTTAATCCAATTAATTTAAAAAAAAAATCTTGTACTATTGTAATTAAATTTAAATCCGAAAATTAAAAACCCTGTGGATAATGAACCAACTCTTGTGGAACAAATTGAATATATTTCCCAAATATATTCAATCATTGGAGCTAGGCCTTCAACAAATCAAATAACATTATTTTTCTTCATAACGATAAATGTCCTTCACCTTCTGACACACCTTCTGCCTTCTCATTTTTGAACTTGTTCATAAACAATATTCCTTTTGCCGATCCTTCTGACTTTTGTAAAAGTTCATACAAATCTTTTTGATAAATCTTCTGACAAAACAAAACTCAAGATAATTGTTATTTCATCATCTTTTTGTTATCATCAAAATCATTATTTGAGAGAAACCAATAGGTTTAGTTTATTTTATATGATGAAATAGGAAAATTGATGTATTTTAATCTCTATCTTCATTTGAAATTGATTATTAGCTTAAAATTGCTAATTTACCTAATCATACTATATAATTTACTTAGTCTACTTAGTTAATTTTTCTCGATCAAATTTCTAGTTTAGGTTCTAATTTTGTTGAAAATTTCTCATATTTTTATACTACTTAATTCACATTTTCCTAATTAACCTAGTGAAATTAGAGATATTTCTATTTAAAAATAAAAGAGAAAATCAAATTAAGGAAAAAGGGAAAAAAAAACAAGCCTTTGATGTATCATCGTAAAAAAAAAAAAAAAAAAAGATATTTGTAGTTGATAGTAGTAAAGTTATAACTAGATGGAAAAATAGCTAATCAGATAACTGAATAACAAATCGATGTATTTAATTAAACTACTTCTTGTTGAATGGAACTATAAATAAAGGAAAAGCAGAAAAAGAGTGTATTTTACTCCTAGTATAAACTTGAGTGTTTCTTGGAGCTAGGACTTGCTAGAATAGTCCAAACACTTTACTTAGCTTTTCTTTAGTAGTAGTGAATATTGAACGAAAGAGAAATAAAGAGTATACTTAGCTTCAAACCCTAGTTCTGGAGAGGAGAGGCGTGAATTTAGTGTAGTGGAAGAGAAGGAAACAAAGTCATTCTAGCTATATTGGTGGACGGGCTTGAATTCTGAAGTGGGCCTTTTAACACTCGGTCTGCACTGCTCTGTTGTTGGGTTGGCACTCTTATTTTGCCTTTATTATTCATCTTTGATTTGTATGGTTTCTTGATTACTGAATTAGGAAAGAATACAATATACGTATATAGTTATGTATCATATATATATATATATATATATTATAAACACTAATGTTTGATTTCCTTTTGCAGGTCATACGTGTTCTAAATTGCACTAAGTGCATTTTTATATATTATATTTTTTTCATATCGAGTCGCTTGTCTATACTGTTATCGTTGATCTTTACGGTTATGACGATTATTCTAATTACTAAAAAGTCTCTTATTGTAGGTTTTATTTCCTGTGATTAATAGTGCTATCCATTATATATTTTCATAGGCTAATCCCAAAAACACGGCTTTGCATTTTTAAGCATGATTAGATTTTGCAACATATGAAAACCGTTTGGTCACCCAGACGTATTTTCATGAATAAAAAAATCATTAAATTGATATTTTTAAAATTAGGAATTTGTATTAGATTTTTCAAAAACGGACCTTTACATTTAGGCATTCTAAGATTTTCCTTGAATAAAAATCAATTTTATAAAAACGTAAACTTGATGATTTTTTTGAGATTAAGATTGATCCACGCACTAAAGTTTTATAATAAAAAACGGATTAAGAAGGTTTAATTCTAGTATAGCAGATACATAGATACTTATTGGACAATCATAAAAGATAGAAAAATTATCTTTTTTTTCGTGATTGCATTTTTATATTTATAACATATTAATTGAACACCAGTGAATATTTTCATATTTTATTTGTTCCTTATATCTTTCTATGATTGTTTATTAACTTAGTTCATTTGTGTGTCTTTAGAGGAATTTGATTATTTTTCACTAATCTTCTAAATTTCAGGTTTTTAGGATTATTTCGGATTTAAGGTATTTTCTATTATTTTTCTCTTATTTAATGTAATTATATATAAAAGATTATTAAGCCCATTTAATTTTTTTTTAAATCGGTAAGTATAAACTCTTTAAGTGAAATAGGATAGCTCAATCCTATAATCTTTTGGTTAAATATTTTTTTGAAAATTATATTTTAGAAAAGCCCATGTACTAGTAGCTAAACTAGGGTTGGCTCGCCCAGCTTTCTCTAATTTTTTATAATTTTCCAACTTTTGATGCTGGTGACTCCAAGTCATTTTTAGTTATTTTTTAAAATGGTTTAAATTTTTTTTTAATTGTGTCGAGTATCCAAATTAAATGAGTCGGGCTAAATGTGAATCCAATTAAAGGAAAAAAAAAAAATTTAAGATCAACAATAAGGCATAAGAATTCATTGTGTCAACGTTATGATATTAGGGCCTTTCTTCTTCGAGTTTGATGTGCCCACTCTTTCTCTTGATCTCCATTATAAAGAACTTCGAGTCATGATCCCCAGCCTCTCCACGAATGCTAGACGTCATGCCTTTGGAGACTTCCTTTCTCAAGAGTCTCATAATGTCTCCTTAGATGGTGAGCTTAATATCAGGTATGATATTCTTTTACTTGCTTTGATTAAAAATCTATATATAGGGCTTTTCTTCTTTAAATGCAATAGTATTTGATTGATCGGTTGATTAGTGGTTTCTGTATAATATTATTAATCTTGTCAATAATCCAAATCTCCATGTGATTGCTTTTAAATAAGGAAGTCCTAGTTCTTAAACCCTTTAACCTTAATTTAACTTACATTAAAAACTCATCTTCTATTAAATTTGAATCTACCAAGAGACAATAACATATGACGATATCCTTATGTCAAATAAAATGATATTTTTTGGAACTAAATTTTTAAGTATAAATTGATTATATGATTATCACTATATGAAACCTCATAGGATGGACTCTTTCACCTAACAATTCTTTTGCAAGCATTAAAAGTTCAACGATTACTTGTGCTATAATGATAGCACATAAATGTAGCCGTTTTGTATTGTTAGGGGTTTGGATGGCTCTAGGCCATGGGGTAGTGATCAGAGTGATCCTAACTTATTTGTATATGTTTCTTAGATAAGTTGTTTCATAAGATCCTGCTGATTTGATGGTTTACAATTCAGCACATTGGCTTAGACTCTAAGATATGTCATTATATTTTAATTATGAAGTCATGGTGTTTTTTCATATGATTTTATATTACAAAATAAATTTGTGAATGTTACTAGCTATTAGAGAGTCAAGCTTTGGTTTACTTCTTTCTCTATATCATGATATATTACTGGAGGTGTTCATGGCTCGGTTGACTGGTCCGTGGCCTTTTTTTTAACCTAATCATAATAATCAATTTTTTAATATCCCGATCCTAAACTAATCCATTATAAAGGGCTAACCACCTTAACAGTTCACCCATTTTTTCGGTTAATTTTTTTGGTTTTTGGTTCTTAACTATTTTAGCATAATGGTTATGCAAAATTTGCAGTTAACTGCATTTTTCAATATGTCCGTAAAAAAATTAAGAATTTTTTTTTACAATTATATTAAAAATTATAAATTAAAAATATAAAATAAGTGAAATAGTTATCAATATATATCAATGCCATCAAGATAATCATCCATATTTATTTCGCAATGCTAAGCACCATGATACCTATCAAGTATACACACAACCAGAACAATTAAGTTAAGATAGATTATGATTTGAAACCTTCAAAATTTAGGCCTTTAGGGTTTGAGACCTTTAATATTCAACTATTGATATTTTTTATAAAATAATTATATAAGTATATTATAAATTATATATATAAATACAGTTGGTTAATCGAAACCGTCGATTTTTTATTCTATAAACCGAGACCGAAACCAAAAATTGAAAAAAAATTAAAAACTCCAATCCTAAATTGAAACCGATAGACCGGTTAACTTTTTTCCTTTTTTCAAATTGATTTTTCGATTTTGGTCCAATTATCCTAAACATTCAGTTTTTTTTTCACACCCCTATATATTACATAAAGATGTACGTGTGTATCTATGTATATAGATTCTTTTTCCCCTTTTCTTTATCATTGCCGTTCTAGCCACAATTCCACTCTGATTTTTTCCCCCTAAGTGGGTATCTTAGCATATTTCCAAACAACAAATTGGAATGTTCAATTGATATATTTTTGCATTATTTCTTAAGGATTTATATTGTTTATTACTTTTACATGGGTTCATTGTTTTTTTTTATTGATTAGACAATTATAGATTCTCATATCTTGAAGGTTATAAAAACCCCTTATTTGATTTCATTCTTCTTTTGGTCCCATCACATTTACTTATGGCTTGTGCTAACTATCATTCTACATTTTCTTTAAAAGATGTATAAGTATGAGGTCCTCCAATTGATAGTTGAGATAATTAATATGTAATCTGATAAAACCCTAATTTCTGAAATCTTAATAATCTCTATTATTTTGCAAGTAGTTGTGGAGATTCGAGCTTCCACAAGCTCCAAACACAATTTCTTAGAGAATACAAATCATACCCCTTTGTTACTCTTACTTTCCCTTTTATAATTGTGTAAGTACATCAAATGTATCTATTTTTGGCATTTACAAATCATGATAACTATGTTTCCTTTACTATATCTATTCTATTATTCATGACAGCTATGTTTCCTATTCTGTTATGTGATCCTTCATCCGTGTTGGATGTTACCTGTGTCTGTACTTGTGTTGTAACAAATTTCTCCCCCTCTTGAAAAAGACCTTGTCCTCAAGGTCTGAAAAAAAAAAATTGAGACACCTATTGTTGTTGTAGCCTTCGAGTGTCAATGATAGCCATTAGGTTTATGAAAAAATTGCCCTGTATGTGTCTGAGAGAACCCATCTGCTCCTAATTGGAAAATTGGTGGATTAAATTCCCATGTGCCCCCATCCTTGAATCAATATAAAAATAATTGTCCAAAACCCCCTGTATCGAGCCGGTGATGATGATAGGATTGATTTAAAAAATTGATGGCCGCTTAATTCTTGAAAATTGTTGGTAGTAATCAATTGTTGATGGCTGCCTAATTCATGAAAATTGTTGGTAGTAATCAGTTGTTGAAGATAACAATCTGTCTGAACCAATTCCAAAAATTTAGAATTTTTAACCTACTGGGTAAATATTTGCAATTGTAGTTTTTCTAAAATCTTGTTTGGCCACAGATTATAGTGTTGCTCCTCCAAAGCGGGTTCTCTTCTTGCAGTAATATCTTTATTCTTTATTAGATTTACTATTGCATTCTCTTGCTGAGGGTTATATTGAATATCCTATGAAGATACATGATAAGAGATTTGTGACGTCATCTCCTCAATCGTTGCATGATTTGATCATTGTGGTTGCCCCTTATTGATGGAAATGTTGAATTGGTGACTGGAGCTGATGATAATGAATCCATTGGAATATCATGTGGTATTGAAGAATAATTCTGAGTCCTCTCGAGTTTTTCAATACGGGCATTCAACTGTATCAAACTTTGTTGAATAGCAAACATGGTAGACTTGATGAAATCCCAATCCTCTATTTCTTTATTCTTGTTTGCTATAGGATCCATTGGATGGAGTGCATGTCACGCCCCAAAGGGTATCCTAAACGTGACAGTCTGCCACACTCAATATTAAAGCTTAAGTGTGATAACCTTAGCCATTCTCAAAAGCTTTTATATTAAGTGTAAGACGTGCTTTCACAACTTTAGAGGACCATATATGGAATTATGAAGCTTAAGAAGATATAAATAACACATTAAGAAAAGAAGATTCATAATAATCATTCACTTATAACAATGATCTTTACAAACTTAGGGATACTTTCTCGTGATTACTAATCTATTACAAGAATATTTGTATATCAATACTAATACTACACTTCATCTAAAATTTCATTTATCCAAAAAAAGAATTTACCTTACCGCAGGGTCCTCGTGGCCTTAACCATAAATAGGGAAACTGCAAAAGATATCTATGGGAGTATAAGCTAACAAGCTTAGTGAGAACTATTTCCATAAATAACTTCTTGTAACGAGATTTCAAACAAGTTGTTTAAACAATCAAATGTAATGCAACATACACGTGGGCAAACAAGCATATAGTTTTCCGGGAACTATATGTTGAATAGATTTGCGCCCTCCATTCGGGGTTTAGTGATACATAACCTCAATTCAAGTAGTTTTAGTTAAAAAGTTTTATGCTCACTAGCACTCATCGCCAAGCATTCCAAGTCTACTTGAATTGACCTTACTTTCGGATTTTCCGCCAAGCATTTCCCTTAAGCTGTCAAGCAATCGCTTTCGGATATTCCGCCAAGTGTTGCTTTCGACATGAGCCTACTATCCTTCTCACCCAAGGATAATAACCCATATGCAATGTGACTCACTTCATGGTATGCATGAATCCATTTATTTATGATGTCATAGCATAATTATTTTTGAATTGAAGGCGATCAAAGAATTTCATATAAATCAAAGGTTATACTAAAACAAGCATTTAAAACAATTCTGGCTCCGATATTCTTAGGATTCTTTCAAAGAATTATTTTACATACATATCGATTTATCTTTTCCTAATTCTAATGCAACTAATTTACAAGCACAATAAGTATAGCATTTTAAGGAAATAAACTCACGATGCCATGTCGACTATTTCTCTATGTAGATGAGTCGTTCACACACTCCACTTAATCGAAATAATCTTCGGGGTAAAGGAATCCTTCCTCGGGGTTACCTGGCCAAAGAAAATACCCACAATGAGTATTTCTTGATGATTTTCATGAATTTTGACAAAACAATGTCAAAAGAACGTTAAAGTTCGTATAAAGGAATGTTTCAAATTAAAATGGCCCTAACTTGGTCATTTTAACTCGGAATCGTGCATATAATATACCGTTTTCTACCTACTCGAAAAGATCTATCCATTTCTAAACTTATTTTTGTCAAACTAAACCATTTAGGCCCCGAAACAGTGATGACGAAATTCACCACGAATTTTCCATCTCAAAAACAACTTGGTTCATTCATTCAAAACTTGTTTGATAAATACTTAGTTATCTATATAGTGGAAAAATTCTCTTTTTATAACTATATAACTCATATTTAAGCATGCTCAAGTGTTTTGTTGTCCAATTATATTTCTTGAGTAAAACAATGTCGGTTTGATGTTTTAGAAAATATAGTTTGCAAGATTTGATTTTTGTAACTTCTCTTGAAATGAATATCTTGTTTCTTTTATTTTCAAAAAGTGTTTTATGTTTGTTTTATTATTTTTCCCAAGTAACTTTTGAAAGAAAAATTTTCTATTTTCTAAGTTCTCTTATATTAGTACTATTTTTCCTATTTGTTTTTCCTATAAAATTTTTTTGCCTATTTGTTTGTAAAGATCTTTATTTGAAAATTCCTTAGCCTTTTATTTTGTTTATCTTTTTTCATAAAAATCACCTTTGTACCAACAATTATTTTCTTTTGAAAAACAAAGTGGAATAATAAAGGATTTAAGAAGCTTTTCATAGTAAAAGTAATTTCTAACATTTGTAGTGGGTTCTTTTTGTAACTTGAAAAGAAATAAGTTTATTTTTGTTAACTCATAGATTTTATACTTCACATAAACTTATTTCTAGGTGACCAAATCTCCTTTTGTTAATTATTTTTAGAAATTGGAATTTTTGGACAACAATCTAAATGAACATGATTTATGAGAAATAATAGTAAACAAAAATAACATAATAATAAAGTCAAGTATTGGAATCTTAGCTAGACTAGTCCCAAAATAAAAAGAAAAACTTGTTTTGACTTGATAAGGACAAGTCTAAGACTAGAGACTAGTCTTAAAATAACAAGGAATAAGTAAATAAATTGCAATGGAATAAATAAATAAATTACAAGTGAGCTTATATGCTCTAAAGAATATGTATATATATATATATATATAATAATAATACTTAGATAGTAACAATAATATAGACAAAAATAATAACATGAACATAAATAGATTTTTCATGAACATGAACAAGAACAATACATGAACATAATGTAGCTTCCATAACTTAGTCTTTGGAAACTCACACTATGATCATGTAAAGTTACATGACATGAAGAAGAAGAAAATAATATGAAGTGGTTACCTAAAGAAAACTTTGGTATTGTGATGTGGTTATGGGTTTTAGTTGTTGGTAGAAGTTGTTGTGGAATTATTCTGAGAGAGTTTTGGGATGGTATTTTGAGAGAGTTTTGAGAGGAGAATTTAAGAGTTTTAGTATAGAATTTGTGGGTAGTGAATGTGTGAAAGAAGTGAAAGAAGAAGGGGTATTTATAGGAAAATATGGAGAGGTTTTTTGTATGATTAAAATAAATAAAAATTGAAACAAATTGAGGAAGATCGAGAGAGGGGGGCGCCTGCCATATTGATGGGGAGAGGGAAGAGATTTTTTTTTTTTTTTTTTTTAAATAAAAGATGTAATATGTAAGATAGATATGAAATAAAGTTATGGGAAAGGTAAAAAGTAAAGGTTATAGGTTATGGAGTGTGTAAGAGTAGGTGTAAGAAAAAGTAGATATAAAAGAATAGTGTAGAATAGTAATGAATAGTGTAATGTAAAGTAGATATGACTAATAAAGTATCGATGTAATAAAATACGTGTATAAATGCGATATCTATTATTTTTACTTACCAAAAAATTACGAAATTGATATTTTTGAAAACCTTGTATTTTTACAAGTCTAACGGTATATTCGAAATATTTTTACTAATCTGGGATCCCGGACACGTTTTTCAAGAACGTGTCCGATCGGGTTCAAAGGACACCCGAAATTCGCAAAACTGATATTTTTATATAACCTATAGTTATTACGAACTATTCTAGCTAATTATTTAACCTTCATTTTCTAGAGCCAAAGAAAACAGCAATGCCAGACTTAAGCGGTTACTGTAAACTAGGGTTTTGTTGACTTTGGAAATCCGGTTACTTCTGGTTTGAGGTTTAAGCTAAAATGATTCCAAAAATTTGGGGGTTTACAGTGCAAGAATGAGTTTCAAAATGGGGAAAATAGCGACTAAATACAAACCAAGAAATCAGAATGAATCTTTGTCACAATGGAGTTCGGAAATGTAACGAGAGCACCAAATGATAGGGCCCTAATTTCTGAAACCTTAACAATCTCTATTATTTTGCAGGTAATTGTGGAGATTCGAGCTTCCACAAGCTCCAAACACAATTTTTTAGGGAGTACAAATCATACTCCTTTGTTACTCTTACTTTCCCTTTTATAATTGTGCATGTACACCGAATGTGTCATATTTGACATGTACAAATCATGTCAACTATGTTTCCTTTACTATATCTATTCTATTATTCATGACAGCTATGTTTCCAATTGTATTATGTAATCCTTCATCCTTTGGCATGTATAGATCACAACAGCTATGTTTCCTTTACAATATCTATTTTATTATTCATGACAACTATGTTTCCTATTATGTTATGTGATCCTTCATTCGTGTTGGATATTGCCTGTGTTTGTACTTATGTTATAACATAATCTCCTCAATAACCATTTAAAGGAATAAGATACCATCTTTTGGTTTCTCCATATTAGCAGACTGTCATTCCAATATTATCTTTCAGTTGCTTCATATTAGTAGACTTGCATCTCTCTCTCTCTCTACTTTAAGCAACTTCATCTCTTTCTCCCACTAAAAATCCTAGAAATCATAACACAAATGTTGTAGATAACCTGTTTGCTCATCTAATTGAAAATATGAATGCCTTTGTACCATCTTTATTTTCTTTGACATTAAAGAAGAACAATTCTAAAGGGTTTAAGTTGTAGAGAATCACCAAAAGGGATAACATTTACCAATTGGTTGCAGCGAAGGTTTAGTGATTTTCTGAAGCTTTCAAAGAAAGTAAGTGGCATTGTTTTTACAGTTCACTTTTTGAAGCATGCCATACCTTTCATCATTGTCAGATTCATCCATAGAAGTATATGACTCAAAGAATTGTTTTGTTGTCTTAAGTTAATTAAAATCATGCTTAGATGGTCATTGCTTGAGTTGGATATTAATATTTTCACTTGAATTTTACCTTATGCTTTATCTTTTTCTTTGCAGTTTAAAAGGGAAGTTCTAATGAAAAACACCTTCAATTCCTGTAGGGAGATTGTTCAAATCGAAAAAGGAAAGAACATTTATAAGTGGTAGGTGTCATTTCCGTCATTGTGTTTGTCTATTTTTCGCTTTCTAGTTGGGATAGGTTTCAAATATGATAAGTGCAATATGAAGAGAACTTTAATGGAGTAGTCTAATTAATTAGATTTCTAAGCATACAATTGAAAATCTGAGGAGAATTCATGATTTTTACTTTAAATATCCTTTCACTTGATATTTAGTTGAAATTTTCTTAAGGAACTTTTCACAAATTATATATTTAGCAACTTCTACACTCAGCTACTTTAATGATTCGATTCCGACGTCTATAAAAATTCCTGATTGTCTTGTAAAACTGTCAAAAAAGTTTTACCATTTAAGGATGTCCAAGTGTTGTCTTTTATAATTAAAAGCGTGATGATAGGATGCTTATTGATGTTTAGGTTGAAAATTAGAATATATCGGAAGGAAAAAAGAAAGTGAACGGAATTTCCATTAAGATGGCTTGTAATTTCAATGACTTTATACTTTTCTATGCAGGTCAATGCAAATATAAAATGCATGCAATAGCTCATTAGTTGTAAAGGACTATACATAGAAGGCAGTTTCTCAAGAGTGCTATAGCCTTTGTTTGATGAATTTTTTCATGTATAATTAGCTTTCTTGTGGTAAAACCGTCTATGGAAGACAAAGACAAAGCCACTTTGCTAATACATGCTACTTCTTACTTATATATTATTGATCGTACCTTAAAATCATACTTGGTAATTACTAAATGTTTGTAAATTAAAAATAATGATCCTTGCAAGTTATATTGAAAAAAGTTTCTAATCAACTTCTACATGTTGAGATTTATGATTGATGATGTTGTCCTTCTCATGTATTAAGATTATTTTTAATTTTATAAAAAGTCACGACTTTTTTTCTTGTTTGTGCCTTTTAATTTCTAATCTTAAGCAACAATACTAAAAGTCATGTATTCTAACATGATGGAGTCAGTTATTACTCAGCAAAGTTAGATCTCTTTTGCAAGATTTCTTTTGCTCATGATTAGTAAGCAGTCTTCTTATACTTTTGCTTGTAATATCCACAGCCTTAAACACATCTTATGTGAATAATGCAATTTTGACAATGATGGAACACGAATTATACCCTCTCGTGATTATTTAGTCAAATATTCTTATTGAATCTTGGGTTTATTTATTTGAACTTGTTTTACTAAGGCGTTATTTATTTTATTTTGTTTTATCTTTTAAAGCATATAAGGTGTTATATATTTATTTTTTAAAAGCATCTCTATTATTCAGTCAACATTCATTCTATTTTGATAATTATGTATTTATAGGTTGCTCTTTGTACAGAGAAAGAAAGACAAAATTGGAGCTACTAAGTATTTAAAGGTGATTGAAAAATGCTTGAACATAAAGATGGCAATAGATGGCTACTTTTATTAAGATTCAACTTTATTTCCCTTATGACTTTTGATATCGTTATATGACGAGCTTAGCATGTGACCTGTAATTTGCAGGTGGAACTCGTTATGTACAAATTGAATATTCAAGCTCATTTTGAGGAGCACCGAATCTTATTTTTTTCATTCTAACTATAAGACAGGATTGTCATTAGTTTTGAGTAAAATATCCTGTTTAATTAATACAATAATATTGTTAAATTAATATATATAGTAATACAACAAGTTCCTAATATAGTAATACAATAATATTATCTGGGTTGGGTCTTTGCAATCATAATTAACAGGTTCAATTCTTTGCTCTAAACCACGAACAAATGCACGATATGGTTTACCAAGGCCTTGAACTATCACGTGAACGAGATCATCATCAAAAATCGGACTACCAAGAGCAAATAGTTGATCAAACATACCTTTGGCATGCTACATATATTCAGTAATAGTTTCATTAGAACGTTTCTCCAATCTGAAAAATATGTTTTTCAATGTACGAATTTGTACTCTGGATTCGAAGGCATAGGTTACAGCCAATTTTTGCCAAGCTTCCTAAGTAGTACTTGTGCTAATGATTTGAGGGACAAACGATTCTATCATAGAGCCAATGATCCAACGATCCAACATAAGACAAGCTTATCCATTCAAAACCAAGTGGCAAATTTTGGGTTGGGTTGATTGTCAATCATTCAGGCTGGGGAATGAGTTCCATCAATATGTGTTGCGAGGTTAGAGCTATGCAATAATGGTAATAATTGAGCCTTCCATAGGAGATAATTGGTAGGGTTTAGTGTCACGCCCCAACGAGTACCCTAAACGTGACAGCCCGCCGTACACAATATTAAAACTTAAGAATGACTACCTCAGTCATTCAAAAGCTTCCATATCGGTACAAGGCTATTCACAACAAAGGGAGATCGGTGGAGTAATGTATTTTAAGATATTGGCAGCGAAACATGCAAAATAACACTTAACATATTTCATTGAAATAAAATAAGTCTTACAACTTCTAAGGGGCATTCCCCCGATAATTTCATAACCACATGGTCTTGCTAAGATAAATAACAAAAGCTAGAAGATTTTAAAAGAAATCTACTCTAAGACTTCAAAATAGAATGCCTTCAAAAGCTTCTCAAAATAAAGATTCTACCCGGGTGTTCAAGATGGTCTCGGGTGCAAAAAGATAATCCTGCAAGGTCAAAAGTCTATAGGAGTATAAGCATGACTTGCTTAGTGAGATATTACTTATGTAAAAGTACTCATACAGACAATCAACCAAGTTTATTTATCAAGCATATGAAATGCAACAACCATATGATCAAACAATACATACGACTATCCGGTTTCGTATGCGTGATGGATTTACCCTCCATCGGTGGTTAGAGAATGCTTTGAATTGGGTCCCGAACGACCTTCTTAAAGTTGCGCGCGTCTTGGGGTTCCAACGAACCGTACTACCAGTCCTCGGGCTTTCCTTACCCAAAGTGATCGATCCGGCTCGGCTACAACTTGAGACCATATTCCTCGAACGTCCTAACTCTCAAGGTTGTAGCAAGGCAGCTTACATTTTCAGTCCCACGCTGAGGAGTAGTAGCAAAATTTCGAAATGATATTCTAAGTGATATGCATGAGCAATTTATTATATGGGGATTCCAATATGACATTAAATCATTTAAAGCGATCAAACAATATTTGCACACATAACAATACATACATAGAAACATTTATATCAATTACAAATCGGGTTCTGATATACTTATTGTTCATTGATCGCACACAACGATTCACATACATAATTCCCACGATAACCCGCATGCATATCAATTTTATCTTTTCCTAACATCTAGTGCTCTATTCTACAAGCACATGCGCGAATACAAAAACGTAAAGGAAACTCACTCGTCCATAACATTCTTTTAGGAGTCGAAGTAATCCTCGAGGAAGAGAAGATCTTGATCCTCGACACTTAAACAAAAGAAATACCCGAAATGAGTATTTCATCCAAGGTCTATTCAAACTCTATAACTCTATTTTATTGAATTCGTCAAAAATCGTATGAATGGAAATCCCAATTTAAAATGGCCATAACTTGCTCATTTTAACTCGAAATTTCGCATATTATATTCCGATTTCTACCTACTCGAAAAGATCTATCTATTTCTAAGGTTATTTTTATCAAAAGGAGTCATTTAGGTCTCGGAATAGTAATGGACAGAATTAATGCGAAAATTCCAATTTCAAAACTAGAGTTTTCAAACTTCTCTTCATTCAAGAGCTTTTGTACAAAAATATAGATATATTGTATGGTTGAAAAATCCTTTGAATACATATATATAGACTCAAACCATATGCATGAACTTAGTGGTGTTGTCTCAACAATGATTTTGTAAAACGATGTGTCTTGAAAGTGAGAAAAGCTAAGATTTTGAAAAGAAATTAGTTTTATTTGGAAAATTTCCTAAATTATCATAAGTGAGTATTTTCTTCTTTAACTCATTCTTTAATAATTAATTTTTTCAAAAAGAAATTTTAATCTTTTAAGATTCTAATAACTTTATTTCTAGTGGTTTGGAAAACATAGTTTTTCAAAATATTTCATGATTATATGTTCTAAAGTTTTTCTAAAGTTAGATCCACTTTAAATGAATAATATCAATATGATTTTATAAGTTATTTATTATTTTTATTTCCTAAGTAAAGCTTATCCTTATAAAAGTTATTTTTTAATAATTTTGTAAAACTTGTCTAGACTTTAGTATTTTAGAGTGTTGGTAGAAAACTTTGACAAATGAGTTTAAAAAAACTTTTGGTTAAATAAGGAATTAAGTTTAAAGAAACTTTCTTATTTTATTGGTTTGAAAAGAGAGTTTGTAATAACTTTATTTTCATTGATAAAATACCATATAGTATTATTACCAAAACTTGAGCTAATCTTATCTAATTTTAGAAAAATATTTATTAAGATAAAACCTTAAGTTTTTATGGAGAAATCATTCTTTACGTGAAAAAATTATTTTTAAAGAGAGTTTATTTTTATTACTTAAGAAAACTCATTTTCATTATGGTTGAGACAATAACAACATGTTCATGCATGAATGAGAATATGTAACTAAGAGAAATATAATAAAAACAACATAAGTAAGATAAATTATATATGAGCATAAAAGTAAGGTCAAGTATCGAGAACCTTAGCTTCATCAAGGTATCCCGGGACTAAGAATAGACTAGTCCTCAAAAGAAAAGAAAAGCAAAGAAAGAAAATTGTTTTGACTTGATATGGACAAGTCTAAGACTAGAAATACTAGTCTTAATAATTGCATGAAAATAAATAAATTGCATAACTTGAAAGTAAATAAATAACAAATGAGCTTATATGCTCTAAATAAATATATATACATAATATACATAATACTTTATATAAGTTAGGTTAGAACAAATAATAATAACAATAACAATGACAACATAATAATAACATAAAGAAAAGAATAGAACATGAACAAAAACAAAACATGAATAAATTGTTGCTTATTTAACTCAATGAGTCTAAGAAACATACATTAAACTCATGTTAAGTTATATGAACATGATGAGAAAATATGAGAAACTTTTACCTAAAGTTTATGGGTTTGTTGAAGAAGAATGGAGTGGTTTGTAGTAATATGTGGGAATGGGTTTTCTAAAGAAAAGAGAGAACTAAAGAGAGATTTTGAGAGAGTGATTTTGTGGAGTGATTTTGGGAGAGTTTTAGTATGAATTGTGTTGTGTGAAAGAATGGAAGAGGAAGAGGGTATTATAGAATTTTGGAGTGGAAATTAGATATAATTAAATAAAATAGAAAAGAAAACAAATTGAGAGGAATAGGAGAGAGAGGGTGGACGGAAATGGCTTGGAAGAGGGAGAAAAATTGATTAAATTTGTTGTTTTGTAATAAAAAGAAGTAATATGTAAAGTGTGATGTGATTAAAGTTGTATGGGGAAGGTAAATTGTAAGGTATAGGTATGGTAATGTGTAAGAATAGAGTGTAAGGAAAAGTAGAGATAAGTGAATAGTAATGAATAGTAGAAAAGTACTATGAATAATAGACTAGACAATTAAAATACCGGTAGTAAAGAAAATACGCGTAAACGGCCTATATCTGATATTTTTAGTTACCGAAAAATTCTAAAACTGATATTTTTGAAACCTTATATTTTTATGAATCTATTGGTGTTGTCGGAATATTTTCACTATCCGGTGCACCTGGCATGGTTTTTGAAAACTGATCCCGATCGGATTCTAAGGACATTAGAAAATTACGAATCTGATATTTTTATGTTTTCCTATATAATTACGAACCATTTTCCACAATTATTTCTATTTCAATTTCGTTTTCTAGGGTTTAAGAACACGGAATTGCCGGATCTAGATCCACTAGACTAATCATATAACTAGATTAACTTTAGGATTTCGTTTTGACTTCCGGTTCTTCGGGTTTGCTAATATTATCGAAAAATCTAGGGGCTTACATTTAGTTTGATTGTTGAGTGATGAGAAATGTTGGGAAGTAAAGCAGAAACTGAAGAAGATGAAGAAGTGGAATTGATGGTGGTAGAGATAGAACTCGATGATGTGGTCATTTTGGGAGAGAAAAAAAAAATTCTTAGGTTGTTAACCCTCTTGGAGAAGCTCTAATGCCATGAAGAATTAATGGCTAGAGAACCTCAGCACGCTTCTCATTATCATTAATGTATATATACAAAAAGTGAGAGTTTTTGGATATGGCAAAAACAATAGAAATTAATCTATAGTGTCACAACAAATTATCCTTATCCATATTCAACAACCTATACTTATCAATATCAAAGTATTGATCCTTATCAGGACATTGGCTTGATTATTAAAAGTTCTGCTGGTGAGGATCCAAAGATGTTGGCAAACTTTAAAGGATCTTTTAGACAAAATTTTTGCAGGATACACAATAAGGTACGCACTTACTAGTCCTAGTCATGCACAAGTAGATCCCATTGAAAAAAAAGTATAAAAATAAAAAAGAAGGAAAAGCAGCAGCAACAACAAATCGGCTCCTGCCACTTCATATAACCCATAACAAACATAAATGATTCACGTCTTAAACTTCTATACAAAGCTTAAATAGCTATTTCCCAATATTAGAAAGAAAATTACCGCAATATAAATTATAAATTAATTTAAAATTACAGATCATAAATGCGATTTTTAAAAACTGTAAAAATGGTAATTATGACCTTGGATTCATACGTTCTATTCAACCTAGCATTTGTTACTTGCCATTTTCAGTGAAAAAAAAACTCGGAATTTGCATTTGAAAAGTGTATTTATTACCTATGATTTTCAAAAGGGTCTATCATTTTTAAATTTCATTTTAAATAAGCAATTTTTGTCTTAAAAAAAATCACTTATTGCTGGTATTATGTAATTATTTTTATATGATTAATATTTGCTTTAAAAAATTGAAACGAATCAATAAATAGATAAATATCTCTAATTTAAGTATTGATAATAATAAAATAAAATATAGATAAAACTTAAAAAAGATTCAATTAAATTAACATATTCATTGGAATGTCCACTTGGCCATAGAGAGGAATGGTGTTAATAAAAGCCGAAACAGCTTGGCCCAAAAAAAAAAAAAAGCCGAAATATATTGGGCCTCAATTGATGGGAAAAAAAAAAAAAAAAATGGAACCAAAAGGAAAGAGCCTTGACGCACGGCATGGTTCGAAGGCAAATATCGTAATCTCTTCAAAGTAGAATGGTCTTAAGTCAAATACATACCTTCATTAAAATTAAAAATATAACTGATCGCTACTGCTTTGATCTTTTAAATTAATCATTACTTTAGATTGTTCTAGAATATGGGTCTCCATTGTTCTAGAGTATGATTTATCGTTAAACTCAATGGACAATTATCATAAAAGGCATGTTTAGCTTAATTTTGGTCCTAAACATAAATCTCCTTTCCTAGAAAGAAAATTTTGGATAGAAGAACTACGTTGGGAAAATTAAATACATGGGATATATCACATGAACAATTGAGTGATAGATAAGTACTAATATGTGAATAATTTTTTCAAAACTAGTTATATAAAACAATTTTAGCAGTATTCATACACCACAAATTATTTTACTTAGCGCATCATGGTGAATAAAACTTTTCTACTCAATTAGCAATGGCAGGATCACGCTCGATTAATATAGGATGTTATAAAATATACACCTATATTTTAGATATTGGTTTCTAAAAGTTGTAATCAAAACTATGCTGCAATCATTTTTTATCACTCAAAATCTGTTTGACTAGCTTTTTTCAACAGATACAGACATTTTTTTAAAACTTTTTCCTAACAAATTGTTTATCAAAAAATAGATACAGATAAAATAAAATTGGCAGTTCTCATAAAAAGATCGAATAGATCGAATAGATAAAATATAAATACAAGTCAGATACATTTACACATTTTATTTCGATACAAATACAAATGAAACTTATGTTTTTCTTTTTTTCTTTTATATTATAGGATCGTTGTGATATGCAGTGTGCTCAAAATTCACAACTTACAATGTATCAAGTTGGTTCATGATCTGAAGAAAAAAAAGTTGGTTGATGAGTAAAAAGTTATACACTGTGACTTGTAAGCTAAACATGTAAGCCAAACATTTCAGAACTTATTTTTTTTCGTCATAATTCGATCATTTTAATATCATATTTTTTTGTTATTTTCAAGCAAATATTTGTCAAAAAGTAAACACGGATGAAAATTTTATAATTTTACTCATAAACTAACCAAATAGAACCGATACAGATATAATACAGATAAGTTATAAATACTAATATAATACAAATATGATATAAATAAAAATTTGATAATTCAAACAGACATGTTTTGCGTCTTACATACTGTTTTGAGTAAATTTCATTGAACACTTCTATTTCGAGTAACTACATCTTTTTGTTACCTGATTCGGTGTTTGTACCTTTGAAATGCTAGGCTACCTTTATTCCATGTCAATTGACTTATTAATTCTAACTATATTTGTTGGGTAATTGCTCAAAAACCGCTAGCATTCTCTAAAATTTGCATGATAAGTAGACTTACTTGTGCTTCTAGCATATCAAATTTGATATGGGTATGGGTTCAGTTTAACTCATGTCCTAACATTCAACCAATACATTGAGACCGAGATCTAGGGCCATTGACTAGTTCATGACATGTCTAAAGACTCGACATTTCTATCGACCCTCAAGCTAAAAATGTAATAAATAAATATCAACACCCTATGTTAACTAAATCAACAGGCACATAGTAGTAAACCCTACAAGTCCTAAGAACAACCTAATTACCTACATAGCAATAACATTAGATGGCTCAAATAGTTCATCAATCAAACTAATAATATCGACAACTAGATAGCTGGAGGATTTTTGCCTTACTATAACACACTGATTCTAAACAATCTAAATCATAAACGTATACAATGTAAGAGTCCCTATCTCTAAAAAACTAACCATGGTTGTCAAACTCGCAAGTCAACTCGTATGTTTCTATGAGTTTACGAGTTAATGATAGGATTTCGATTCAACTCGCATACAAAATCATTTTTTTGAGTAAACTTATATAGAATCATAATTTTACATAATAGGATCGGTGGTAGAATCGTAAATAGAATCGGCATAAAATAGTAAAGTTGTAATTTTACACATTTTTTTTCTATTTGAACCTTTAAAAATTGCAATCAATTTAGTATGTTTAAATTTAGGGTTTTTATGATTGGTTCTTGATGTTTATCTTAATCCAACTTAATTTTATTTTTTTATTTTTTCCTTTTATTTCCTTTGTTTTTTTTTATTTTTTAGGGAGTAATTTTCTTTTTAGGTTATATACTTTGATATTTTGAACTATTTGAATGAAAATTAAATAAATATATATAGTGCTATATTTTTTCTCTTTTTTAATAATTTTCTATATGCAATTTATCTGTCATAAATGCAATGTTTTTTGCTCAAATATATAGTGAAAATGGAAATGTTCAGTGCTGTACAAAACAAGCTACTCACACATGATAATTTAAATAATTTACAATACATCTTAATAATTGTAGATTATGAATCATCATTAAATAAAAATAATTATTTTAATTATCAGAATTGCACTAAATATATTAATGAGAGTATGTGACTTATGATTGGTATAACTTAAATTTTGGTCATATGTAACTAATTTAATACTAAATTCTTTAATTCCATTATTTATTTAAAGTTCCATTAGTATAGTAACTAAATCTATGGCTTTTGTAAGTAAATTTATATTAGTTGTAAAATCTTTGATTCTAGATTCTAATTTTACGAATCCCTTGGCGATTCTAGGTGGAAACTTAAGTTTGACAACCATGGGACTAACAAGTTAATCTAATAGTCAGCTAGATAATCATCTCCATTAATGTCCTCCCTATAATTAACTATAATGTCATATCCAAACAAAATTAACTACTATAGGAGTATCACCAGTACTTAAAAAAGGGCAAGGGGATGTGCTGGAGCCTAATATGCATATGCATACACATAAACAATCAATCATGAACTCATATGCATTTATATGTTATACATGCAACAAATAATCATTTAATTATTTATGTAATTTAATCCAACAACCATTAAAGGAATAGCATTCACACATAGATATACATATATTTATATATTAGATATTTGGTGCTCTCTAGCAACCACAACACCAAAACCGCCTAGACCCACTTGCATCCACTCCAAGTGCAACTCCACTCGAAATGACTTCACAAAAGGATTACGAAGTTACTGCAAGGGTATTCTCCACCTAAAACTAACAACCACACATAAGTTGCAAGCTTGAATTTTGATTTCTAATTCAGTTTCTTTTAATCTAATTTATACTAAACTTTAATCCATTTAGTATAAATCATCAACTAAGGATTAAAAGAAATTTCTAATTTTGAAAAATTTTGACTGTATGGTTCATGGACAGAATTATAGAACCTCACGTTATGTCATAGATAGTAATGAGCATATAAAACCTTTTAATTAGGTACCAAACATTAGGAATGCATACAATATTACAGATAGTTAAAACCAGCTAATTACTTTAGTTTTTGTATACAAGTAAAAATGACGAAAGGGGTAATATAGAATATTACATTATATGTCATAGATGGTAATGGGCACATAAAAACTTTTAATTAGATAACAAATTTAAAAAGTGCAGATAATAAATTAAACTTTCCACAAAGTTTAGGAATTTTTTATAATATCATCCCATAATATTTCATTAAATTTGTCATAATTTATTAATCAAAAATTGATAAATATCAATGATGAACTAAAAAAACTTATAGGAGTCACTTCAAAGCCTATATATATATAAGATGAGAACTCAAATAGAAAGGAGATGAATATCGCAAATAGCAATACTTGAGTACATTCAAACTTTTCCTTTTCTTTATTTAGTTATTTATTTTTTCATTGCACAGGTGAATGGGAGAATAAAACCATGGACACCTCATATGAGAAAAATGTCACTAAACTACAATATCATTGGTACACCTAAAATAAAGCCCACATATAAGGAGAGCAAGGGGGCTCAAAAGCCGGAGCATGCATTAGTGCCCTCCATTTTCTCGCTTGGTCTACTCATTATTTGTGTTCGTACATTTATTCATTATTGCAAAAGAAAGAACACCTCCACCATACTAGTGATGGAGAGGATTCGCGTCGTATGGAACAAAATTCGTCCTAGAGTTGCTCTACTAACTGGAACACTTTGAGGAGCTCTCGTATCAATCACTTCGATTCCTCTCATTAGACCATCTGAAGCACTCATAGCTACAGCTCTAACTCGATTATTTTCTAATAATTGTTGTACCTCACAGGTTATGTTAATTTCCAGTCATTTAAAATGCAACATTTATACCCACATGTAAAAGAAGTTTTTTTTTTTCTTGGCCATCATTAAAAGATGTTTTTAAAAAATAAAAACTGGTAATTTTGCTATAACCAATTAAAATGCGAGACAATATGTTTTTGTTTGAAATAAAAAATTAAATAAATAAGTAATATTAGCTCTAACCACTCAAGATATGACAATATATTTTTGTTTGTTTTAGCACATTCCAGATGACTCCTTCTTTTTTATTGAGTGTGCTGTGTTGCAAACATTGTCACACTAGAATTATTCTACATATGGAATACCATTCCACGAATTTATTGGCTAAAAGAGGTAATTACACCAATAGATGTGAATTCAACTTTAAAAGTTGAATTCGTCTGGCACGACGGCTGATAAATATATAGGAGCAATACGAAAGAAGACAAATCCAACACCAAATACAAAACCAAAAAATAAAGTAGATACACAAAGCAATAAAGGATGGACTTTGTCGTCTCCCAAAGGATATCCTGTGGCTCCGCCGGACGGAGAGACTGTATCTCCAGTTCATGTAGAATCGCTTTGGCAATTTCATTTACCAGCCTTGCCTCATGTCTGAAAAGTGAAGAGAAGGAAAGAAGATTAGAAGAAAAGCCGGAGTGGAAACAACAATTAGAGCAAGATGAGATTATATTTTAGAACCGTATATAACTTATAGTAATGTTACCTCCTACTGTCACTGGAAATATCCCATCCCTTCAACTCTCCAACCTCTCCCAAAGCTTCTCTCCACTCCTTAATAGTCTCACCATCATAGAAATTCTCGTGCAAAACAAAGGCCTTTGCGAAAGCTCCGGTTTGGTTTCGAACATCTGATGGTGTGACATCGTAAAATATAGGCATCACTTTCAAACCTCTTGACATCTTACACTGCACTATGTGAGTTAACTCCTTAAGACACCATTTACTCGCAGCATATCCTTTTGAAAAAATGGGTATAGCTATTTTGGATTGGTTGATTCCTTCAATAAGTTCTGAACTAATCTCTTCTCCAACTCGAAGATCATCTTCATCTCGAAAGGCCTTGACCCCAACATCGATAAGTTTGGTATAGAGGTGGTCCGTAAAGCCGGCTCGAGTGTCGGGCCCTCTAAAACTTAGGAACACATCAAATGGTTGTACAGAGGAAGCGGGATGTGAAGCTTCACCACTAGATGTAATATTCGTCGACTCCATCTTCAACAAAAAGCGGCCGTAGATAACTTCAAGAAGAGAGCAACAGATGTTCATATGCAAAGACAGGATTCTCACCTTCCCTGGTTTTCAGAAAGAAGTATGCTTGAATTTACATGTTGGGTTTTTCTATTATTTACTTGTGACAGTTTTAATGAAGATAGGTGGTGTTCTGACAGGGAAATAACTGATAATATCCTCAATCTGTGTCTTTAAGTATTAAGCCAATGAAGCAGATGGGTGTGAAATTCAATGGCCGTCCTGCCTTTCTTTATTGTCATTAACGAAGAGGAAGGTATGTTTGTTAATGTAAATATTATAGATTAATTTTAACGATCGTCTTTTTGTGTTTCTTTCCTTTTTGTATTTTTAGTATGACTCCGCTCTTTTGTTCATTTGTTCCCATCAAATCCAGCTCATGAATGCCGTTGGTTGGCTTCTCACAATGATACCAAGACACTGGTCATAGATAGAAGGCAGGATACAATGTCTGTCCTAAACATAATTTGCTAATTAAATAAGGAATAAGATCCTCATCCCATAAACCAGCTTATTACTTTGTTTGATTGTTCATAATAACTAATGAATAGGGTGAAAAATCCCACAAAATATTGAAAACAAATTATGTTTAGGACAACTCCCACCACTCTCTATTTGATTCCACGTGGCACTTTCTCATTAGCTCCGGTCTTGAACACAAATTATGTTTAGGACAGACATTGTATCCTGCCTTCTATCTATGACCAATGTCTTGGTATCATTGTGAGAAGCCAACCAACGGCATTCATGAGCTGGATTTGATGGGAACAAATGAGCAAAAGAGCGGAGTCATACTAAAAATACAAAAAGGAAAGAAACACAAAAAGACGATCGTTAAAATCTATAATATTTCCATTAATAAACATACCTTCCTCTTCGTTAATGACAATAAAGAAAGGCAGGACGGCCATTGAATTTCACACCCAACTGCTTCATTGGCTTAATACTTAAAGACACAGATTGAGGATATTATCAGTTATTTCCCTGTCAGAACACCACCTATCTTCATTAAAACTGTCACAAGTAAATAATAGAAAAACCCAACATGTAAATTCAAGCATGCTTCTTTCTGAAAACCCAGGGAAGGTGAGAATCCTGTCTTTGCATATAAACATCTGTTGCTCTCTTCTTGAAGTTATCTACGGCCGCTTTTTGTTGAAGATGGAGTCGATGAACATTACATCTAGTGGTGAAGCTTCACATCCCGCTTCCTCTGTACAACCATTTGATGTGTTCCTAAGTTTTAGAGGGCCCGACACTCGAGCTGGCTTTACAGACCACCTCTATACCAAACTTATCGATGTTGGGGTCAAGGCCTTTCGAGATGAAGATGATCTTCGAGTTGGAGAAGAGATTAGCTCAGAACTTATTGAAGGAATCAACAAATCCAAAATAGCAATACCCATCTTTTCAAAAGGATATGCTGCGAGTAAATGGTGTCTTAAGGAGTTAGCTCACATAGTGCAGTGTAAGAGGTCAAGAGGTTTGAAAGTGATGCCTATATTTTACGATGTCACACCATCAGATGTTCGAAACCAAAACGGAGCTTTCGCAACGGCCTTTGTTTTGCACGAGAATTTCTATGATGGTGAGACTATTAAGGAGTGGAGAGAAGCTTTGGGAGAGGTTGGAGAGTTGAAGGGATGGGATATTTCCAGTGACAGTAGGAGGTAACATTACTATAAGTTATATACGGTTCTAAAATACAATCTCATCTTGCTCTAATTCTTGTTTCCGCGCCGGCTTTTCTTCTAATCTTCTTTCCTTCTCTTCACTTTTCAGACACGAGGCAAGGCTGGTAAATGAAATTGCCAAAGTGATCCTACATGAACTGGAGATACAGTCTATCCGTCCGGCGGAGCCACAGGATATCCTTTGGGAGACGAAAGTCCATCCTTTATTGCTTTGTGTATCTACTTTATTTTTTGGTTTTGTATTTGTTTTGGTTTTGTCTTCTTTCGTATTGCTTCTAAATTTCCAAAAAGTTGAATTCACATCTATTGGTGTAACCTCTTTTAGCCAATAAAGGCGTGGAATGGTATTCCATATGTAGAATAATTCTAGTGTGACAATGTTTGCAACACAGCACACTCAATAAAAAAGAAGGAGTCATCTGGAATGTGCTAAAACAAACAAAAATATATTGTCATATCTTGAGTGGTTAGAGCTAATATTACTTATTTATTTAATTTTTTATTTCAAACAAAAACATATTGTCTCGCATTTTAATTGGTTATAGCAAAAATTACCATTTTTTATTTTTTAAAAACATCTTTTACATGATGGCCAAAAAAAGAAAAAAAAAATCTTTTACATGTGGATATAAATGTTGCATTTTAAATGATTGGAAATTAACATAACGTGTGAGGTACAACAGACAATTATTAGGAAATGATCGAGTTAGAGCTGTAGTTATGAGTGTTTTAGATGGTCTAATGAGAGGAATCGAAATGATTGATATGAGAGCTCCTCTAAGTGTTCCAGTTAGCGGAGCAAATCCCCTCCATCACTAGTATGGTGGAGGTGTTCTTTCTTTTGCAATAATGAATAAATGTACGAACACAAATAATGAGCAGACCAAGCGAGAAAACGGAGGGCACTAATGCATGCTCCGGCCTTTGAGCCTCCGCTTGCTCTCTTTAAATGTGGGCTTTATTTCAATTGTACCAATGATATTGTAGTCTAGTGACATCTCTCATATGAGGTGTCCAAGGTTTTATTCTCCTCTTCATCATTGCAATGACAAAAAAAAATAATAATAAAAATAAAGAAAAGGAAAAATTTGAATGTACACAAGTATTGCTATTTGCGATATTCGTCTCCTTTCTATTTGAGTTCTCATCTTATATATATATATATATATTGAAGTAACTCCTATAAGTTTTTTTAGTTCATCATTGATATTTATCAATTTTTGATAAATAAATTATGAAAAATTTAACGAAATATTATGGGATGATATTATAAAAAATTCCTGAACTTTGTGGAAAGTTTAATTTATTATCTACACTTTCATCTTTTTAAATTTGTTACCTAATTAAAAGTTTTTATGTGCTCATTACCATCTATGACATATAATGTAATATTCTATATTACCCCTTTCTTCATTTTTACTTGTATATGAAAACTAAAGTAATTAGCTAGTTTTAACTATCTATAATGTTGTACGCATTCCTAATGTTTGGTACCTAATTAAAAGTTTTTATATGCTCATTACTACCTATGACATAACTTGAGCTTCTATGGTTCTGTCCATGAACCATCCCGTCAATCTTTGAACCATTAAAATAAATATAGTAATTGAAGTATAAATTATTTTAGTGGTTCGATTATCAATGTGTACAATGTGAGCCGTTAGATAGGGACAAGACCATAGAATTTCCCATAACATGTAATATTATATTATCTAGGAAAATTCTATGATCCTGTTATTAATTTTGATGGGATCGGTCTCGTCACTATGCAATGGCTTACACCATACCCAATTGTGATCGAATCACTAAAATAACTAATATTCAATTTACTATATTTATTTTAACGGTTAGATTAATGGCGATACGATCCCATCGACGGGACCGCAAAAGCTCCCCCTTCTTTATTATCCCTTTCATCATTTTTACTTGTATATGAAAACTAAATTAATTAGTTAGTTTTAACTATCTGTACAATAATCTTGTATGCATTCCTAATGTTTGGTGTATCTAATTAGTTTTTATGTGCTCATTACTATTTATGACATATAATATAATATTCTTTATGACCTCTTTCGTCATTTTCACTTGTATATGAAAACTAAATTAATTAGTTAGTTTTTAACTATCTGTACAATAATCTTGTACGCATTCATAATGTTATCTTTAAATTTCAGCGTTACATTTACTCTTATCGTTCTTAATGGTTTCTCGTTAGCGTTCAGTTGCTTCTAATTTTATGTTAGTAGTGAAACCATCCCACGGTAGATGCAAAAGGAGCATGATGGCACTTTAATAGTTGAAGCAAATCTTTCTTTTAATGGTCAAATTATTGATGTATGTTAGTCTGACCCTCAAATTGTGGGCATCTTTTAATAAGGCGGTCCTAGCATTTAAACTATTATTATGTATTAACTGTTTCGTATATTTTATAAGCGGATCATTTTATTGGCTGATGAATTTTGGTGATAGATGATTTTTTATTTTAGCTAAATTAATTGGTAGATAATTAACTTGATGGTTCTATTAAAAAATATAAATTATGACTTACTATGTATTGGTTGGTGAATATATTTTATTGATGGATAACTAATTTTATAGAGAACTATAGATTAAAAGTATGATGAATTCATAAATTATTTTATCTTGTTTTATAATACAAACTTTGCAAAATAATATAAATATTTAAGTATCTACACAAATGTAAAAAGACAAGAACAAAGAAATTTTTAGTTGGAATTTTGATTCAATCCGTAATCCAAATCGAACCAAACCGTTATTTAATGGTTTCAAAAATTTATAATCCGAACTAAACCATTACTTAATGGTTTGGTTTGAGAGGGAAAAAAAAACCAAACCGCAAATTATGATTTGGTATGGTTTTAGGAAAAATTGAACCAAGCCGATCCGTGCCCACCCCTAGTGATGGTAGCGAATGGGATAAGAGACATGAACCTTCTGGTGCTTCATCGACCTTTTTTTCTCGAGAGACCAGAATTTTATCCTTACCTTTGAAGCCAAGTAAACGAGAACGTCTTGACAGACTGCAAAATTCAGCAACAATAATAAACCACCGTCCCCTGTCGTGGTTTAAAACGAGATTCAAAGCCCACTGCCATGTGTTTTACCTTGTGTAAATGGGCTTTAAATTCTATAATTATTATTATTATTTTATTTAGGCTTAACTCGTAGGTTGAGTGACAGATCTCAACAAATTTGGTTCCTTTATTAGAATGATCATAGGAGATTTGGTATTGTAGGCTTGGAATAGGACTCGATAAGCCGGCTTGTCTGTCATCCAACCTTGTTTAGTCTGACTCATGCACTAAAAAGGACTCATCTTAGCCATCAATTGTCAACGTGATCCAACGAATGATGTTGATGGCCAAACTTCATAAATGCCTCAAATCCCTCCTCATCCAAATAAGAAGAAAATCAAATATAAATACTAAGGTGTTACTAAATTTTTTACTCAAAAGATCAAACACTTGTTCATCACTACTAGTGAGATTCGATACTTGATAACTCCCCCACCTATCACGAATATATTTGAAACATTGAGATTGTCTAATCCACATTCCCTATTCCACTTCTCTCTTGATCATTCGTTCTTGACGTATTATTATGTGTCACTCTTCACAAACCATATGTAGCGCAATACTCAAGCAGTACACATGGCTACTCTGATAGAATCCATACATCTACACCACCCATCCAAATTGAAACACGTATTTCCAATACTTTTACAAGTATTAATTTCCTATTGTTGGAAGCGGTGATTACTTCATACATCACTTCGATGTGTTGATTGATGGCGAGAGTGCTTGAAACTACCTCACCATGGGTCAAGTTTATGGGACTTATGAGACTTGGCGAATAGGAGTGTGTCGGGTTTGCTTTTAAATTTAAACCTAGCCATATAATTTGGTTTGTAATTTTTTGAAAAAAAAACTGTTTGGCACAATTCGATTTACAGTTCGAACTGTTTTTTATTCTTAAGATAAAAATACATTTTATCGAGAAACTTCAATTACATATTTTTTATCACCATTACAAATATAACAATAATATTTGAAATTAATTATTTACCTTAATAATTATGTAAAACTTATATTAGGTTAAGGATTTCATCCATCATAAAATTATAATCATACTAATGTAATGATATACTAGACTCGATAAAATAATAAAATTTTATTCCAATATGAGGTACAAATTTTTAATCTACCGTATACTTCTATTTAACACATTATCAATTATGTAAGTAAAAAGTAACAAAGTAATATAAATTGATTAATTAGTAAGGCAAAGGAAAAAAAAAAAAAAGCTCAAAAAAAGACCAAAATCTAGAAAAAAAAAAAATCTTATATGTAGATGTGCCACAACAATTAAGATATGATATGATCATCCTAATTTTGTTCTCATGAATGATACATATTTAAATAAAAAATAATTAAATATTTTTTAAGAAAACAATTAAATAAAAAATAACATGTTTGAATTTTTTTTTAAATATGTAAAATGGTTTAGTTCGGTTTGAACCATATATTTCAATATAGGATCTCATACCGAACCATTTAAAAAAAATCAAAATTTTCGATTTGATTCAGTTTAAACCTTACATTTCAATGAAGGATCTTGAACCAAACCATTTCAAAAAAAAAAAAAAAACAAAATTTCAGTGCGATTTGATTTGATTCATGACTCGGTCCTTTTTTTTATAGCCTTGCTGACTTGATCTAGCAAATTTTTTTCAAAAAAATAAAAATAAAAATAAAATGACAACCTAAAGTAAAATTTGAAAAAAAAATTGTAAGTAAAGAATATTAAATGTTTAATTATCCACAACATTTATACTCTCTTCCCTTTACTAATTGAGTAAGGAATGAAATTACTATTTCTCTTTATCTCATAAACAAAATATTGAATTTTCATTATGGCAGATAACCCTATGAATTGAAATTTAATGGTCACAATCCACTAGCCCTATGGATTGAAATTTAATGGTCACAATTCTCTTCTCCTCTTCCTCCTTCATTACATTACTAATGACCACCACCACAATAAATGGCTAGTCTCATATTTGGTTGCACTCTATATAATGTTTGATTTATGGAATTGACAATCTATTCTACTCTATTCCATAATAAATGGCTATTATTATGTTTGATTCTACTATATACCCTGCAAACAAAGAATAACACTTGCATAAAATAAATAACTGTTAAGGATATGCATTTATTTATATATAAGTATATCCACATTTAGTTATAATCTTAGCAATATAGTATTATAGAAGACTCTTAAAAAAACCAAATTTCATATTGTTAAGCAAATAGATTTTACATTTAGTAAAAGTCTATATAAATCTAGTCATTCATGTTTTAAGTATCTACATTTCTTACGTTGTTGTTAGTGACAAGACATTAAGGATTATAAATTATATTTCTACTATTAATATGGAATTAGTTTAAACATTTTTTTGTTATTTACTTACATTTATTTTTTTATTTTTTTTTCTTTTTTATTTTTATCTTTTCTCTCTTTGGATCGTAGTCCAAGTCATCACCTAGCAAGTCCCGAAATAGGTTTATACTCATGATCACCTACAAGGTTCCAGCTCTTACCTTGTTGGTGCCAGGCTAAATCGATTCACAAGTTAAACCCAGCTTGTGTCCACGTTTGAATCTATAAATTGCACAGATTAAGACTACTAGAGAAGAAGACATGTTATTTTGGCTTTCGGATGATGATAATCTCATTTGTTTATAGTTTAAACCAAGGTTTCTATCATTCCTATGAAAGACATGTATCGACCTTCTCTTATAGTAAATCTAGTTATGAATGTAGCATGTACATGAGAAACCAATCTTTATTTGTCGATAATTTTTTATAGTATTTTACCTTTTATTATTGTAGATAAATGTTGAATTTGGTACTTCAATTTTAGGCACCTAAACTTTTAAAAATACAATTTTAGTATCTAATTAAACTTTTTAAGGCAAATATTTGTACCCTACTTAACACTATCAGGTATGTTAGTCTACGTGGCATATCCAACCAATTAGACCCTAACAAGTGTCAATCCATTAAAAATACATTTAACAAGCCTAGAATATTAACCTAACCACAATTTGTTTAAGAAGTTGGGAAAAAAATGAACTGACAATCACGTGATAAAAAAAAATAAGATGGTTAGCGGTTATAACGAAAGCATTAGACTCTAAAACTAAAGAAACAAGTGAGAGAAAGAGAAAATGACAATAAAAAATGAAACCCTAAGCATGAAATCTACGATTTCAAGGAAGCCAAAGTAAAATCAATGTCCTAATTTTAGTTACCAAAAAGCTCCAAACAAGGTAACCAAAAACCCCAACTTTAACCAAAACAAACCTTAACCAACGAAACCCTAACTTATCCTCTGTGAAATTATGGAAGTGTGTAGACAATATGAAGTCGTAGTAAGATATTAGCTACACAACACAACACTTTGCTACCTGTCCTACCCAACAACTAGTCAAAGAAGGAAGACTCTATCAAGAATGACGTTAGGCTTAACAGATGCATGTGAAAGATATCTTTCTTACCCATTTTTAAAGTTTCTTTTTCTCTTTCTACTCCAACACTATGTATTTTACAACTTTTGCCTTAATTATATGTGGCTTTATAACTATTTAAGAATCCCTTGTTACTCATCGTATCTCAGTCCTATATGCGCATACCTAGAGAGACCTATCATGAATCACTGTATTTGTTCTATTTAGTGAAATATAGGTAGCTTAGTATTGTTCTATGGGTTAGTGATGTATAGGTAGGCCAGGTGGCTTAGTGTTGAAGGCAATTTAGATGGTGTGGATGCAAACTGAACTGTCAATAGGGGTTAGCAATGATATGTTGTTCCTCGATGTTGATGTGGTTTAGATATTTTCTAGGTACTAATTTTATAATGGTATCCCACTTGTACAATACATTGGATTTTTTGCCCTATGCTAAAAGTGATGATTTTTGTCTGCATTATATGCATGATAAACTTTCTTATATATGATGGAGACCGATTTGAAGGAGAAGGCCCTTCTAGAGAGAGTACTTCGTTGCTAAGTAAATTTATTTGACCGTTCATCCAAACCACATCAACTAAGATGCCTTCCTTTATTTCCTTGGTGACTTCAACTTCGTGAATATGGAGAAAATTTCCTTTTTAGTCCTAAGGAAGACAATTGAAAATGGATTGTTATGCTTGCCTTCATGTGATGATGCTTCCTACAATGCTGCTGTAACTATTCAAAGAGGCAGTAGTAGTGGTTGTTTATACATAGAGCACACTCCATGTTGAATTTGTAAGGAAGGCATAGAAATTGAAGGACTTAGACAATGTCACTTGAAATCTGAGGAGGAGAATAAGGTTATTGAGATACATTGTCTATTTGATGGTGACAATAAAGAAGTTTTGACTACTAAGAGAAAGAAAAAAACCTTCCTAGCCAATCAAGTGTCTTACGGGATTAAGGGTTTCCACATTGATGTAGATCCTATATTTAAAGGTTACGAAGTTGATCTAAACAGTGCAAACAAAGGCAGTAGAGTGTATGGAGGGGCTAGGACTTCTAGGTTTGATGGGGAGAACCTGTCTTCTAATGATGAGGTAGTTTCTATACAAGCTCCAACAATTAAGATGATGAGGACAGTATTGTGAGACATCGTAGGTAGATGAAGACTAAGAATCACAGTGATCCAAAAACATCAGTTCCCTATGTATGTGTTGGCATGGTCTACCTTTGTAAAGAGTAGTTTAGGGAGGTCATGAAAACCTACTTTATACATGACAAACGTGAACTAAAGTTAACTCTGAATGATAATAGGAGAATATAGTTCAAATGCATAAATCCATACTATGATTTTGGCACATATGCTTCATACGAGGTGAGGACACAAGAATTCGTAGTCAAAAAGTTTAATGATAAGCATAGTGAGTTAGGCTAACCTTCTTTTCAAAATGGTCACATCACATATAAGGTTTTAGTAAAGCATTTTCTTTCCCTCATTCGCATTATGCCAAACATGTTTGGCAGTTAAGATGAAGAAGCTTGCAAAACAAGGAGGTCATCACTTGGTGTTAGTGTCAGCGAGCAAAGTAGTATGCAATGAAGGAGATTAGTAGGGGATTCAATATGGAACTTCAAAAGCTATTGAAATAAATAAATTAAACCTACAAAATTAATTTATAAATATATTTTCTATTGTTGATTTTGTGATTTAAATTATTATAGTTAAGTTATTATAATTTGATTCGATGAAATGATAAACTACTAATATAGGAACATGTTAAAAGTTAATTGTATGTTGAATTGAGTTATATGCATGTTGGTGTAAATATATAATTGTGGCAATATATAGAATTGAATTGTGTTATGAAATGAAGTGTAGTGTTGTTTTTAAAATTTAGGAGACCTTCTTCGAAGCAAAAAAAAAATTTTGAGAAAACCCAAAGTCCATCTTTAACTAGCAAACCAAGCCCACACACATATAGCCCAATGCCCATGTCTACATTTTCCTTATCGTTCTATAATGCCCTAAAAGTCAAAAAGGCAACCAAAAGTATCAATCCAAAACAGACCCAATTATCGTCTCTCTCTTTTTCCATCTTCCTAAATACAAACAAGCTCAAATTTCAATTCAAAATTTCTTCTAAATCTTGCCCTACTAGTTTTTAAGCAAAGAATCAATCCAAGGAACAAGTAGAAGTAAGATTTAAATCAAGAAAGTGGAAAGAAAAGCTTCATTGATTCTAGTAGCCATAAAAGTAAGTAAAGATGATTTCTTACATGTTTTGTTTAATTATAGTTTCTAGTTGATGTTAATGTTAAGTAGGAGTAGAACTTTGATGTTTTAGACAAGTTTATAGTTTGATAACATGTAAATTAGAATAGATATGCAAATAGGTATATGTACTCTAGGTGTTTAAAGAAATGAATTTTGAGTTTATAATGAATTGATATGTGCATTGATGTTGTTAGTGATAAATAAGTAGAAATTGAATGATTAGAGTGATGATGGATTTCTACAAGCATGAATGATGAACTTATGTTTTTAGGTTAAGTCTTTTGTACATATACATGTGAAATGGACATATGAGTGCAAGTAATCTTGATGATGTTTAATATTATGATTATAGGTTAGTTTAAACATGTTTTCATAAACAAGTAAGGTCTTATTAAGGAGTTAGAAGATATAGAACTTCAAAAATTTTGAAACATGCATCAAAGGATCGATACCCTATTCATAACGGGCATATTAAAGGTCGTTATTTCTTTGAAATATTGATTTCCTGATGGTCACAGCCGTTATGAGGCTTGTGATATTCTTTTTTTTTTTTTGTTTTTAAAACATGAAACAGCCTTGATCATGGCTGTAACGAAGGCCGTTATCTCCTCTATGTGGTTTTTAAAGCTCGATCACGGCCGTTACCAAGCTTGTGATCTCCTCTAACCTCTTTCTCTCAAAGGGCATGACCTAGATTATGACTGTTACAAAGGTCGTTATCCCCTCAGATGATTTTTGGAATAATTTAAACAAAGCTACTACAAGCATTTTCTTGGATTAATACTATGATGATATGGTACTGATTGAGAAGCATTCCTTGATAAGTGGGACGATTAGGGTGCTGGACAATTCCATTTTGTTTTGTTGGAAAAGAAAAAAAGTAAGACTTTGCTTGAAATGCAATAGCATAGACTGAGGCATTCTCAAAGCCTATGTTTTGTGATATTAAGTACCTAAGTTTTCAAGTATGTATATTACAAGTTTGGTTTTGTAACCTTGAATACCATGTATATAGGTACTATCATATGTATTTATATAAAGTAATCTACTCTTAATTGAGAAGTTTTTGTAAAGTTTTTGTATTTTAACAAGTTGAGCAAGCAATTTCCATAAACTCCTTCTTTTTCAAACAACCTTACATATGATATCTTTGTATATTGTATATGGTTGGGGACTTAATATGAAAAGTTTTAATTATATACATATCAGGTCTTTACAGCTGTGGGACTATGCAAGTACCCTATAGAATGCATCAAAAGGACTAGCAAATAAATGGTTGAATGTCCAAGTCTTTCCTATCCACTCTATTTTAAGAGAATGTTTGTGGCTCTAGATGCATGTAAGTTGGTTTTGTTGCATGATTGTAGGCCAATCTTGGGTCTAGATGGATGCTTCCTAAAAAGAGAAATTAAAGGTGAGATATTGAATGCTGTTATAAGGGATACAAATGACAAAATGTACCTGGTTGCTTGGGCATACGTAAAGGCAAGACAAAGGAGAGTTAGGCATGGTTTCTTAATGCTTTGGATCCCATAGTAAGCTTGTGTTTGTCTAGGGGATTTACAATTCAAAATTACACTAAGAATACTCGAGGGGATTGGGTGAGGGAGGGAATTGAGTATTTTCCCTAAAAGAGTAAATAGTTAATTTTTAATTTAATAGTTTTTTTTTTTGACATATTAATTTAATAGATCAAAATAATATAATTTGCAGCAAATAGATAACAACAGATATAATGCATAAATAAAAAGATAGGGTTGGAGAAAATCAAGCCAATATTTTTAACGTGGAGTTCGGCCCTCTTCCTACTCTTCACGATCTACCAAATTCCATCAAGGTCTTCACCACCACTTGTATTAATTTTAGAAATTAACTCAAGATGAACAATTACACCACTCAGAAAATAAAATAATTCATTTCTCTCTCTAAATGCTCTTAAATGATTAGCAATAAATAAAAACAAAGCTCTATAGTGTATTTTCTCTCTCTTTATGAAATGCAAAATTATATACAATAGAACAAGAAAAAAATGAAATCTTGTTTGATCGCAATACAAGGCTCATTAATGATTTTGGCACTTCGATCTTCTCTGCTATTGATCTCCTAAGACTAAGTATATATATAGCATTTGAACTTTAAATGTCCGTTAGAGACAACGTCTTTAATCTACCAAATGTTTAATGTGCTTCAATAGCTCTTTCTTTGACACATCAGCTTTAGACTTTAAGCGATTGCACCCTAAATATTTGTCGCACCTTAGTATGTCGTGCCCTAAGTTTGCCCTTGATAGCCTTCTCATATGCGTGCTTCTTCTAGCCATAAATTCTAAACTGTCCTACGCTAACTCTTAACCTATTGAGGCCTCAACTTGACCTTCGACCACCATTGTGTTGTCTTTAGCTTTGTTAAGCCTTGGGTCTAAACTGGTCGCTCATTAACTCTTTAACACGTTGAGCCCTCGATGTGGCCCTCAACATGTCTGTTTGTTTCTTTAACTTCTCACGCTTTTAACTCGAACTTGTGGTGCTTTGATCACTTGATTTGGCTTGCCTTCGACAACTTCTGTTTCTACTAAAACCTGTAGAAAACTTCCACAAACACACACATGCACATATATATATATATTTGGCTGATTAAGTGTAGTTTACAATAATTAAATAGTTGATTATGCATTTTATTGTCTCATCAAAATCAAAATTTAATATACGAGTTCAATACAATAATCAACAACATGCAAAAGGTGGTGGTGAATTTTCTTGCTATCCATCATAGTCAAAATTTAGTTGTTATTACATTTCTTTTGAGAATTTGTGTTGTTGTTTTGTAATAAATTGAATCTCTATCGATTTTCTTATACTATAATACAAGGTCTTGAACAAGCTATATCTAACTCATACCCCCTTGTTAAGCACCATTTTTGCACTTGCCATTTCTTTGCCAATTGGAGAAGAAAATAAAGGGAGCCAACTGCAACGTCTTTTCTAGGGAGCTTGCAAATCAACTACCATAGGTGAGCTAGAACAGCATGTCATTAAGATGAGAAAACTGAAACCTAAAGCCGCAGATGATTTGCTTGAGAAAAATCTAAACCACTAGTGTAGAGCACTATTTACACATGGTACTAAGTGTAATATGGTCAACAACAATATGTCAAAATGTTTTAACACCACAATCATAGAAGCAAGGCACATATCCATCGTGTCAATGATGGAATGTATCAAAAAAACAAGTCATGAGCAGGACTGCTGCAAAAATTGATGAAAGTACTAAGTAGACTTAACGATTCACCCCATGAATGTGTCACCGAATTGAGAAAAAAAATTAAAGGTTCAACTGCCACCCTCTTCCCAATAAGCACATGAAATTTGAGGTTATTTAGGTGAATGATGCATATGTTGTTGATCTAGATGGTAAAACATGCACATGTAACGTTTTGGGGTTTATGTAGAATTCCATGCGCACATGCTTGCACGTATATCTTATATTTGGTCCAAAATGTACATGAATATGTCAATGAGTGGTACACCTTTGATAGGTACAAGAAAAATATATGAATATGTAGTCATGTACATACCTAATGCAAAGTTTTAGGAGAGGACTAAAATGGAAGTAATGGTTGCCTCAATTCCAAAAGAGCCACCAGGACTGCCTAAATGCCGGAAGAACAAGAAGGATGAGAAAGGAGGAAGTTACAAAAGACCTTCCTGAGTTATGACATGTCAACTATGTGGGAAGCAAAACCACAACACACATGATTGTCCTAGCCAAAAGTAGTAACCTATGGTATGATCTTATATAATGTCTATACAATGTGATTAATCCGTAAATGCATATCACATTAACTAAGCCATGTTTCTTTTGTTGTATATAGAGTGGAAGCACTATAGGTAGTTGTGGCATTACACAAAAATTTCAAGTGAATGACCAAAGCACGAGAATGAAACAAGTAATTCTACTCGTCATCCTATATGTGACTTTATTGACATTTCCTTACCAATTGGAATTTTTGTTTAAATGTTATCAACAAAGCTAAGGAAAGCATCTTAAATCAAATTGTGGCCCAATTTCAGCTGACAGTGGCTTTGATGACACTAGCAAAATAATGGTATGTTTACTCTTACCAATATTATGGTGCCATTGGACTTATTTGTATCCTGCTTTGAGGCATGGTTGATGATTGAATTACTTAATATGTTGAATACTTCAAATTCATTCCATCATGGAACTAGTATGGGGAAAAACAAGTCAAAAGCAATGGACACCGTATGCTAAGGCAAGGCCATTAACGATCGAATTTGGTTGGACGTCTTTAGGCTGTCTATGTAGTATCACACCAGCTTATAAGACTCCTACAAAGCAAAGCAAAAACTATGCTTCACCAAGTTGTGTGAATAAGGCCTTAGGCACGTCTTTGAGCTCTCCTAATCCACCTATAGTTGAGGTATGTTTTCAATTAATATTGACTTCACTGTATATTCTAGGCGAAAAAGATTACATGGAGTTTGTAACATGCCATACACACAATGAATACGGTATAATTGCACCATTGTGAGCAATCTAGTGCACGAATAGAAAATATCCAGCCAGCTAGATGCACCTGATAACTTGAAAAACTTAGTTGATGCTGTTATTACCACACCACCTTTGACCTAAAGCATGGTGTGCACAATTCCTTCATAAAATGCATATACTAGCACACAATTCACTATCTAATCTCCATCTTACTGCTCCACCCGAAATATGACAGTAAGTTCATCAATGTTTCATCCTTTGTAAATAGCCAATAAACATTCCATGTATAACATAGCCACCCTTTAACCTCATTATTTACATTGCAGAAGTCAATGAACAAAGGTCGAGTGAATGAAAAAGGTATTCAATTTAAGGGTTCTTGCATGAAGAACCCCAATCCAAGTAATTAGCCAAGGTCGAACATCGCTAAACAGTAGGCACAACTTCATGCCGATATAGATGAAGATGAGACAATATGGCTAATACTGTATAAAAAAGGATTGGATAAGCTCGCGCCGCAGCAAAGAAGTGAGAGAATTTCAATGGTTAACTTTTGTAAGAAGAAGTTTGATTGTCCAGCATACATTAACTTGGAGGATTCAAGCGACAAAAGTGTAGGTGGGAGACACCCTATGCAAGAGAGTTGTGTGAACAAATAGGGGAATTACCACTGTTGTTCCATTTTTACTTCTTTTGTCTTTTTGGCAATATATGAGACACTTTAAGTTATTGTTATTTGTAGTATGATGTATAGCTTCCAGTAGGGAATGCTTTTGAGCCACCCTCTTTTGTTCATTTTTTCATGTGATGGCTATATTTGCCAAAACCCCTTTCGATGGCCATAGGATGGTCCTTTTCGTGTTTGCTAGTTGAGCATTGATGAATGGACGTTGAGGTTGGCAAATGGATGTAATGTCGTGGTGGTTGTAATGTCAACTGCATGACAAGAACCTTTTGATCAATGGCACTATAAATGATTGTTGAAATTCAATGGCATGTCTCTTTGGAGGTTTTAATGATAATTTCATTAATTTGAAAGGAAATTTCATTCCATCGAATGGTCAAATGTAGGGTGTGATTTGTTATGTTTCATAAGACAAGCTCAACATTATGGTGCTTGTAACATTATGTTTCCTAATGCAGGTGTTCCATCCACTATAGGCATATCTCATTGTGTAACTTAAATCATCCTATCCTTCATCTTCATTACAAAGCTATTACTAAGCAAAATCTTATGGTTGCATAGGTAAATACATTCTATTAAATCAACTTAATTAGCAAGTGCCCTGCTCATAAGGAATTTGACATATTTTATCGTAAAAAATAAACATAGATGTGCACTTCATACAAAATTTAATTAGCATATCTCTACACTTCATATGCTTAATTAGCATATGCTTAGTTAACATGCATTCTCTTAGGCAAGAAACATGTTTACACATCATAATGAATTTGACAAAATAACAGCAAAGCATAAGCAGTGGACATGAACTGCATGATTACATTAATCATTAATCAAGTACTTACAAAATTCCTATTGAACTCGCAAAAGTTCCATTTAACTTGGCCAAAAACATTCACATATGTCACATGCTAATATTACCCTTTAGAAACTATCAAGAACAACAAAATCTCAATCCATGTGGCCATAAGCATGCACTTGTATAATCCACTAATATTTTCGCATCCATTAATCCGATTGATGTTGTTTGCTTTAGTGTTTTGATGGTGATGACCAATTTTAGCTAGGTCTTCTATCAAATCAGGCCTTGCTATTTACCTTTTGTTTCCACCCTGCATCGAGTAGAAAAAATTGCAGCCATCCCCCCTATGAAACATGAAAAATATTGCACCCATTGGGAAAAAAAGAAAAAGAAAAAGAAAAGGGAAAAAGAAAAACCGTGACAATGCCCTTTTTAAACAACAAATTTGAAAAATATATGAAACAATGCATTATGATTGAATATTGCAGTAACCATTAAACGAGGAATGGAATCATTAGTAGCACACCTTGTTGAATTTAGGGCATCCATGATTAGTAAACATCCTTGCAATAGTGTATCTTGCCATCAATCCACAATTACACATCATACCATCCCTGTTGATGTTTGGCAAGCAAGATGTCAAAGAAATTGATGAATTCAAGGACCTACCCATTGATTATATGATCCTCCACACTAATCTTGGTGCCTTAGACTTCATCAAATGAGTGGGATTACCATATGGTGAGGGCAAATATGGCTAGTCGATTGAAATTTTCTGACGTTATGTTTGGTTGTTTATAAAATCAGGGTTTCAATTGATGTAACACCCTTTCTTAAACAAACTATGATTAAGCTAATAGTATAGGCTTATTAAATGTTTTTAATGAATTAACACATGTCAAGCTCTAATTGTTTGGATATGCCACATAACTAACAGACCTACCTATTTTAAGTCGGGTGCCAATATTAGCCTCAAAAAGTTCAATTAGGTACTACAATTGAACTTTTAAAAGTTTAGATACATAATTGCATTTTTTGACAATTGTACAAATTAAGACTACTAAAGAAGAAGACATGTGTAATTTGGATTTTGGATAACAATAATCTCATCAAAGGTTTTATTTGTAGTTTAAACCAAGGTTTCTATCATTCTTCAAAAGGCAAGTTTTGACCTTTTCTTATAGTAAATCAAGCTATTTATGTAACGTGTGCATGAGAAAGCGATCTCTATTTGTCAATAATTTTTTACATTATTTTACCTTTTATTATTAGCAATTTTATTTCATATTTAGTTTTCTTTTATATATATTGTCTAGTTTATAGGATTAGGATATCTTTCATTTTCTATTGTTTCCTTTTATATTATTACTTGGTAAAAATTTTATAAGCTTATAAAGAAGAAACTTATGTTTTTAATTATAGAGGAAATGAATTAAATTTTGTTAATTGATTTTTTGTGGTTGTTATGAATTTTGGCGAGATGGATTTCTTCTCATTTGTAAGCATTAAGTGAACTGTCTCATTGTTCATATTCTCTCATTATTAATTTTATGTAGATTATGGCAAGAACATTAATTGTATCCTTTGATTGTTTATCACAAGTGAGGTAAATTATATAGTCCCTTTATCAATTATGACACAACCGGTCTTCTCACTATCCAACAAGTCATATCATATCCAACCATAATCAAACCACTAAAATAGTTAATATTCCAATTACTATATTTATTTTTATGATTAGATGATTGACTAGATGGTCCTGTCGATAGAATCATAGAAGCTACTTATAAGCAATTAGCAATATACAGAATCGACTTTACCAATTCATCCTTCATATTTGAAGCCTCTATTGAATATTAATTATCCACATATCTTTATTTTAATCTTTATCTTATTAAATATAAAAAGAAAAAAATTTTCAAATTTCAAAATAAATTAATAACTCGTATGAATCTCTATCATTTAATATTAAGGTCTAAGCTTCATGCTTTGTGTGATTCATATTCAGATTGTGAAGAAATTGGATGTGTTGTGGAGATAGAAAATAAGTTTTATACTAATCAAGACTTAGGAAACCAATTATCTTGTATTTATTGATTTTTTATAAAACAAAAAGATTCAGCTATTTCTATCATCTTCATGTTGTCTATAGCCAATTCTCTGTGCAACTCATCTTCATCATCATTTTTCTTTTCTACTTCTTCCAATTCCTCAGTTACTGCAACATAAAGGTCAATACCACCAATGGCAATGCCTTGCTCATTTTTATCGACAGCTTTAGCACTGATATTCAAATCAATCATCTCTACACCACCTCTTATGCCATCATCATCACTAACATTATCCTTTACATCCATGATAGTAGAAGCACCACCAACACCATCATGATCACCAATATTATGCCCAACAACTCTAACTTCTCCTCTACCTAGATCAATGATACCAATAGATGAGGAAATGTTCTTCACCAAGTTATTAAGCAGTATTGAATTATATATCTCATCTAATGTTTCATCTCGAATGATTAATTTTCTTCTCTTCTTAGCTAACACTTTGGTTTATTTATAGGTTTGGGTAGAGTTTTAACTAGTCTTCCTTGATTCTTAGGTTGTGGTGTTTCAAGTGTTTGTGATTGAGGAATAAGGGGTAAAATTACCTTAGATTGGAGCTCAGAAAAGGGGTTTTCGAAAGTTTGTATTTAAGGATAGGTTCAATGTGTATTGTGTATGGGGTGAGCATATTTGGTTGAGTGTGTATGAGAAGTAAGGGATTAAGGCATGGCATCATTGTCATTATTGTCATCATCAAGATATGACTCAGTCATTCCTTGCTTATGTGTGGGTCTCTTTGGCTATAAGGGTTATGAAGGAGCTTAAGTGATCATGTCAATCAACTACCTCATGTTGTTCTTGAGATCACTCATATCTGTCATATTTCTCTTCAAAAGCATTTAACTTGGTTTTCACCTCCTTCACTTCCTTCTCTAACTTGTGAAACTGAGCAATGGAGTATTAAGCTGGTGCTTCTTATTCATGTTGCACAGTACCTTCAGCTTCAATGTCAAAATTAGGATCTTTAAATTTATTATACCCTCAGCCCTTGAATGTAGCATCATTCAACAGTCTAAAATTACATAGTTTATCAGTTAGACCCTTCTTTAGCCAAAAACCCAAGTTCCTTAATAATCTGGTGATTATCCCTCCAACAAATACTCCTTTACCCTGAAAACCAACTTAATATCTGATCCCCTACACCACTAACAACCCTACATTCATCCTATACACTTTTATCATGGAGTACAAATGAGGTAGCTCTCTTGTGCTACTATGCTTGCACCCTCCAACTTTGAGAACACTGATCTTACCAGTATATAGTGCAAGACCCTCACCTTAAATTTCTTAAATGTAGATCTTTTGGTGTTGCATAGTGAAAAAGTATCATCCGTTAACTCCTTGGAAAAGTCCTTCCCTTCATCTAGGATCTTGACAGGAAGCTCTCTAAATTCTCTACGATACACTTCAGTGCTATCCTCATACAATCCCAATGCTTCAATGAACTATCTCATAGAAACACTCCTATATGGATTGAATGCAAAGAATAAAATGGTGTTTTCTATGTATGGCAGTTAGTGCCTTAAGTTAATGTCAAACAACATAAAGTACCCTAGAAGTAGGATATACTATGTGTCAAACTAAAGCATAGACATTGGTAATAAACTCGTCTAAGACTTCTAGAGAGATACATAAATACCACCCTTGTAAAATACTCTATGGCATGGATAGTTATATAGGACCCAAAGTTGTATAGAATAAGAAAAAATAAATATATATAAGATATAAATAATAATTACACTTCATGAAACTTATATTAAACCCTAACTATTTCATCATACATTTTTATCTAAACTATAATGCTCAAAACTTATTTAAAAATAACTTCAAATTTCTCTCTCCATCCCATATATATTCTTCATATTTCTTTAAAACCTGAAATCAAACATTTCAACGGAGTGTGAGCTCAACTAGCTCAATGAGTAACTAGATCTTAAAACATTTCAAGCAATACAAACAAGTTTAATTATCAAACATATGCAATGCTGCACTCATCCATATGCAAATGCATAGTTTGGATAACAAGAATTCAAACCAGTAGAGATTTACACCCTCTCTTGGGGGTTGAAGGATTGACTCAAGTCATTCACACCTATTAGAATTGTGAACTAAGGAATGGGGTGCTTTCTCATTTTAGAGTATTCTGCTCATAACTATCTCAGCACAAAATCATTCATATAACAAACGTAACCTCTAACTATCCCTTAGATATAACCAAGGAGGGAAGATTTCAATTTGAAATATTTTTATTGAAAAATAACATCTACCTTCTCCTCAGACATAGCTAAGGAGGGAGATTTTCTTTTAAACTCGTTTTATCAAATATAGCATCTACTTCTCCTTAAAAAAACTAAGGAGTGAGGATTTCACCTTAAACTCATTTTGTGCATTGATTAAAACAATTTTACTGCCAATATACCCACCACTTCCCTTAGAACCATAGAACCTCCCTAAGTATTAATCCCTAAAGCCGACTCCAACATGGGCAATGTCCTTCGATGTCTACTTAGTTCCCATGAAGTCGATAACCCTATAGTAGCCCTATCAAATTCACTGGACTTTCACAGGCACTACTACAGAATCGGAATATTAATACGTGATGTGAATACCATGCTAATGCAAAGTATGCTATGGCACAATGCATGTTCGATTTATTTAATTGTTGGTTAAGGTTTATGTCAAATTATTTGTGACCAATCAATCTCTAAACAATCCACATAACATATTCCTTAATTAATTCAATTCAAGCAACTTTAACTTTTGTTATTAAAGTTTTTCAATCATTCAATCACTATACAACATGCATTGTACCCATCCCCATACACAATCAATTATTGTTATAATTTAGTCTTGTGATACTATATTATAACCACAATCAATGCAATAAGATCAAAGTCACTCACCTGATATCCGAGCTAAGGCGTAGAAAGCTTCTAGTAAATCCAAATATTAATTCATGTTTATTTCTCATATAAAATAAAATAAGAATTACTCATAATTTCATATTCTATATTAATCTACACTTAACTTTTTTATTAACTTAGTATTCACTAAGTCTATTAACTTAAATTTTTTTTAAATTATTCCATTGGCTTAATCTTATTTACTAGCTATTAGTCTAAATTTTACACCAAACATGCATTAACACATATGTTTAAAACTATATGCAAACATGCATATATCTATCAAAACACATTCAACAATAAAATATATCATACTCACATGCTTAGGACTTCCTATAAACATATGCATTACCGTTAAAACAAATTCAATAACATAAGGCATCATATTTATGTTAATCTAACTCATTTTATAAAAACACATATTTAACACAACTCATTTCCTTTAATATTTGAGAACTAATTACTATGATTACGTCTTGGTCATTTTACAAGTTCAATTGATATTAACTTAGTTTAGCTAAGTTGGTTAGACTTAGTTATTCTAGTTCATTTTAGTTCACTAAAGTCTATTTAGTCTAGTTGGACCTAGTTTTATTAGTTAAGTTCATTTTATGCTCAACTATACACATTTAACAAGCAAACACAAGTTTTTAACTTTATTTGGAAATTATAGCAGCTGGAATTAATCAAATTTATGCCTTGATTCTCTTATAATTTCCAAAAACATAAAACATTAAAATTGTATATCTCTTTTTAAGCTTTTCGTACCCTCTTGAATCACCTAAATCCGAGTTTGGATGAAAAAGTTATGATTAATTTACAAAAACATGTTAGTGTAGGGGAACATACACGACCCATGTACATTAATAGTGTATATCTATGCTAAAGAATTTTTCCTACTGTGGAGTCACGAGTAGATATACACGACCCATGTAAGGGGGCATGTACAATTGGAACATCTCGTTCCATGCTTCTGATCAGTTTCCCCTGTCACGACTTCCTTTACATCTTTTTCATAATTTTTACACTTCCAACATCAACTACAACATCATGAAAGTAACATACAACATATAAACACAACTTTCATCACTTCTAATCCCACTTCACTTTATCGAAACATATCTAACTTCATCATCAAAACCAAACTTCATACATACATAAACTACTTAGGTTTTCAATTTTCATGCTCAAATCTTCCTCTTTCATAATTTTTATCACAAACCAACTTCTCCCTAACTCTAATTCATCATGATTTGCCTAATTCGTTAGACACAGAGATCTCAATGGGGGAACTGTTCAAATGTAATAAAAGGTGATATTTTCAGGGTTTTGTAATTTGTATTCAAAGAAATAAAAGATATGGACGGCGCTCGCTACGAAATGACTCATCGCAACCAACTCGAACTACACTCGATCTCTCTTAATATTACTCACAAGAAAGAGAAATGGTTTGATCGCCACAATCTGTAAGAGATTGATAAGATCTGTTTATTCACCACGATCGCAAGGATCGATAAGAACGAATCTCGCCACAATTAAACAATTGATTGATAAGAGAAAATAGAGAAAAAATTCTCACTAAGGTTTCAATAACATCCAAAAACTGATTAGTTATAATTACAAAGGGGTATATATATAATAAAAGTAAAACCCCAAAAAAGGAAATTAAATATAAAAGATAAATTTGACTAAAGATTAACATGTTTTGACTATATGACTAAAGAATAAAAAAATTAATACATCTTGACTATTTAACTAAAAATTAATGCATCTTGACTTAGGCCGATGAGTATACTTTCCTCCAGTTGCTTCCTTTGATGTGTTTTCCTGCTGCATTGAAAGATGATTGACATTGAATTGTTGTTTTCCACTATGCAAAATGTAATTATTCACTATATGAACTTCATCGCGTTTAATGTGATTCACCATCCTTTTATTCGCTTCAACCGCTGCAGTTTGATTAATGGTAAATTGATGCACATCACATCATATACATGAACAAATAATCATCAAACAAAGAACAAAAAAAGAAAAACTTAGTTGTTTTAGGGAAAACTCAAGCATCAATACTCCATTCCTACTACTTCTTTTAGTTGATAATACTCCTCTATGCTTGTTTTATACTTCCATCTTAATTCTATCTTTCATTTCTCTTTTAATCTTCTCTTAAACTGGGATTTTAGAAAGGAATTTGAGAAATGAAAGAAATTGAACTGAGGAAGAAGAAGGAAAGAAGAAGAACCGGTGTGAGAGAAGAGAGAAAGAAAAGAAAAGAGCAGCCCTAAAAGTCAAAGGAAATAAAAATATATAAGGATAAGGATTAAAAGATTTTTAAGGGTAAAGATTGGTATTTAACTTGTCAGATGATTTTCTTAAGCATAAAAAAAATAATTAGGACATGATTTTAGAATTTATAGTATAGAAATTATTAGTTATGAATGAAAATCTAGTTTTGGAACTTAACTTTGTCAAAACTTGATGTTCAGTTTCAGTTAGGAGTTAAAAATTGATATTTTTCAACAAGCAAATTAATTCAAATTTTTTTTGGGAATTTAGGAAATAGGATTTAGAATAAAGCTCAAAGGCTTGAGACTTTACAAAACACTTAAATCACATATTTAGACTTTTAAAGAAATAAAATTGGGATAAAAGAAGTCTAAATAAATAGTTGAAAAAAATTAAGTGATTTGATTCGTTGAAAAATGTTATTATGATAAATGTATAATTTATTATAATGTTTAAAGTCTTAAATTTTAATTTAGATCTATTTACTAATTTATATCAAATTATTTAGTCATGTTATATAATTTAATTTACTTAATGTAAGGTTATCTAAACTAAGTTAGTTATTTAGTTTGGATTTGAAAATTTAATTATAAAACTAATACTTTTAAATAAGAAATCAATTTCCAAATTTTATATATATTTAAAAAAATAGGTTTTTGTTTCAAATCACTAAATAAAGTCTTTTATAAAAATTTTGGTGATTGAACTTTAGAAATTGGGTTTAATATAAAATTGAAAGAAAAGGAGTTCAAGTTGAAAATTCATTAAGATAATGATGATACCTGGTTTGTGAAAAAGATAATTAAAGAATATAGACAAATAGAGAAGAATAGGATTCCAAATTGTAGAATTTGATTCATAAAATAGGTAATAGAAACAATTAGATGAGTGGAAAAGAATATTTGAAATCTTAAGTTCAAGAAATTAATTTTCCAATTTGTTTACATTTATCTACCTAATTATATTCTATAGCTTAGTTTACTTAATTTAATTTAAGTTATCTAAGTTCTATTTTGAAATTTAACTCAAATTCGATAAAATAAATAATAAATTATTCACATTTTACACTAATTAATCAAAACAAATTAATTCTAGTTTAGCTAAAAATTTAAGGTATTACAGTTAAAGCTCACAAAAAATTCCTGAGTCACGATATATGACACTTGATGCCTTATCTTAAAGCTTGCCAAATATTCCAGAGCCACCCTTTCATTCACTTCCTCCTTAACATCAAAAACTCTCCCTCAAGCCTTTTCTGCAAAGTGCTTCTCAAGAGCAAACTTCAAACCATACTCTCCCAAGACCTTCCAATCAACTACTACATTGGACACAATAACTTTCTTCTCTACATACTTATTAAACCTATTTTTATGCTAGTCAATCATGCCTATTGGAGGGGTTAGTTTAGTACTTACTTGTGAAGAATAAGACCTAGATTCAACTCTACCTTTTTTTGTTTGTTTTTGGGATTATGTTTTTTATTATCGTTTTAGTGTCATATCTGCAAAATAAGTACAAACAACATAAGTTTCATGCTTAGATATAAAATTCAAGTAAAATAAACCCACACATTGCCCTAATTTTCAATTAAAGCCCAATTTATGTCGTTTATGTCAATTGAACACAATTCATGTCATATTTATTCTTATTTTATCCCAAACAAATTCAAACTATCTCTAGCTATCTTTTTATTTCTCTAAGTTCATATCATCATTATATTATAAAGAACCAATTCTTAAACAACCCTAAACTACTTAAGTTCATTTTACATTTTTGTGGAAATATAACAGTCATGACAAGGTTTATTAAAAATTTCTCAAGGTAACCTTTAATATTCTAACAAATTAGGGTTATTATCAACTCAACTCAATTAATATTAATGATCAAAACAACTTCTAAACATACGTTTAACATTAGTAAAGTTGAATCATCAAAATTACCTAGTTTCTAATAATTTAAAATTAACAAGATTAAACAATTTTACACACAAAAATAATGCAGAAAAATATTATTGTAGTAAGAGCACTTTATAAGTTTGATGGCAAAAATGTTGGAAAGATTCAATTTTTATCGATTTTTGAAAGGTATATTAAAGGTTTTACTTCAAGTGATATCATGTTCATTAAAACTTTTGAATGAGTAGTAAATGAGAGGGATGAAACAGTATACTCGATTTATATATAATCACAATCGTGAGCACAACCGCACACACTATTTTGAACGTTGTTTCATTTTATTAAAAAGAATTAAAAAAATAAAAGAATCGAGGCCTCGAATTGTCCTTTATTTAACCTACACAAAGAATTTTAGTATACAACAAAGAATTGCAGCCTTCATTTTGATCCATGGTGTAAACCTGTTGCTCATAAAGTAAAGATCAGAAAGAATTAGAGGTGTAATCGCGGGCACTTTTTTGACCGCTATAGGGTTTGTTTAAAATTTCATCCCTATCTATGCAAGTTGCGGCCAAAACTATCAGATGGATTCCTTGCCTGCAAAAATCACTTATTATATAGATTGAAGCATGGATATGAGCCGCGGGCTAGATTCAAAGTGCATTAAAAATGACTTTCAAAAATTTAATCCAAACTTAAAAATTCATTCAACCTTCAAATTATCAACTAATCATCAAAAATATTACTTAAAAATTTCTTCACTACTTTCACCAACATCCATCAAAATTTAAAAAACGCAACATTCTAAGTGTCTCAAAATTGAATACAAAACCCAAAACAAAACTACCAAAAACCTCAAAAATACAAGATTAATCATCCTACAAATCTTTTCCTTCATTCTCAATTCTTGGCTTGGTCTTTGGGATTGGTTTTAGTATTTTTGGCAAAGTTCCTTGTTGTCTCTCAGCAAGAAGTTTGGAAATTTAGCCCAGCTATGTCTCCGAATTATGAATGGCAGCTGAATGATTTCTCAGAGTTATAACAACGCTCTACTGCCTACCTTCAAAAGCTTTAATAAATTGAGGAATCAACTCCTCCAATAAAACTTTCTTTCGTTGGGACACATTTGACCCTTGCCCCTATTTCCTTTGGAAATTAGGTGGAGAAAAATTAGGATTTTGAAAATCATTGTTGCTCCACCTGAAGTTAGGATGATTTCTCCAGCCAAGATTATATGTGCCACTAAAAGGTCATTCTTTGTCCCCAATAACCATCAATCATGTTCTCATGCCCAGTCAATCCATCGATCTTCTTAGACAAGGCATCTACCTTAGAAGTTGAAGATGTCACTATGCTTAGCTCAAAAACACTTCCAAGCCTCTCCTTTTTGGCCCTACCAAATGATCATTAATAGTGGTTATTAATCATGTCTTCAAACAACTATAAACTTTCCTTATGAGCTTTGTTGTTCAAATTTCCTCCAGTAACAGCATCAATTGGTTGCTTGGTGTTATAATTCAATCCATTATAGAAGGTTTGGACTTGAATTACTTAAGCAAACTGTGATGAGAGCACTTCCCTAACAATTTTTTCCTCCTTTTAAAAACCTTATACAGAGTTTTAGAATCCATTTGGTGGAAAGATGCTATGTTAACTCTAAGTTTTGCTATTCTAAAAGGAGGAAAGTATTATCTCATAAATTATTCGGTCATCTACTGCCAAGTTGTAATTGATTGCCTAGGAAGACTATTCAACCACTTTTTCGCATTACCCCTCAACAAAAAGGAAAGTGTTTAAGACGAATAGCATCATTAGAAGCTCCATTTATTTTGAAGGTATCAATGATCTCAAGAAATTTTTAGAGGTGAGTGTTTGGGTCCTCATCTTGTACACCATCAAATTGGACATACTGATGAACCATTTGAATAACATTAGGTTTGATTTTGAAGTTGTTAATAGCTACCCTAGGTCTTGCTATGCTAGTATTGGTTCCCTCTGGTGTTAGCCTACAAAAGTCCAGCATAATCCTAGGTGAATGGTTCACACTACCCAGATTATTCTCTCTATTCAACACTTCATTCTCTTCCTGAACCTTTTCTCCTCCATTATTAACAGGACCAACTCTATGAGCTATTTCTTCAATAAAGATTCGTTTCTCTTTCCTAGTAAGCACTTTGACACTCGTCCTATGTGTTGTGATTCTAGACTAAATGGAAATAAAGTTTGTAAGTAACTCCCAGTCATAATCCTACAATTTCAATACAACCAAAAATTAGTCTACAAGAGAGACCTAAATTACAATAAAACATGATTTACAAATAGCAAAGTCATACAACAAGAAGATTTACAAAGAAGCTAAGACTAAAACTATATACAGGTAAGATTATTGACAACTACTTTATAATAAAATACAAGATTATTAAATTTCACATCTATTTAGAAATATTTACAAACGATTACAGGGCTATTTACAAAAACAAGACAAAAGCTATTTACAAGGTAAAACTATACAAATATTCACAAAATTTGCAAAAAAGAAAGAATTACGAGGTCAGTATTATTCACAAAAGAAATATTTATAAAAATCTACAAACCAAAACTAGAACAAATATTTACAAAAGGGTAAAACTATATACACAGATCAATTATATACAACTATTCATAGAGTAAAACAAAAACAGCCACTAATCACAAAGTTAGAGACTAAACTAATAAATTTAAAGTTTCCAAGTAGTGCTTCATTGAGCTTCACTACATGAATTCAATGGCAATCCCTGGCAATGACACCATAAAATTGGTATGTGCTCTATGTAATCCAGTAGACACAAAGTTATTTTAAAAATTTATAAAATAATAATATGTTCTGCTCAACTTTTGTCATGGCTACCAACTTAGGCAAGTGTGCCTACCAAAGTAGCATAGAAAATATTAGGTCATATTCATTGGGGATCATAAGTATCTACTCTGTTCACTTCTAATATATTATCTAACTAAAGAAAATTCAACAAAGCATGATAGATAGAAATTTACAAACTAATAATTCTACTTATGTACATGTTCTCAGGGCAAACTTTACAAGATAAGTTTGTAATGCAAGAACAAGCTTAAGGTTTACTTCACTAAGTTCTTATCATGTGATTTTTTTATTAAACTCGTACGTTTTCTTTACTAGGTATACTTGTGCTGTTGGATTCGCTAATATCGTTAATGTCTCTCTTGAGCATTAAGAACTTCTAGATCTAGATTAGACTACCAAAATCTCTTCTCAAGCTTGTTGTAACCTAAACCTGGATTAAGAATAAGAACTCTTTGATAAATATTCCATTTTAATAAGTGACAAAAAATTTCACCACTCCTATCTCGAAATATTATGAGCAACTCCATTTGCAGCTTAGATCTATTCAGAAAAATTATTTTTTAATCTATTCAGTTGAAATCAGTCATTGTCTACATGATACACACACAAAAACCCACAAATTAAAGTTCAAGCTACTAATTACAAGTACCGAACAATGTTCAGCTAAAAATACATTGTAATCACATGAATCGTGTCTTGGATTTACAAACCCTAAGATGAAACAATTATTTCTCCATAGTTATAAATATTAAGCATAAATTCATTAGAAACGATATAAAATGAAGATAAATATCACATATTGAGCACAAGTTCTTGCAGAAACAAACATTAAATAAATTTGGATTTTCCTAGAAAACTTGAATTCCTAGCAAAAACACACTTTCTTTCATTAGATTCTCATTCTATTATTCACCCACCTATTCTATGTTAGAAATTTGTTACACTATGGTACAATACTATTACAACATCTATGCATTATTACTTATATGCGTCAAGCACAAAAATTATGAAGATTTTATTCATTGACATGGCAAATTCTTTATATGAAACTTTGTATGAAATGTAATGTGCGCGTAACAAGGGACGCATCGTGGGTAAAATCGCAACCCTAGTTCTTGGCCTCTAGGCATTAGGTTCTATTTCAATTTAGACACAGTTTATGCAACTTCAATTGTTGTCAAGAACCATGGGCGCATCTTAGGGCATGGTTAGCCTTCTTTCTTGTTCTAGTGTGCCCTCAATGTCAATCCTAGGAGTCGAGGTTGGATCTGATTTCAACGATCTTTATTATTTTGCTCCAAATATTACTCAAATCACTTTGTTTCTTCTTTTTGTAATCTTAGGAGCTGAAAAACAATATTTAAACAATAATAGCATAATTTTATGAGAATTTATGTAATAATGAATCAAATTAATTATGAATTCCCATTATTTATGACTTATCAATGGGGCTGCTATGATAGAGGCTATTGATGAGGAGTTGCATTCACACAATGAGACTTTATGTGATTTAAAGGAAAATTTACATTAGGCACAACTAAGAATGAAGAACTTTGTGGATCAAAAATGGACTGAGAGGACATTTCAAACAGAGGATTATGTTTTTGTGAAGTTGCAAGCTTATAGACAAACTACAGCAGCTCATCATATTGCATTAAGTTGTCTTAAAGGTACCGTGGTCCCTTCAAGATCATTACTATGTATGGCAATGTCACTTATAAATTGGAGTTGCTAGATAGGTGTCATATTCACCTTGTTTTCATGTTTATCTCTTAATGATACATGAAGGAGATTTATCAGATCATGTGCCATTACTTGTAGAATCTAAAGGTAGCCATCCTATACTTAAGACTTTGGCTATATTAAGCAGTACGATGATTCAGAGACAAGATACCAAAGTAGCCTAGATTTTGGTTGAATGGGAATAACTACTTCCTAAAGATTCAACTTGGATGAATGTGGAACTTTTTTAGAAGAATTATCCCACTTTCCTCCTTGAGGACAAGGTGTTGTCTCAAAGGGGAGGACAAGATGATATGAATATAGAGAAGGATGGACATAAGATACAAAATAGAGAATGTAGACAACATACAAAGCCGAAGTACTTGGCAAATTATGTGTAACACTAAAGATACATTGACTCAAGCGTATTGTATGATCATTTTATGATATTAGTTGAAATAAATTACAATATAACAGATCTTAAAAGTGTTAGTTGAACACTTGAACGAAATAAATCCTCAAGTATTACAAAAGGATATGAGGAGATGAAAAAGGGGATAACAGGAATAGGGAATACCCTAAAAGCTAAAATTGAATCTTCTTCTTTATGTCTTGTTCTTGGAGCTAACTAGTGGCTCGAATAGCCATAGAACAAAAGCAAGAAGAGAAGTAAGGGTTAGAGGCTTACCTTTGAAGAATCAAGACACATATAAAGATGTAATGAGGTTTCTTTTTTTTTTTTTTTCTTTTTCTTGTATTTGATGGTGCAATGTCGTTTTGGAACATTAGAAGAGTAACAGTAGGCAAACAATCTTGTGGGCTAGACTCATGTTGTAAGTGGACGTTATTGTTAATGAAGAAGAGCTATGCAAGCTATCATATTACTTCATATAAAAGTATAGATAAATTTGAATTATTAATTTTTCATATTAGCAGTTTATGTTAAATGAAAAGATATTATAATTATCAATATCAAACTTCACTAGCAAGTATTAATTTAATTATAAATTCATTTCACATATAAGAACCAATTGAGGGAATAGGTCGTCTTGATTGTATTCAAATGGTTCACATTAAATTGATTGGGAACTAGTTCAACATGCCATACATGGAAAAGGGTTAATGACTCAAATACTACTTCAATTTTGTTTAAAAAAGCAATTTACTACCTAAACCTTTAAAAAATCAATTTACTACCTGAAATAACTTTTCGAAGACACAATCGCTACCTAGCTTAATTCTGTTAGGTCTGTCATCTTACATGTCATAGCCACCTAATCTTTAACTGACACATGACATTTCCCAAATGAAAAAAAAAAAAAAAAAAAGACAAAGCATATTTTCCTCTTAAAATTTGTCGAACCAGTAATTTTTTTCAAAAAAAAAAAAAAATCCTGAATTCAACCTAAATTAAATCTAAAACCTTAAATTGATCAACAACAGCTTGAGAACCCTAATTAAACTCATATAAAAATTAAATAAACTAAACTCCATCCCATCATCATCATCATCTATCAATATCCTCTTGTTGCTTTCTTCAATCGCTGCATACACCAAGCTCTGACCCAAGAATTGTTCGCCTAATCTACCCATTAATGACAACCTATAAAACATCAAACTAAAGCAACAAAAGCCTTAGACCACATCAATCAATGATGATAAGGGTAAGGGAAACCATCCAATGTATGTTGATCTAATGAAGTAGAGTCCTTTGATGCATCTCTTGCTAAAGAGTTTAGTGCTATCAGGAAGAAGCCGGAGAGATTTAGATGGGGCAGGGAGAGAATGGAGAAGATGTTGACGGAAAGAGATTTGTTTTTGGATCAACAGATGATGGATTGGAGAAGAGAGTGGATTTTATTCTTTATAGAATAAAATTTTGTTTGATCAATTTAGGTTTCGGGTTTAATTTGGGTTAGATTTGGGATGTGTTCTAATAAAGTGTGATTTTATTCTTTGTAGATTTTAGAGGAGTTTTAACATTTTAACCTGGATTTTTTTTTTATTTTGTTGAAAATTTACGGGTTCATGTCTGACAAATTTAAGATGAAAATATGTTTTGAGTTTTTTTTTTTTTTACATGAAAATACCACGTTCAAATAGAGATTGGATGATTATGACGCGTAAGATGGCAGGATTAGCAAAGTTAGGCCAGGTAGCGATTTTGTCTTCAAAAGTTATTTTATGTAGTAAATCGATTTTCTAAAAGTTAAATTGCTCTTTTGAGCAAAGTTCAAGTAGTATTTGAGTCATTAACTCTATGGAAAATATATTACATTAGAAGGCATTAATATATGGGGGTAAATTTAAATAAGGTATCTACATTTTAAATGATTAAAATTTAAAGAAAATGAATCAATGTTTGGGATAATATCACAAATGGTACCTAAACTTTAACAAAAATGTGTAATTAGATATCTAAATTTTGAAATTATCTAAACTCTAAAACTAATCAATTTAATACTTGAAAAACTTTGAAATTGATTAATTTAGTACTTAAAAGAACTTAACAAAAATACTATTGGTACTTGGCATGCACGAAAAGTTTTTTCGGATATTAAATTAATTAATTTCAAAGTTTAAATATTAAATTAATCAATTTTAAAGTTTGGATACTTAATTACATTTTTTGTAAAAGTTTAAATACTATTCATGATATTAACCTTTTGTAAAAAGTGATGAAATAAGATTTAATACTAAGCATTGCATCTGTTATTATTGTTAACTTATTAAATGCTATCAACTGAAAATAGTTTTCTGTTTTAATTCTCATGGTAAAAATTAAAAGTTTCAATGTTTTCGCTTATTTTCTATTTTGTCCTTATGATTTAGCCCTGTCTTTCTTTTCCGCCGTGGCCGCAGATTAAATCCACCAGGTCCACGAGTCAAGACCAAGAACCTTATTTTCTATCAATGGATCCAACGGGCCTATACCAGATCCAAGCCTATGAGTAACGGGCCGAATCGTTAGACCAATCCGCTGGATCAGGTTGGTGGTCCGGTTCTGTCTCCAACGCGACCTTTACCAGGATCCATCCCAACCAAATGGAGCCTAACCGCGTTTTATCTCTATTGCCTTTCCAACTCGGAAGAACTCAACTTCGTCATGGCGTGCCTCGAGTTGCAATTCGTCTGAGCATTGCATTTAAATTCTTTTTCTTACACCTAACTTTAAATATTTATTGTAATCATGTAATTATAAATCATTTATTATTTTAGTTTCATACTTTATTCATATAATCGTATTATTAATCATATCGGATTCTTATTGTGTTATCATATGGTATTAGAATTTAAAATATATAAAAAAAATAATCATAATAACATATGATGACTATCTATAATTAACCAAATCAATGACAAAACAAAACATGTGTTGCTTTATATCCTAAATAATTCTACCATTTCTTGTAATTCAGCAATTAATAGCAATTATCGGGCAGACAAATTCATGTATCAGAATACACTTAGAAAAAGTTGTTCGACTTCGATATTTTAAAATAAAGTTAGACAGTTACGTCACCATCTCTATTTTGTAATTATCCTATCCTGCCGTATTCTCTCCTCATCCCATCACATTCTTTATTTTTATTGGCATGTTTGGTACATTTGAATAGAATAAGATTATAATTTATTATTTTGTTATTAGAGATATTTTTAGAATAAATTACTCTTTTTAGTCAGGAATGGTTAGACATAGGCATAGACTGGGATTGACGGCTCGACCCGACCCAAACTGTCACTGCATGACCTGTAGCTTGGCTCTGCTATACAAGTCATGACCCGCCAGCTAACCCGTCGACACAACAAGTCAGGGCTAGTTCAAGACCTTGACCCATCAACCTGATGAGTAGGACGAATCAAACTAAAAAAATACAAAAAAAAAACTAAAAATAAATAAAAAATAAATATTTAAACTCATTTTAATGTGAATAGATAGTATTTATTATGAAATTGTCCTTTTTTTTTTCATTTGTTCAACTATGCTATTTTAGCCCAAGTGTATACACCCTAAAATGACATTCCTATTTAAGTGCGCTTTTTTTAATAAACTTTACTTGTTATATGCACAAGTTTGTAATTTAAAATTCTCCATATGTCTATTGTATGATGATCTAATTATGTGTTTTTTTTTTATCAACTTAGTTAAACAAATTTACGAAAAATTTAAAAAAAAAATCATTAACGGGGTCAAGGGCCATGAACCAACCTTGAATCGCTGATTTGAACAAGCCCGGCCCAGCCCTTCATGATTACGTACCGGTCTTGATTCAACCATGGCTTGAACCATGACCTGGGGTCAGCTCAAAGCCGATTCAATGCGGCATCGATGACTAGGAATGGTCATTCCTCCAATAAAGAAAATGAATGAGGATTTCTTATCTATTCTGCATTATGTGGAATATACATTCTTTTGATGGAATTTTTCATAAAACAAACGAATAGATAGATTATCCGTGTTATAAACATGGAATATCAATTCCATTCCTGTAAACCAAACGTACCAAATATATTTTTACGTGTCCTCTATTTCATCACATTTTCTACACATATTTGATTATGACAATCTCTCTCTCTCTATATATATAAATATACATATATTTTTCAAAATATTTTTACGTACTGAGTTATGCTAATAGTTTAATTTGATATGCTATAAATTTTACTATACAACTCTATTTAATTATTTCACACGTAATAGAGATGCGCATCTGCTAGTATGATTATAAGAAAATAAAACTGAGAACCAGCGTTCCGATTCTTGAAATTAGTCGTAGTGCTAAAAATAAGGGTTCACCGTTGAAATTAATGAAAATTTACCATAAAATCATGTTCAACTCAATGATAAATCTCAATGATAATCCTGCATGGAAGCCTCAGTTAATGATTAGCAGCAAGCAGCGATAAGGTAAGACATTCCAACGAATACATCTTAATTTTCAGATACCAATTTAAAGACTAGCAACGAAAACTATGTTATAATCATTTTAAATCATTCTAAAACATGTACAATATAGATGTCCTAACCTATACCCCTTATTTTTAGATACCGGTTACAAAGATTTAAAAGCAAAAGCTTATATCAAATTATTTTTGAGAACAGCGATATTAAACTATTATAAATCAACAAGTTGTAGGATTTCTGATGAGACTAGTGATGTTTTCTATTTCTTTCTTTTTTTTTTTTTAATACTATAACAATATTATGGTATATGCTAATATCATTTTAAGAGAACCAGCGTGCTTTAATATGTTTCCGCATCTAAAATCAATAATATCATGCAGTGTATAAGTACAACATTGATTAAAAAGAACTTAAATTTCCAATTTCATCGTGCTTATATTATAATTACGACAATTATTTATTTTTTTATTCTTCAAACAAGTAAGCCACTACAGTAAGTTGAATCCTACTTATTATGATATAATAATCTTTGCAAAAAAAAAAATTACACATATACAATTTATATAAAAAATATTATGAATATACCATTACGATATCATATATAGAACATGCGATGTAACTTTTCTTTTTCATGTGTCTAAATCGTACATTAGATATGCAATACACATTTGGACCTGTATCGCAAGTCTAATGTACGATACACACATAATATATATATATATATCGCACATTAAACATATGATATATATACAAACTTATACGATACAACCATTTTTACAACTTTTGCATAGTACCATCGCTACATCTCTTTTCCAACATGCGACACATGTATAAAATTTCATATTTCTTCTCCAAAATGTGACATAGAGGAGGCAATTTGGTAGGTTTCTTTTTACTTTTTTTACTTTTTTTTTACATAAACGGTAGAAATGTCTTTCATCTTGATATATTGTGGACTCAAAATTTGTGGTTTAAAAGATACAAATTCAGTCTAGTTGAGGAGTAAGATATCATATTCTACACTTTGTAAGATTGAAACTTAAACAATCATGTAACATATAATGCTCATTTTAGAACATATCCAATCATACAGTTTTTTACAAGTTGTGTGATGAACACTTCTATTTTAAGCGATAACATTTTCAATTAGCGGATAAAATTAGACAAAGGCATGGGTTGAATCTAACTTGTGTTCCGACCGATTAGAACGTCAAGTCCACCAAGAAGGCCCAGCCTGTTGGCAAATTCGTACCTGGAAAAAATCTAATGAATTGTCAATGTACAAGGACAAGTGAATTCATTGCATCTTTCCCCTCCCTCTTCATCCTTTCCTATAATCTCACACAGACACACATACTTCCAGGCATACACAAACTATAAGACTCAACTATCCTCATTCTGTTAAATTATTTTAACATTAATGGCCCATGTGACTTATGGTATGACTTTAATATGAAAGGTTCAATATGATGACCATTTGGGCATAATGGTAATTTTGAGTCATAGAGTTTCAAATCCCTCCACTCTTCTTATTTATATATGACAGTTAAAAGAAAAGTATGGTGACTTTTCATTACAGAATAATTTTTCATTCTCCACCATCAAAAGAGAAAGAGAAAAGAGAAAGGTAGAGTGGAAGAAAATCACCAAGACAAAATCGAAACATATTTTCTTCTCTTTATTGGAATTCAAAATTATGGACAACGATATGTATCAAAACCATTAAAATTTTGATTGTTTCTATCATGTTTAGAAGATCCTGATTTGAAAATTAGTTTTACATGAAGATTTGTTTTTGTAAAATCTAAGAATTTCTAACAATTGGTATCAGAGTAGGTATGGAAAACCTATTCAATTTAATTTTTCGAAATGTTCCTACATTTGCATTAACGAATTATTGCTTTTCATGTTTTCCATTTTGGAATTTACCAGGATATCATGTAATGTTCATGTTTTCCGTTTCGAAAACAATAATATTTCATAAAACATGAATGAAGGAACACATGTTTCCGTAATATAAATGTTCCATGAAATATTCCTGATTTTCGAAAATGAAATATAGACAACGGGATTTAACATGACGTGATGTGAATCCTGGAATTGGATTTGACCGGAATTGGAAGTGTACGAGTACGAACATTTAACGGAATGTTGAATTATGTGTTCCTATTTCCAAACATAGTTTGGTCTGCGTATGCTTCACGAACATGGAAAATAAAAACAAATATCTGCAAATATATATATGTGCTATATTTCTGATATCTTCCGCATTAACGATAGTTTATTGATATTTGTTAATTTGAATGATCTTAATGATTGAAAAGTTTGATGTTTGTTGAGATTATGTTAGTGTAAATGAAATGTCAAAAGCTTGTTAGTCACCAAAGTGGCCTAGCTTGGAAGGATTTAAATATTTAATTGTGAATTTCAATTGTTCATCTTCTTTAGATGCTAATAAAATGATATAAAAATTTGAAATGAACAATTGTAATCATTAATCATAAGGCTAGGAGATCATCCAAAGATGGATCATTGCTTATAATTAATGATACTAAAAGAGATTCATTGATATACTGGGTGAATATGGCTGTATATCCAAAGATAACATACATATTGACTTAAGTATGATTGATTGATCTATCAAAGTATATTTATCTAAGCATCATTATTGATTAAAGTTATGCATTAAGGTATCACCCAAAGGTGACCTTAAATACATAGTTAAAGTTTATCATTTGTTTGAATCCATTTAAGTTTACTCAAAGCATTAATATGTATATTTGGATTACATTTACAGCTTCTAGTAATTTGTTCGCTTTGGGCAATGGAATGATCAAGTTCAATGGGCTAAACTATGCGGAATGGTCTGAACAGATCCAATTTCAACTGGGCATTTTGGATTTGGACCTAGCAATTATTTCTGATGAAAAGCCTGCAGCCATTACTGAGACTAGTACTGAGTCAGACAAGTCTCTTTATGAGACTTGGGAACGGTCTAATAGGCTGAGTTTGAACTTGATGCGAATGACGATAGCTGAAAATGTCAAGCCATCGATGCCTAAGACGGAAAATGCAAGGGAATTTATAATGAGAATTAAGGAATACTCTCAATCAGATATAGCTGACAAATCTATTGTAGGGAGCCTAATGAGTGAGCTAACGACCAAGAAATTTGATTGGTCACAGCCCATTCATGATCATGTGACATGCATGGCTAATCTAGCAGCAAAACTGAAGTTAATGGGTATGGATGTGAGTGAATCTTTTTTGGTTCAATTCATCATCAATTCGCTTCCTCCTGAGTTTGGTCAGTTCCAGGTGAATTACAACACCATTAAGGAAAAATGGAACCTTCAGGAAATAAAGGCCATGTTGGTTCAGGAAGAAGGGAGATTAAAGAAGATGAAGGATCACTCTGTTCATCTCACTGTTCATAATGATGCTGGTAGCAGTAAGTCTAAACCAGGCAAGAAGGGTAAGAAGAAGGACAAAGCCTCTATGAAAGTTGGTGGAGGTCAAATCCATAAGGATCAGAAGTGTTTTTTCTGCAAGAAAACGGGTCACTTCAAGAAAGATTGTCTAAAAAGAAAGGCTTGGTTCGAAAAGAAAGGTATGTACTGTATATCAGTATGTTTTGAATCAAATGTAATTGAAGTGCCTAATAATACTTGGTGGTTAGACTCTGGGGCTACTATTCATGTGTCACATATTATGCAGGGATTCCTTTCAATCCAGCCCATAAGAGGAACTGAACAGTTTCTTTATATGGGAAACAGAATGAAGGCACGAATAGAAGGAATTGGGACGTACAGATTGATTTTGGATACTGGGTGTCGCCTGGATCTAGAAAAGTGTCTCTATGTTCCTGAATGTGCTAGAAATTTAGTTTCTGTTGCAAAGTTGGATGAAGTAGGTTTTAACTTTAAGATTGGAAACGGTGTATTTTCATTGTATAGACATTCGTACTATTATGGATCTGGTACTTTAGTTGATAATTTATATCGTTTTAATCTTGATGTTATGTATGCTGAATCTCTGTTTCTTGTTGAGCATAGTATAGGTAACAAACGTAATGCACACAATGATTGTTCTGCTTTCTTATGGCATCAAAGATTAGGTCATATATCCAAAGAAAGGGTAATGAGGTTGGTGAAAGGTGAAATCTTGCCTCAATTGGATTTTACTGACTGGGATATATGTGTTGATTGCATAAAAGGTAAGCAAACTAGACATATATCAAAGAATCCAGCCACAAGAAGTAATGAACTCCTTGAATTGATACACACTGATATTTGTGGTCCTTTTGACATTCCAACATGGGGTGGTGAAAAGTATTTCATCACATTTATTGATGACTACTCACGATATTGTTACTTATATCTACTGCATGAAAAGTCACAATCAGTTGACATCCTAAAGGTGTTTGTTAATGAAGTTGAAAGGCAGTTAGATAGAAAGGTGAAAGTAGTGAGATCAGACAGAGGTGGTGAATATTATGGTAAATTCAATGAAAGTGGACAATGTCCTGGTCCATTTGCAAAATTCCTTGAAAGTCTAGGCATATGTGCACTGTATACAATGCCTGGTACACCACAACAAAATGGTGTGGCTGAAAGGCGCAATCGTACACTTATGGATATGGTTAGGAGTATGTTAAGTTACAGCACTGTACCTTTATCCTTATGGATGCATGCATTAAAAACTGCTGCATATCTGCTGAACAGGGTTCCTAGTAAGGCGGTCTCTAAGACTCCTTATGAATTATGGACAGGTAGGAAACCCAGTCTAAGGCACCTTCATGTTTGGGGCTGTCCAGCGGAAATAAGGATATATAATCCACATGAAAGAAAGCTTGATGCAAGAACCATTAGTGGTTATTTCATTGGCTATCCTAAAAAATCAAAAGGGTATAGATTTTATTGTCCTAACCACTGTACAAGAATAGTTGTGTCTGGTATTGCTCAGTTCATTGAAAATGGTCAATTTAGAGGGAGTGGAGAATCACAAAAGGTGGATCTTAGAGAATTTCAAGAAGAGACCCCTACACCTAGTGTTTCTACTCAAGTTGTTGTTCCTTTTGTTGCATCACAGTCAAGCAACAAGCTAAAACGACAAGTTGACATAAAGTGAACATATTAGAGGTGAACCAAGCAACAATGTACAAGTCACAAATGAGCAAGGGACACCACAAGAAATGGCATTACGGAGGTCTATGAGACAAAAAAGACCAGCTATATCAAATGACTATGTAGTTTACTCACTTGAACACGAATCTGACTTAAGCATTGATAAAGATCCAGTCTCATTTAGACAAGCCATGGAATGTAGTGATTCTGAAAAGTGGTTCAATGCCATGAAGGAAGAGATGAAATCAATGGATGTAAATAAAGTCTGGGAGCTCGTAGAGTTGCCTGAAAGATCAAAACGAGTTGGCTATAAATGGGTCTTTAAGACTAAGCAAGACTCAAACGGTAACATCGAAAGATACAAGGCCAGACTTGTTGCTAAAGGTTACACTCAGAAAGATGGCATTGACTATAAAGAGACCTTCTCTCCAATTTCTAAGAAGGACTTCTTAAGAATTATTATGGCTTTGGTGGCTTATTATGATTTAGAGCTTCACCAAATGGATGTAAAAACTGCCTTTTTGAATGGTGACTTAGAAGAGGAAGTTTATATGGACCAACCTGAAGGTTTCATAACCACAAGACAAGAAAATTTGGTGTATAAGTTAAAGAAGTCGATATATGGATTAAAACAAGCTTCCCGACAATGGTATATTAAGTTCAATAATACCATTACATCATACGGTTTTATAGAGAACACCGTTGATCGGTGTATCTATATGAAGGTCAGTGGGAGCAAGTTTATTATATTGGTCTTATATGTCGATGATATCCTTTTGGCTACTAATGACATGGGTTTGTTACATGATGTAAAGAAATTTCTCTCTGAAACTTTTGAAATGAAAGATATGGGCGAGGCATCCTATGTGATAGGAATAGAGATATTTCGCAATAGATTACAAGGATTGTTAGGATTGTCTCAGAAAAGCTATATCAATAAAGTATTAGAGAGATTTAGAATGGAAAATTGCTCCATAGGAATAGTTTCAATTCAGAAAGGGGACAAGTTCAGTGAATTGCAATGTCCAAAGAATGATTTGGAACGAAAATCAATGGAATCCATTCCCTATGCATCATTAGTTGGAAGCTTGATGTATGCTCAGACATGCATTCGGTCAGATATTAGTTTCGTTGTAGGAATGTTAGGCCGATATCAAAGTAATCCTAGAATAGATCATTGAAAAGGTGCAAAGAAAGTATGTAGGTACTTACAAGGCACCAAGGATTATATGCTTACTTATAAAAGGTCAAGTCATCTTGAAGTAGTGGGCTATTCGGATTCAGATTATGCTGGATGTGTAGACTTGAGGAAATCTACATTTGGTTACATGTTTCTGTTGGCTGGAGGAGCAGTTTCATGGAAGAGTGGGAAGCAGTCTGTCATTGCTACTTCCACTATGGAGGCTGAATTTGTGGCATGCTTTGAGGCCACTATTCATGCATTGTGGTTGCGGAATTTTATCTTAAGGCTTGATTTAGTCAACAGTATAGAGAAGCCGTTAAGAATTTATTGTGATAATTCTGCAGCTGTTTTCTTCTCTAAAAATGATAGGTATTCTAAGGGTGCAAAACACATGGATTTGAAATACTTATCTGTTAAGGAAGAAGTGCAAAACTAAAGAGTGTCAATTGAGCATATTAGTACTGAACTGATGATAGCAGACCCGTTAACTAAAGGTTTGCCACCGAAAACGTTTACTGGACATGTTGAACGGATGGGCATTTTAGACAGGTCCTCATAGATTTGATGGTTAATGTATAAATATATATACATATGGTTGTACTGCTCGTATTATTATGACACTTATGAATTCAGTTAAAGTTATGGTTTTGCTTGCTCTTTTGTTATGTACATCAGGTTGTATACAGTTATTGTTTATGAGATAACTAGTAGCATATTTGGAAATGACAATTTAAAGTTTTAATGTTCCTCGGTTAAGTTATTATGAATTATAATGATCATGTGATACATGGAAGGAATCATGTCATTAAAAGATATGTGACCGCCATGATCCAACCATTTTAATTTAATTGAGAATTCTGATTTGATGAACTCTAAATATGGTGCACTCTTATTGGTTATTGATTCATCATGTCGTAACATGGGTCAAGTGGGAGATTGTTAAATTATTTTAACATTAATGGCCTATGTGACTTATGGTATGACCCTAATATGAAAGGTTCAATATGATGGTCATTTGGGCATAATGGTAATTTTGAGTCATAGGGTTTCAAATCCCTCCACTCTCCTTATTTATATATGAAAGTTAAAAGAAAAGTATGGTGACTTTTCATTACAGAATAATTTTTCATTCTCCACCATCAAAAGAGAAAGAGAAAAGAGAAAGGTAGAATGGGAGAAAATCACCAAGACAAAATCGAAACAGATTTTCTTCTCTTTATTGGAATTCAAAATCATGGACAACGATATGTATCAAAACCATTATAATTTTGATTGTTTCTATCATGTTTAGAAGATCCTGATTTAGAAATTAGTTTTACATGAAGATTTATTTTTGTAAAATCTAAGAATTTCTAACACATTCAATATTGGTTTTTTTCCTCCCTTCTCTTGAAAAATATATCATTTGTAAGACAGATTTTACAGTGCAGTTACGGCACTATATAGCTACTTTTTAATCCTATAACTACTAAAAGTCACTTTTTAAGTGACAATTTCAATTAACTTGGTTTTAAATAAATGGTCGGAATTGTTAACTGTCTTAAATAGTCATTTTTAAGTTACTACACTCTAGAAGTCCCCATCTGCATATATTTTCCGTGCATAATTGAATTTTCTGAGTCCTCTATAACGAAAGTATATCACAATTGATATTAGCATCTCCTTCTATGAGGTTTCTTGTATCATCTTTCTTAAAATTTTAAGATGTTGAGACGGGTAATTGGAGTAAGCAAAATATATATGCCAAGGATTAGTGAAAAACGACGATAGAGATCACTTTGATGCAACATTGGTGTCACTTTTGTTACCATACGATGTAATCTTATGGTGGGATATTGAAATTTATGACGGTTAAATGTATATAGCTATTAGCGTTACCATCTCATACTGTGACACTCCATTACATTAATATCACGAAGTAATTGTCATCCTAATTTTCCATATATTTTTTCCAACTCCCTAATCTGCTTCATGTTAACATTGCCTTCAACCTCTGTATCACTTTAAAAGCAACTCAACCAATGCTAAAATTTGAAAAAATGGTTAACACGAAGCAGATTAGATGTGGAGAAAATTTATAGAAAACACGATGAATAATGGCATCTCATTGGCACAGACACTGCCATAAAAAGATATGGTATCATTGTTTTGCAACATATATTTGATAGCCAATTTCTATGCATTATTCATTTCGTGCATTTTACTTTAAGACATCAGTGTTGAAATCAAGATAAAACCAAAATAATCTTCATCTTCATCTTTTTGTAGCTTGACTCTAATCACTTATTTCGTTGGCTCGAGTTTTTCAAGAAAAAGGAGATAGTAAATTTCTTAGTTGTCACGTCTAGGTACAACCCGCAATAAAGGATACTACGATGATTGCAATACGAGTTATAAAACTACTTATAAAATGTTATAATATTGTGGAAAATATTATTGTTACACATTATATCATAGCCACTTTTATATTTTAGTTATCTATTATTATACTTTCTAATATTCTCATATAAAGATAGTGATACTGTATACAACATGCATTTCATACTATATGTGGCCTAAAGAAGTAATGTGATAGCATAAGCATGGATGACTAAGAGTAAGAAGACAAGGAGGACGAGTAGGTAATCTCCGGGATCCCAAATGTATACATGACAAATTAAGGTATCATATAGCATTAACGCCACAATTATTGGAAAGAGACCAGGCATTCTTTGTTCTAGGTTTGTTTGATTTTCTAAGATTTTAAATTAGTAGCATAGTGGTATTTCTTTTGTTTGATCTTCTGGGATTGCAAATTGGTATTATGACAACATTTCTTTGCATGCTTGAATTCTTATAAATAAAGAGGAGATTTTGAGTATTTATAAAGTTTAGTCACTAACAATATCTATTAGATCGCGTGGACTATCGATAGACAAGTCCTGTTGATGCTAGATCCTTCCATAGGCTTCTATTAAGTCCAAAAACATGGAGAGCCTCTTTAAATATATGATTTTTCCTAAAAATAAGTTAGCAAACAAGCTGGTCTAATGGTCCCTGCTCCTAAATCACCATGTCAAGCTTCCCTTAAGGGCTTCGGGTTCGCATAAATTTGTAAGACTAGACAGGATTGGATAATAATCCTAGTTTCTTACTTGGTTGCTATCATGGGTTTTCGTACTAGACATCAAGCCTTAAGAGTACTAGATAAGTTAAAAAAAAAAATAAGTATTATGTGGAGGATGGGACAAATCATCTTTTTCTCTAGACAAGTTAAACCTTTTATAATATGTTTGTGCTACTCTTGTGTATAACAAAAATGAATAGCACAAAAATTATAACACAGTATAAGTAAATTGTGTTGTCTAGAATTTCTTATAATGTGTTGTCCAATCTTTCTTATCATGTCCAATTCTTACAACCAAACATTATCTTTAAGTCATCCTAAATTTGGACCTGACTCCTTAGATCATTTCACTTAGTTCAAGAAATCAAATCCAACTATCTTAATATAATTAATTTAGCCCTCTATAATATTTTTTTGTAACTCGTGCACATACTTGTCACTAAATAAATAAAGAAATTGTGTTATTTCACATCAAATGGGTCGAAATCAACAATAAAATTTAGCGGTTCGTATTAATTAATGGATTTTTATGTTGGACAAAATGAAATTACGAAAACTAGTACAATTAAAAAGGAACCATAAAATGTGTCGGTTAATTCATGGGCTTGAAAGCTGCAACCCAAAGTCAACTAAACTCTAGGTCTTTTACGTTGGCCGGTTCATGAGTCTAGGGATCATAACCCGAAATCGATTGAACTTTCGGGTCATATCACACAAAACCCAGAGATGGGAGCAGGTCAGTCCCGATTGGGAAATCTAAAAAATCATGAACGATATAAACTCGAAATGATTTGAGAGTTCAAAGATTGATTCAAAATGGATTTTAAATGAATTTTTTTTTTTTTTTTTTTAATGACAGCCCAGCTCCAGGTTGAATCTATTTGGGTAATATATTCTACATGTTCCATTAAGTTGGACAAATATATCTATGGAGATTAGATATTTATTTACAAGTTCTGCTGCAATTTTTTAAAGTTCTTCAAGTTATTATTGCAGATTTAATTCTGACTAATTCCAGATGATTACCAAGCTAAAGCATTTTTTTTTTCTTGCTGTAAAGATCAAAGGATGTTTAACAAGTTAGAAGCACGTTTGATGAAGATAAGTTCAGATAAAGACATGGAGAATTAGATAAAGATGAGTTGCAAGATATTTGCCTAAAAATGTGGGATTTATCAGCTGTGATCAGAACAGATAAGTTCAAGTTGGTTATATCACGATTTCTACTTTAATTCATCAAAGAGAAGATCGAGGAATGTCTCTGCAACAACAAGGCACATGGATCTCAAGATTTTTATCTGTTTTAAATTCAAATATAGAAGATAATGTGAAATTTTTTAGGAGTACTAGTCCAAGATTTTATCCCATCTGAATTTAGCCGTTGGATGACACTCAACTATCAAAGATTACACGGATTTTTAACCTGCAACTTTATTCTTGCTCTTGCTGCAATTTTTCTTCTATATGATCTTGTGATCTAATTGTTGTGGAATTTGTATTTATATTTATTAAGACAAGAGTCTAGATTACGAATAGGGCTTGAAGTTCAGTAGGTAGCTAGATTGGCTAATCAATGAAAATTGAGTCCATGGATTATAAATTGTCAAAAGTTTGTAATTTTTTCATTGGATATGGTGGAATAGACTCGTGCCGAAGACGAGCTCTCGGCTTGAAGTTGGAAGAGATGATGGATTTACATGGAGGAACATTTATGAAAATCTGTGCATTATTCTCTTTCCCCTTTACTCTTTTTCATTCCACTTATTATTATTGAGTGTAAAGACATAATTGAATTAAAGAAAAATTATGAACATATTGAAATCCCTGAAGAGATGAATAATATGAAAATTATAAACGAAGCAACCAATGAGAGATTCACACTTGCTACAATTAAAAGTAAGCTCGGCATACGTAGGAAGACTTTAATGGGAGAAAAGCGAAAATTGCAAATTCACTGATTTTACAAATTTTGATTGGTAGAGCACATGAAAATTTCTAGTCATGGTGGGAGTTCAAATTTCAAATTGGCTTCATAAAATTAGTTCTTAATCTAGGAGGAACAAGTCAAATTCAAGAACAAATCTTCCAAGAAAGAGGCAGTGACGCGTGCACAAGAAACCAAATTGCATGATACCACACATGGGATCCACATTTGTCTATTCATCAATAATTTTCTATATTATTTTTCTTTCATAAATATTAGGGATTTTATTTCATATTTAGTTTCCATTTTTATGTATTTGCCTAATTTATATGATATGCTTCCTTTATGATTCTTTCCTTTTATATTACTAATTGTCAGTATTTCAATCAGCCCATATATTTATGTATTTAATTATGGAGAGAATGAATTGATCTTTTATTGTTGTTATGAATTTGACAAGATGGATTTGTCCTTGAGTGAATTATCTCTTTATTCATATTGTATTATTATCAATCTTAGTAGACTGTGGCGAGCACTTTGATTCTCTCAATAACCGTAAGTGATTTACAATTCATGGCATCTATCAGATTGTAATTTCATTCACAAATTAGTTCACCTTTAATATTCATAAATTCTATTGAATATTAATTACACACATTTCTTCATTTTCATCTTTATCTTATTAAACCTAAAAACCTAAGGTATCAAATTTCACAATAAATTGGTAAACCCATGCAGAGCAAGACAGATCTGTATCAAATGGTATGAAAGTAAGAAAGAATATCTATCAACATGTTTCCCTTGCAAGTTTGCATGCCATCATAGATTTTAGTACAACAACAGTACCATGCTTTGCTCAAATTTAAGCTGGAATATATGGAAGTAGGCTTGTGGAGATAAGAAATTGCATTTGGCAAATTGATAAATGCTAGGACCATCTTACTGAAAGATGCCTCAATTTGAGAGTCAGATTAACATCAACAATTTCACCATCAAGAGAAAGAGTTGCTTCAACTATTAAAATTAGAAGCAACTGAATGCCAACGAGGAACCAGGAAGAACGCTATGAGCATATGGCATGCTAAAATTTAAAGATAACATTAGGAATGCGTACAAGATTATGATACAAGTAGATAAAACTAAGTAGTATAGTTTCATATACGAGTAAAAATGACTAATGGGGTAATCACAGTAAAGGACATGGTAACAGGAACCTAAGAGGTTTTAACTAGGTATCAAATTTGACTAGATGAAAATTCTAGCAGCAAAATTAAATTAAATTAAATTAAATTTCCAACCAAAGTTCAGGTAGTTCTTATAATATTATCTTAATATATCACTAAATTCATCATAGTTTATTAATCAGAACTCGATACGTATCAATGATGGAGAAAAACACTTAAGAGGAGTTACTTGAAAGCTTGGTTTTTTCTTAAAAGAAGAGGGAAAGAAAAAAAAAAGGATAGAGGACTCAAAGAGAAAGGAGAATGAATATCAAGCGCTCAAATATAAAAGCAATAGTTGAGTACAAAATTTATAGTATTTTCCTTCTTCCGAAAATACAATCAATCTTTATCTTTACATGTGATATTGCAGTCAATCAAAATGCAAAATTTATCTCCACATATAAAAATGTTCTTAAAACAAATAAAAAATGGTAATGTTGGCTCCAACCAATCAAAATGTGACATTATATTTTCGTTTGAAATGAAAAATGGTCATGTTGACTCTGATCAATTAAAATGTAACAGTATTTTTTGTTTGTTTTACGAAGTTCTAGGTTTCCTCTTTCTTCTTTATTACGTGAATTGCATACAACAACTCGAGCTAACCCGGTCAACCTAAAATTATTTTCCATGTGGAACACATTTCACTGTTTGGTTAGCTGGAAGATGGACTTTTCACCAAAATTCAGGAAGTCTATCCAGTAGAAGAGGCCTTATCAATAAAAATAGTTATAACTATAGCAACAACAAGAAAAGATAGAAAATATATGAAAAAAAAATGCAATTTGTGACCACCGTAAGGATAGAGCACTGGATCCGCTGGGACTTCTCTAGCTCATGTAGGATCATGTCGGTAACTTCTTTTACCAGCTTTCCTTCTTGTCTGAAAAGTGAAGAGATTGAAAGAGAAAGAAAGAAGATTAGAAGAAAAGTCGGGGTGAAAACAAGAATTAGAGCAACATGAGATTAATTTTAGAATTGTATATAACTTTTACTAATGTCCAAATCGAACGTTACCTCTTACTGTCATTGGAAATATCCCATCCCTTCAATTCTCCAGTCTCTCTTAGAGCTTCTTTCCAACCCCTAATAGTCTCAGCATCATATGAATTCTCGTGCAATACAATGGCCGTTGTGACAGTTCCGGTTTGATTTCGAACTTCAGATGGTGTAACATCATGAAATATAAGCATTACTTTCAACCCTCTTGACCTCTTACGCTCTGCTATGTGAGCTAATTTCTTAAGACACCAATTGCTTGCGGCAAATCCTTTCGAGAAGATAAGTATGTCTATCTTAGATTGGTTGATCCCCTCTATGAGTTCTGAACTAATGTCTTCTCCAACTCGAAGGTCATTTTCATCCCGATATTTCTTGATCCCAGCATCAATAAGCCTGGTGTAAAGATGACCAACAAAAACAGCTCAAGTTAGGAATGGACAAAAAAACTGACTAAACCAAGAAACCAAACCAAAATCAAAAAACCAATCTGAAAACTATGAGTAACTAGTTCATCGTTTCCGTTTTGATTCGCGGTTCTAATTTTTTTCAGTTTTCAGTTTCAATTTCGGTTTATAACCATAAAAAAACGATGGTTAACGGTTAGCCGATATTTATAAATATATAATATTATATATAATTAATTTTTATAAAAAATATGATTTCTCTGTTCCAGTTACAATAAACCCAATGAAAAATTAATGATACAAAGAATGAACTCTTTTCAAAATTCACTCAAGGTTGGAAGCTTTTATATTTACCTCTTTAATCTACTTTCCATGGTCAGAAGCTCCTGTATTTGCTTTTATCATTAGAGTACTTTTAGAAACGGTGGGAACTCATGATGCTTTTTAAATATAAAAGCCAAGTTGATCTTTTTTTTTTTTTCCCTTTTGTGAGCACGTTTGGGATGAGAGTAGTTTACTGTCTACAGAAAGTCAAACACAATAGGTCTAAGTTTTAACAGCTAAAATACATGCTCATTGTGTATTTCAAATGAGCTTTCACGATAGCATTAGCCCAAGTAGTTTTCAAATAAGCCAAGTTGATTCTTTCTTACGTGCACATGTTTCGAAAGAATCATCCCAAAATTCTATGAAACATAGATATAGTTTTATTCGTGCAATATATAGAACTTATGACTATAAATATATAATATTATAATGATTTCGGTTTTTATTTATATCCGTGAAAAATCAATGGTTAATAGTTAACCAACATCCATAAATACAAAATATTATATATAATTCATCAAACTAAATAATTAAAAACCAAAAACCAAAAATATTAATCGAAAAAAAAGGTCAACCGTTAATAATGAATCGATTTAGATTTGACATTTTAAAAAACCGATTGTAATTATTAGATTCAAAAAATAAGATCATTGACTAGTTAACCAGTTCGTGCCCACTCCTGACTCGAGTATGTGCTCGGGTCCTCTGAAATTTAGGAACACATCGTATTGTTGTCCAGCGGAAGCGGGAATAGATATAATATTCGTCGACCGCATCTTCAACAAAATCATAACACAAGAAATACGAGGCAGAGATCATTTCCGATAAAATATCAAGATTACATTGTAGCTGAATTGGAAAGCAGTTGATATAATTACAGATTAGTCCACTCTTATACTGCTTTTTGGCGCGTTGCCTTGTTGTCCTTTTTATCTTTTTTTTTTTTTTTCATTTTGGTTGGTTAGAAGGAAAGAAAATTGTAGCAGGAGGATTAAGAGTCAGGATAGTAGCTAGAAAATGACAGAAAATATTAATAAGGTAAATTTCGTATATCTTTACTGGAAGTTGTAATTACACGACAGTTTGTTATGTGTGGCAGTTGACATGTCTATTCATTTGATGTGTAAAATATTAGGTTATACGTTTTAATAAATTCGCAAATAGGTTATTCGTATTTTTTTTAAATAAATGGGAAACACATATTTCATATAAAAGTATTAATATTATTTAATAATGTTATAATGATACATGCCAATATTTTATTGATCATAAAAATTAATTTTATTTTTTTTCTATTTTCTTATTTTTTAAAATGTAATTTTTAATATTTTATTAATTTAAATTTCATTTAGTAATATTTTTTTAAAATTATTTTTTTTAGACTAATAAGACTCTAACACATATCCCCTATAATAGTAATTAATTATAATAATGTTTTTATATAAAACTCGGATTACCTATTTATCAAAAAAAATTAACATAAGTCATATTTTTTATAATTAATCCTAAAATATATTAGAATACATATTTTACTATGTCCTTTATATTGCTGACATAAGAAGATATTTATTTTGATAATTTCAATTTTTATCCTGCCCGAGGCCCGACTAAGTGTATAATGAAAGTTTCTACAGTCCATTCCATTTTATTACGGAACCAGTGCCATAATTTATTGGCCAACTTAAATTTCTTAAGAAATCAGGACACTAAAATCGATTGGACAAATCAAAGTAGATTCTTAAAAAACCAAAATCCTGAATAAACAAATTCATGTCCAACCGTAACCATAAACCTTAAATTTGAACTCTAATCTAGTAATCTGAAGGGAGCACCATTTCGTCGTATAATATCTAGTTATATGATTCAAGGTAGAGATATTGTTAACGGTGAAGGTAAGGGATATGATAAGAAATATTGTCCCAAGGGGCACCTTCCAAGATGAGAATGTCAGAATAAATCATCCCCATGCAGGCGTTGTTTCCATGGTCAATTAGAGCAATTTTAACGCCAGGGCGTAGACCTTGTTGCCAGGGTAAAGGACCTCATCTTCGGACCCTCAAGGGTTAAATGCCGGTGTTTAGAAAAATTGGAATCCTCGTTGACATTTTTTTTTTTATTTTTAAGGTTATATTGTGTATTATTTTTATTATATGAATCTTTTAAATAATATAAATAAATATTAAGGGTTACATTTTTTAATTTTTAAGGTCATACTCCTAGCCCGCTGGTTGGACAGAGAGCACGTTGTGGTTCGCAGAGTAACAAAAGGACACTGGACACGGTCAATGCAACACAATTAAGAGTTGTGCATGGATGCCATGGCTGCTCGTTTTCTCGACTGTTTTTGCTCTTGATGGCACCATGTTTGTCAAGATCCTTATGATGGATATTACAGAGAATATCATGGATAGTGCACTAATACCTTCGTGATTAAATCTTGGAAAAAATAGTGATTATTCTGGTTAATTACGGGAAAGTAATTTATTTAGGTAGTAAAAGTTATCAGCATCCAATTTATCAAGACAAATTATACGAAGTTACTATTCATATTTTTTTTTTAAACTTTCCTTATCTTGTTTGTGACTGTTTGAAAGCGACTCTGCTGGTTTTTCCGTTTATATAAATTTATATTACTTACACATTTAAACCGTGTTTGTTTAAAAAAAAAAAAAAGTAGAAAATATTTTCTATATATATTTTTTTAACTAAAAACGTCTTTTAAGTGGAAAATTAAAAGAAAACATTTTTCTCTATATAAAAAATTAAAAATTTTTAAGGAAACCGCTTATGGTTTCTAAAACGGAAAATAGTTCTTCGAACTACTGTTTTCACAATAAATAATATTTCATTTTCAAACTATATTATATTTTATATAAAATTCATATCAAGCACCAGAAAATCTTTTCATCATATATTTTTATGAAAATATATTATTTCTATAAAAATATTTCCATTAAAAATAATTTCAAATGGACTTTTTTTTTTTTTTTTTTTTTGGTGGCCAGATCAAATGGACATTTATACATTTCACCTTGGCTCCATTGTTCATCCAGGATCTAATTAATAATAATTTTGAAAGTCAAACATTGGATAGGCTCTCTCGTTGTCTCCTACTAATGCTTTTTATAAGTGATTCTTCGGGGCAAGTGAGTTGTCGCAAGCAATAAATTGGTTGTTTCTTTTTAACTAAGGGTTCCTTAGACAATGCTAGCTTGGTTTCCACTTTCCATCAGTCCATTAAGGGAATTAAGCCCCCGCCGTTGATGGTATCACAACAGACCAAATAATGATGTCACTCCAATAAGCAAATCTGTATGCTTGGGTCTTTATAAGGTCTTTAAATTATCATACTAACATTTAAAGAAACTTTTGCTTTTGATATATTTTACCACTTTATCTATAACGTCTTTTGTATAAGTTTATTCATTTCTTTTTATACCTTTATGGGTTATATTTATTTTGACATAATACATTATTTTTACAAAATAATAATAAAATATTCTAAAAGAACTCACTTGTTTTGATCCTTCACAAAGTATCTCAAAAAGTTGAAGTAACCCTCCACATCCTTAAGGACCTCAAAAAGTAATATCCTTCGTCTACGAACCCGTATCAAGGACCTTAAATTTGGATGCTTTTAAGAGGATCTTGTCATAGAGGAAGACTATGAAGAGAATGATTGGATTGCTAATGTCAAGCCTAAGGTTATTGGCTCAATTATTCAAGTGTTTTCGCAACTGGACCAATTGTTATAAGATATCTTATCCATCAAACCCACTAAAAACCTTAAAAGACTAAGTCTTATAGGGTTTTAGGACGAGTTTGAGAAAAATTTTGTAACCTTAAATGATTAGGGTTAGGTCATATGTCATAATTATGACTCGATGGAAACCCAATCCGGCAAATTATGATAAAATATAAAATAATTATAAAAAATTCAATTCAATTCAAACTAAAAAAAGAAGTACTAAGAAGAAAAATCTTTCAAGACATAATTTTAGTAGAAGATAATTGTATAGATTACTTATCAAGATGATACCTTTATAGTTTGATTAGATCTTTAAACAATCCATGCATGCATATTTTCTAATATTGATGTTACCTTCATATAACACACTATAGTTTAGATTTTGCGATGCACACTACAAATGTTGTCTAACACAGTTCCCCCCTTTTTTCCCAATTGAAATAAGAAAAAATAATAAATGAGTGATTTCTTAGGTTCTACCACCTTCACATAAATCCTTTTAAAAAATGATAGCATGCAAAAATAATCGTAAAAATTAAAAAATTAAAAAAAAAAGATAGAAAATCCCTATAGAAGCGAGTTGCGTCAACCTAAAACCTATAGGGGATAGTTTGGGTATGATGAAAACCCTATAGGGTATCGAATCAGGTTTAGGAGACCCTATAATGAAGCAAGTTGGGTTCAATTTTTGTATAACCCATCCCAAACCCACCCTAGTTGCATCCCCTTGTTTTCAGCTCAATTGAGATGTGAACAGTATTGACATTGTTGTGGCGAGCTATTCCTTAACTGATGGCCTAAATAATATAAGAGGCTTGATAGAAGCAAAGTTTTTTTTTTTCATTTTAATTCTTTTTCGGCCATATAAAAGAATAGGTTAATATTGTTGGCTAAGGAAAAATAAACTTTGGAATTAAAGGGAGGATCTAAAAAGAACAAGAGGAAAAAGACTTGAGTCCGAGTATCATTTGAAATGAATAACCTATTCTTCTTCTTCTTCTTTTTAATCAAAGAATATTTTATCACTTCAAAGGAGAAAGATTTTAATGTAAAAGGTTTAGAGTAGAAAGATTAAGATCCAAGGTATATGAGAGGAAGAAGCAAGCGCGTGGGAAAAATCTGTTATTCACATATGTCAAAGTTGGTTATAGAAGGCTACACGGGGCTATTTATACAATAGAAGAAAAGAACTAACTACTACACATGATGTGCACATGCAAGACAAGATGACCAATAAATTATTGCACGTCTAATATCCTAACACTTGTCCTCAGGCTGGGAATGACAACAATCCTAACATGGATAAAGCAAGCTTCAGTTGAGAATCTCTAACAGCTAGAGCTAGGCAAATAGGCCTGGCGGGCAAGGCCGACCGGCCCACATCGGCCTAGAAGTTAAATAAGCGGGGTCATTTTGACTCGCTTTTAAACAGGCCAAAATTTCTCGGCTCGGGCTCTACCAGCTTTGGCCCGATGGCTAAACGGGCCGACCTGTGGGCCAAATAAAATTTTTTATTTCTTTATTTTTCTTATGTTAGTTTATATAAAAATTAGAATATTTATATATTTTAAGATTATATATATTAAAAATTAATTTTGTTACCATTTTCATTACTTATAAATGAAAACAAGTTTTTTAAATAATTTATTAGATATTATATTATGTTTAAATCAGTAAATATATAGTTAAAAAATATTATAATGCTTATGATGTATGTATTAATCTATTTTCTTCCATAATATATCCTAAATAATCACAAATATGTTATTGTACTATTTTTATTCTTACATTTTTCCTCTCTTTTTTTCTTTTTTTTTTTTTACTCTTGGCCTACGAGCCGAGCCAATTTGGCCCGGATTTAAACGGGCCAAAAAAATTGGCCGTGGCCTGCTTTTTTGAGCCGGCAAATGGGTCGGCCCGCGGGCCGCGACCCTCATGCCCTGCTCTACCAACGGCCTTAGTAAAGAGATCAGCCAATTGCACATGAGATTAAACATGAAGAATGTGCAAAAATCCTAATCTCATGTGAAATGTATATCCACATCAATATGTTTCTTCTCCATGCATACATGGATTTTCCGCAATTAGCTAAGATGATCAGTTGTCCGTGTAAAGTAAAACAAGTAGATCAACTTTGATATGCAAATCATGAGGTAAGTGGGACAACCATAATAGTTCTTTGGTGTCGAAGCCATATTCCAATATTCATCTTTGGTAGAAGAAGTCGACACGATAGCTTGCTTTTTCATTTTCAAAAAATTTAAGGAATCGCTAAGAAACATACAATACCCTATTAATGATTTCCTATCAATAATATTTGCACCCCAACCTACATCCGAGAAGCTACATAAAGTGAGTGAAGAGTATGAGGAATAAAAATTGCTTTTATCAAAAGAACCTTTGAGGTGTTGTAAAAGATGAATGGCAGCTTTCATGTGTTCAGTACATGCAAAAGAAAAAAACTGAGAAAGCTGCTAAATGGCAAAGGAAAAATCCAGTCTAGTCATTGTCAAATGTAAAAGCCGACCAATCAACTGTTGATAGCTACTAGGATCATCAAGCAAAGTCCTTGATTCATCACAGAGACAAAGATCATGTAGAAAAGGAATAATGACAAGTTTAGCACCTATCAAATCAACATCAGCTCGTATGTCAAACCAGAATTTCCGTTGATTAAGCATCAACCCTATTATATATGTGAAGCTTCAATTCCCAAGAAAAATCAAATGTCTCTAAGATCCTTTATGGTAAAAGCCTCGTGTAATTATTGCTTAACATTAGAAATGGTGGATGAGGAATTTTCAACAACAATGACATCATCAGTATAGACCAATAAAGCAAGAAATTCACCAGAAGTCACATGTACAAATAAGGAGTAATTAGCCTTTGACTGAACAAAACAAAGAGAAGTAATAAAGTGTGTAGATTCTCAATTCCATTGTCGAGATGCTTATTTCAAACCATATAACTGATCAAATGAGCTTACACTCATATCCAAGCAGAGTTGAATCATAAACATCAAGAGAGACCATATAGATTTCTTCATCCAAATATCCATGTAAAAAGGCATTATTCACATCAAGTTGATGAATATGCCAATGAGATGCAATAGCTACAGCTAAAAGAAGCAGAATAGTAGATAATTTAGTTATAGGTTAAAAAGCATGAATATAATCAACACCTTCAATTTGATTATATCTCTTTGCCATAAAACGGGCTTTATATCTTTCAATTAAACCATCGGGTTTATACCTAATTTTATAAACCCACTTAGAGCCTATGACCTTTTTTCCTTTGAGTAAAGAAACAATATCCTAAGTATGATTAGACTTAAAGGGGATAAAGGTACGTTAAGTGCTTAACTATCCTTTTCTTCGCAATTTAGTGCCCATTGTTTGATTTTGGGCAAAAAAAAAAAGTACCCATACTTTTAAACAAATGGTATTTTAGTGCCTCTGTTATCTTAGCATGTTGCCAAAAAATCAAATAGTACGTATCAAATTGTCATCAATTTGAAAGTATTACTTTTTTGTCTAAAATCAAACATTAGGCATCAAATTGCCAAAAAATAATAGTATAAGCACTATTTGTGCCTTTATCCCGACTCTAATGCCATTAATTCGTTATCCATTATCTCTATGTAATGAGGATATAATTTTGCTTCATTGTAATGTTGTGGTTCTAGAATCACTAATAGATTTGCTAAGGATGCTACATAGTCTTTTAGGTAATGGTTCAGCGTTTGGGATGAAAGCAAAGGCTATTGCGCATTAGAACCACTTGTTGAATTAAAATGGACCTGATGTGTAAAATCATTAAGCCAAATTAGAGGTTTTGTGACTCGAGAAGAATGCCGAGTGGAAGTGACAGGATGAAGTGAAGGAATAGAACTGTGTGTATGACTCAAAGACTTAGTGTTTGGCTCGAATATGAAAACTGAAACAGAATCTAAAATTTGTGGTGCTAAAAAATGCATATTATCAGAGAAGGATTATGCAAAACTGTAGACCTCGGAAATTTTTCACATTAGTACACGACTCTAAAATAGAATGTATGAACTAGTTAGTAAACTTAGAATCCAATAAAAACCTAAGAATAGATCAATGACTTGAATTTGGCTAGGATTAAGATCTAAAATCCAAATAAAGAACTTCTTTGACCTAATTGATACCTAAAACGAGATTTCATATCTTGAACTGATAATTCAAGATATGATTAAAGGAAACCCAATTTTTCAAACCCCAAAACTTGTCTTACAAATAGAAAAGATATAAAAATATAGATATAGAGATTAATTGACTACTATTGAACTCAACAATGATTTGAGACTAGAACAATGAGTAGTAATTAGCATATATATGGATTTAAACCTTAAATTTAAGATTGCTAGATAGTATTAAACAATACTAATAAGATTCCACAGTAGGTATGAAAAACCGAAGATATATAGATAATTTAGCTTATATATCAAAAGCGATATCGAGTAGTTAACCAACTATGCTTATAGATAGGAAACAATAACCTAAAGATAAACCGTTAGGATTATAAATACACAATAAAAACATAAACAGATGTATAACTAAAGATCTAGATTTCAAATAAATAATTGAATCACAACATTGTTCTAATTAGGGTTTTCTTGAGCTATTGGAGCCTAAAACAAAAATTGACCTAATAAGCTTAGGAAACCCTAATTGCGGGAGATAAAATTCTAAAAACAATTAATCGCATAAATTTAAAACTTAAAGTTGTATCGTTTGATAAACTAAACATTTTGTAGAATCCTATAAAAATATTTTTATACAAAAACTCTCAAATATTAGCTAATTTGTACCCATTTAACCGTTTAACTTATTAAACTATCCTAAAACTAAGATAATTAACTAACTAATAATATTATATAATAATTTGATTCATTTCCGATTACAAATTGTGCAAATGAAGGGCTTGGATTTTCCTAAGATTTGAGAGCCGAAACTTGCTTGAAATTTGTCCAAATTGTGCAACAAATTCAACTCAAACACCAATCAAACTTTGCCAACTCATCTCCTCATTAATGACAACAAAAAAAATGGAGGAAACAGTAATCGAATGAGGAACAATCAAGGCAAATATCAGAAGACAACTTCTTCTTCTTTCCTCTATATATGTAAGTGTTTAAAGCTCTTAATGTATAAAACAAACAAACACCAAACACTCCCAAAGTTTCCAGATTAAACAAGCACCTAAATAACAAACAAATCGACCAAAGAACAGAAATCAACTCGTCCAAAACAATCCAATTCGAATCAAGGAAAAATACAACACGAAAAACGCATAATCTGGGAACAAGGTAAGTTGTTGTAATTTGACTTGTTATTTATTAAAAACAAGGATTGAAACTAACTTCTGATGATCATAGGATCATTACTAACCCAAGAACAAGCTTCGAATTCCACCGAACAAGCTTAAGCAAGGTAAAATTCGAAAACCCTAGTTGTACCTTTTCAAATTTGAAAATTTAAGATCACATACTTGTAGATGCGTTATGAGTTGATGTATGTATAGATACATGCCATAGAAACACTTAGAAATGAATTGAGAATGTTTATGACATAGAAAATTAAAGAAATATGAACTATTTCATCGGAGAAGATGATGAACAATGTCAACACTATCCCTAAGCCGGCAGTGTAGACGTTGAACACCGGCGGCTTACGAGGGTATGCCGGAGGCGTTGAGACGGTTTACACTGGA
>JAMXBD010000532.1:600000-868471 GCA_024138025.1 Combretum micranthum | reverse complement strand
GTAGATTGCTTAGATTTGCTGGAGGAGTATACAATGATGAAAGGATGAAAGTTCAAAAGTTTCAAGATGGTTTGAATGTGGAAATCAAGGGAGAAGTCAAAATGTTTCAACTTCTGACTTTATCAGATGCTATGAATAAGGCGAAGTTGGCAGAACAGATTCAGAATGAGAATAAGACTCAAAGTGATAGGAGAACTATATTTCTAGGAAAAAGACTTGTACCATTTACTCCTTACAAGAAATATGATAATTATGGCAAAGGGAAGAAACCATTTCCAGAAAGAAATTGAATTTGGGATCTTCTACCAAGACTTATGTGCCTTTCAAAACATTTGAGAAGAGATATCCTAGATACTTCGGGCCTCATGATCAAATTCAATGTAAGTGGACTCCAGGAGCGTGTTTTGCTTGTGGGAAAGTAGGACACAAAGCTTTAAAGTGTAAGGATCTAATGCTACAACCTATTTTCTGTGCCTATTGTAAACAAAGAGGACATATGTAGCTAATTGTACCAGTAAACCAAGGAATGATGGTCTTAACCCCGGAAAAGGAATGACAGCAGCTAGGATTTTTGTCTTACAGCAATGTGAGAAAGCTCCATTAGTAGATACTCTAGCAGGTACTATAATGATTGCAAATCATCCAGCATATGCATTAATGGACACCGGTGCAACACATGCATGTTTGGATGGAAAGTTTGTGAATGAGTGTGGTTTGAAATTTGAAGTGTTGACTGATAGAGTAATGAGTATTAATACTGCTTTGGGTATGAAGTCTAGACAACCTTGTATTTGTAGAGAAGTTAATGTAAGAATTGCTAAAAGTGATATGCCAATTGATATGATGGTTTTGCCTATGGTTGATTTTGATGCGGTTTTAAGTATGAATTGGTTAAATATGTATAAAGTAATTATAGATTGTAATAAGGCGAAAATGAGTTTTGATCTAGAGAGTGGGAAAGTTATTCATGTCTTGGAGAGGAAAAAACATAAAAGTATGTATATAATGGAGTTATGGGAGAAGACTTCAGAAACAGTTGTAAATGGTGAAGAGCTTGATGTTGGTCAAGTACCTGCGGTGAGAGACTTTGTAGATGTTTTTCCTGAAGAATTACCTAGGTTACCACCAGATAGGGAGATTGAATTTGGTATTGAAGTGATTCCAGGAACCACTCCTATTTCAAAGGCTCCTTATAGAATGGCTCCTGTGTAATTGAAAGAATTGAAAGTTCGGTTGGAAGAATTGCAAAAGATTGGTTTTATACGACCTAGTATTTCCCCATGGGGTGCTCCTGTTCTCTTTGTGAAGAAAAAGGATGGAAGTCTACGAATGTGTATCGATTACAAGGAGTTAAATCAAGTCACAATTAAGAACAAGTATCATTTACCCCGTATTGATGACTTGTTTAATCAATTGAAAGGAGTGAATGTCTTTTCAAAGATTGATTTGAGGTCAGGTTATTATCAGCTTCGAATTAAACAAGAGGATGTACCAAAGACAGCTTTTCGCACTCGATATGGACATTTTGAATTCTTAGTTATGCCATTCGGTTTAATGAATGCCCCTACCGCAGTTATGGATCTTATGAATAGAGCATTCAAAGACTACTTGGATTGGTTTGTGATTGTATTTATAGATGATATCCTATTGTATTTGAGTAGTGAAGAGGAACATGAAAAGCATTTAAGTTTAGCTCTTCAAAAATTGAAAGAAAGGAAGTTATATGCCAAGTTCAGCAAATGTGAGTTTTGGTTGAAAAAAGTTGCATTCTTAGGGCATATTATTACAAAGGATGGGATATCTATTGACCCTGAAAAGGTTAAAGTGGTATTAGAATGGTCAAGACCCACTAATGTTACTGAAGTGAGAAGTTTCTTGGGTTTAGCAAGTTATTATCGAAGATTTGTTCAGGGATTCTCAAAAATTGCAACCCCATTGACAAGACTAACCCGAAAGCATATGGGATTTATGTGGAATGATCAATGCGAAAGAAACTTTCAAGAATTGAAGAAAAGACTAATATCTGCACCTATCTTAGCCTTACTCATTAGTGGGAAGGAATTCACGGTCTATAGTGATGCTTAAATACAAGGTCTTGGATGTGTTCTGATGCAAGACAATCGAGTGATCACTTATGCATCTAGACAATTGAAGCCACATGAAAAGAATTATCCTGTGCATGATTTAGAGCTTGCCGCAATGGTTTTAGCTTTGAAATTGTGGAGACATTATTTGTTTGGAGAGAAGTGTAAAATATTCACGGATCACAAAATTCTGGAGTATATTTTTACTCAAAAGGAATTGACTATGTGCCAAAGAAGATGGCTTGAGTTGATCAAGGATTATGATGTAGAGATTCTATATCATCCAGGAAAAGCCAATCTTGTAGCCGATGCCTTAAGTAGGAAGAAACAAATGAGTATGGCAACCATGAATACAAGTCAAAAAGAAATACAAGAAGATCTGCAAAGATTGGATATCGAAGTAACCTTAGACAAAGTGGAAGTGATGATTGCAAATTTGGCACTCCGACCAACTCTTATGGATTTGATTAAACAAAGACAACAAGAAGATCCAGAAAGTGTGAAAATAAAAAGTGCAATACAAGAAAGAAGAAGAAAAGAATTGAGACTTGATGAAGACAATGTTATCAGATTTGGAAACAGAATATATGTATCAAAGACGGGAGAATTGAGAAGAGAAATCTTGAAGGAAGCTCATACAACAGTGTATTCAATACATTCAGGGAGTACGAAGATGTACAAGGATTTAAAGAAGAATTATTGATGAACAATATGAAGAAAGACGTTGCGGAGTATGTATCCAAGTGTGTGACATGCCAGTAAGTAAAGATCAAACATCAAAGACCTAGTGGTGAGTTGGGACGAGTATTTGCCTCCAGTCAAATTTGCTTACAATAATAGTTATCAGTCAGCAATACAAATGGCTCTATATGAGGCATTATATGGAAGAAAATGTCGATCTCCTCTCCACTGGGATGAAGAAGGTGAGAAAGCTCTAATCATCCGAAATTGATTCAACAGGCAATAGACAAGATGCAACTTATTAAACAAAGATTAAAAGTTGCACAAGACCAATATAAAAGTTATGCTAATGAGAGAAGAAGACCACTAGAATTTGAAGTCGGAGATCATGTTTTTCTTAGAGTCTCTCCAACCAAAGGAATAATTAGATTCGGTGTTAGAGGAAAATTGAACCCGAGATATATAGGTCCTTTTGAAATCTTGGAAAGAATTGGACCCTTGGCGTACTGGTTAGCATTGCCACCCAATTTGTCGGATGCACACAATGTATTCCATGTTTCACAATTGAGGAAGTGTATATCGGATCCAGATACTGTTATCGATATAAATCAACCGGAAATTCGACTTGATCTAACCACCGAGGACAAGCCTGTTGAGATTTTGGAAAGAATGGATAAAGTCTTAAGAAACAAGATAATTCCTATGGTGAAAGTTCAATGGAGTAACCAATCCAAGCATGAAGCAAGTTGAGAAGTCGAGAATATCATGAAATAGAAATATCACCAGCTATTTGAACAATGATTGAGGTAAGTTTTGGGGACGAAACTTTTTGAAGGAGGGAAGAGTGAAATAACCAAAGTTTTAATTCATACTTAATGCATATTAAATTTGATTGTTATATGTATGTATGTGTTGGTGTGAATTGTGGCGTGTTTAAAATGATTGTATGTGTTATGAAGTAATGCTTAGATAATAATCTATGGTAAATATATCTAGGTTGATAGTTTATTCATGTTACAAATTATTATTTTGATGTTAATTGATATTGTAATGAATTATATTTGATGAATTAAGCTTGTTTTAAACAAAAACTAAGTCCATAAACCTAGTAGATTTTTTGCCCTTTTTAAACCCAAATTAAGCAAAAAAAGAAAGTTTAATCAAGGCCTAAAGCCCCTTAGAAATTTGCCCCTAAAGTAAATAATTAATGGATAAATATCAAGCTTTATTCTTTCACACTTTGGACATCCAAAACAGATCCAAGAATAAAGAAATTCGTAACTCTTGTAAGGCCACCTTTTCCAACATCTAAACCAAGGTTTCTTGCACCCAACGCACCAAGAATCCATCCCCAACTATCATATATACATTGAGGTAAGTTTATATGATATTTAAGATGTTTTATTTCTCTCTTAATCCATGAAATTTCTATCAAATATGATGCATGTTGGATATATATGTATTGTTATATTGTGATGTTAAGATAGCTTAGGATTTGTTTATGGAAGTGCGATGATGGTGTTGAGTTGTAGTGTGATGAGAAGTTGGTATTGTTGAGTTGTATTAAAGAGTGGATTCATGTTGAAGTAGTGGATTCATGTTGAAGTAGTGGATGTGAAGATAATGAAGTTATAGTGTAAAGTGTGTTTTAATGGTTGAGGAGGAGTATTGTGTTTCAATGATGTTGGAAAGGAGTTTGTGTATGTTTGATGATATAGGGTTCTTATACCATGTATTAGGAAGGTTATAATATGGTTTAGAAGAGGTTGAAAGAGTAAAAATATAAAAATTTCGTGTTTGAAAAAGAGGAAATCGGCAACAGGAACTGCAATGTATGCCGCCTCGAACGCCACTGACGTACCTACCGGCTTAAAAAATTTGGCTACTGATCATCCGAAAGTCAGCTTAAATGCTTCCAGCTTAGACCCCAACACCGTTGGCATTGAGGTCTACACAGCTGGTGTACTGCCGGCATAATGATCCAAAATTTTGTACCTAATGCATTTTTTAACGACGGCTTTAACGCCGTCGACATAGGACCCCTACACTGCCAACTTTGAGTCTTACACTACTGACGTAAATTGCCAGCGTGGGCCCTGCAAATTTCAATTTTTCTAACCTCTTTCCAACATCTTTCAATACATGAATATGACTTTTTCATTAAAGATTTGACTTGTATGATGTTATATGATACATATATATGTCATGTGATGACTTTAGATGATTTTAAATGAGATTCAATGACTTCCTAAGCTTTTTAACTACTGAGTATAAGCTTGGCTTAAGATAGTTATGTTGATATAGTTTGATTTGTGTGGAACAAAGATAGATACTCAGTTGAAGATTTCCTTTTATTCTCAATCCGATCCAGGTACATAGTTATTTGATTGATTATTGCTTAGGATAGGCATATTCAAGTTTGACATTAATTAAAGACTAATGAAAAGTTTTATTGAAATGGTTTATGGTTGAGTCGTGTCTAGTCCGCGGAACGACAATCTTCTCATGATGCAATGGTACGGTAGTTTAGGCACTTAGTCCAAATCTTTGTCACGACGTAATGACTCAAATCCATGATGCAATGGTTCATCATGATGCAATGGTGGTTTCTTTTAATGGCTAAGTGGATAGCTAATGAGGTTAAATGTGTCGGTATATTCTCTACTTAGGCTCGGGAGGAAATAATATGTTTTGGTTCACAGTTATGGGACCATTTGAGTAATTGATGTTATAAACCGAGATAAGTGGAGTGTGTGAAAGAGTGTGAACCCTAGATAAAGCTATTACTAATATTTATCGGTTAGATATAGGAGATATAGGTTTCTGATCTATCTATATCAACCCCCTGAGCAGCTGCTGTTACTCAGAACCCCAGATTCCCAAGATGGAATTGAGTTTGAATCAGTTTTTTTTTTTTTTACTCACTTAACTAAAGATAATGAAGTTATGGTGAATTGTTGCATTACATTTAGTTAAGTGTGCTTGGCATACGTATTTGTTTGCACTATTGTGTATTGGGCATTTGGCTCATGCTGCTACCTTGCAGGTGGTTATGATGATGAGCTCTACGATGATATGGGCTATGAGACTAACTGGGAGACATCTATTGATGATTAGGAGTGTGACCTAGTAGTGGTTGTTTAGGACTTTTTTTTGTATTTTTGTGAAGTTTCTAGGCTTATTTGTTAAGCCTTGGAATGTAATTTTATTTCAAGTTTTATATTTAATGTAGCTTGCTTACATGTAAGCTCTATATGTTTTGTGTGATCCTTAAGACATCCTCATGTAATGTATGTGATGTATGTTTTGTATATATGTAATGACCATACTTATGTAGTGGTAGTATTTCTTAATTCAAATTATGTGGATGTTATATCTATGTTAAGCAAGCAGTCATTCTTTTTAGACGACCTTACATATAATACTTGGGTATTTCCTAATACTTAAGTATTATGCGTGGTCGAGAGATTTGGCATGCTTAATCTATGGGTTAAGTAGGTCGGGTCCTTACAAGAAGTTTTTGCCGAATTTCTATAGTATCTTGTCAATCTAAGGAAACTTCTCACGTCTATATTTATTTCAGGCCTTTTCCAATCCACAATAGCCTTTATTTTCTTTAAATCAATTATAGTGCTATCTTCGGTCACTATGTACTTAAGAAAAGATATCTATTTTAACTAAAAATCATGCAACTTGGCATAAAGCTTATATTCCCTTAATATCTATGTGGCTAACTTCAAGTGCTCTTTGTGCTGCTCTGGAATATTTGAATACATAAAGATATCATTAATAAATTCCATAACACTTATCTGGAAAGGAGCAATACACCCTGGTTATCGAATCCGTAAAATTCACGTGTGCATTATTTAATCCAGATGACATTACCAAAAACTTGTACTGCCTATACTTGTACTAACGAGTTCATTGGCAACATCTATTGCATCCAAGCTAAGGTTTTAGCCCTGCCTTATGCTTATCTAGAAAGCCACAACTACTATCATGTCCTTAAATAGGAGCCTAATAGGTTTAATCTCAAGTCGTCATATCACGCGTGTACCCATAACATGAAGACCGCCTTGCAAGTCAGTGATTGTAAGACTCTAATTATTTATTCTCTTGATATGTTATATGTATATATATTTAGAAAAATAATTTTGGATACCATTATTTCCACAAATCACAAGGACTGTAGAGAATCGGATACCTTACCAAAGATGAAACAAGGTAAAGCAACTTAGGTTATCTATTATCCACTATTAAAGGAGATTACAAAAGAAATAAAATCAATTTTTAAGTTTTTTCTCTCAACTAAGTTTAGTCCTTAGACAGTTTAATCCTCTAATATCATGGCTTGATCTTTGACACACTCTGTGCTCGGTTCCTATCCTAATCTCGTATTATGATTCTCCTGCAAAAACAAACTATTGCGAGGTAAGCACAACTAGCTTTGTGAGAATATTCCCATATTAACATACCCATAGAAGTAAATCAATCAAGTTATTAGGCAAGAATATGAGATGCATCTATACGTAAGCAAACAATATATATGATTATCCGAAAATCATATGTTTGAATGGATTTATGCCTTCCATTTAGAGTTAGTTGTCTGGGGCCCATATGACCATAGTTCGCAAATAAATTTTATAGATCTTTCAAGCTACTACTCGCCTTTAAAAATTGTAGCTCTTACGGGCTCCTATGCGCCACTTGCAGATTTACAGGCCCTTGCATACCACCACTACTATGCTCTTATCCTACCATAGGTATAGTAAGGAATACAATACGACTCACTTTGTGATATGCATAAATTTATTTAATTGGATTCTTTTACCATGAGATTAAATGTCTTAAAAGTGATCATAGAGTTGGCAAACACTTCAATATGGTACTAAAACAACATTTTGATTATGGACAATTTCAGCCTCGATATACTTAGTATAATTTCAACCAATATTATTTTTCCCTATTTTTAGTGCTCCTAGACTATAGGCAAAAATACAAATATGAAAATTAAAGAAATAAACTCACTCATCCTTAGTGCAATCCTTAGTCGGAGTAGTCATTAGGGAAAGGTACATCAAATTCCTCATTATCTAAACAAAAGACATACCTATAATGAGTAATTTCATATTGATTCTACTTAAATTTCTAACTCTATTTATTCCAACTTAAAATGTTTATAACTTTTGCATATAGTAGTCGGTTTCTACCGATTTGAAAAGATCTATCTATTTCTAAGATTACTGTCACGCTTCGAGGGGTACCATAAATGTAGCAGTCTACCGTACACAATAATAAAGCTTAAGAATGACTATCTCAGTCACGCAGAGACTTCCATATCATGTACAAGGCGTACATCACAACCAAGGAAACGCAATGGAGTAGCGCAATTTACATTGATAATGATTAAATAATAAGGCAAGGAGAATACTTGTCATAAACATAAACATGGTAAATTACAATTCTTAGGGGCATCCCTCTATTGTCTTCAAGTCGAAATAAATACACTTCTTAGAAATTTCCAAAACACTAACATAGCATACATTACATATAAAGAACCTTACAAAATAACTTCATCTTATGTTTCCGTTGCCTTCATAAAAGTTTAACATCCTTCCATGACTTTCTTAATGTCATGATCTTCGATTTAAGCCACGGGTATACTCATTTCAACAAAATCTATAGGGGTATAAGTTTACAACTAGCTTAATGAGGTATTCCTTATTATTCGCACCATGGTTTCAAACAAGTTCATTTAACTATTCACACATATGCTATGCACACAACAATCATGTGATTACTCAAATATATATATATATATATATATATAGGGCTGCAAACGAGCCGAGCTATTCGTGAGCTACTCGAGCTCGGCTCGGCTCTTTTAGCTAAATGAGCTGAGCTCAAGCTTGGATCCAAGCTCGTTTAGTTAAACGAGCCGAGCTCGAGCTTGTCAACTCACGAACAAGCTCGCTAAAAGCTCATAAGTGAGGCTTGTGAATAAGCTTGTTTAACATATTATATAAATATAATATTATATATAATTGTTTATATTAACTTAATATTATAAATATAATTGTATAAATATTATATAAAGACATTCTGAAAAATGATGAAACTGATATAGTCACATAACTTCTAGAAAATATTTATCAAACATGAGAATGGGAAAAAATAAACAATATCTATACTTTAGAACTTTTTAAACATCATAATATTAATATCTTTTTGTCCATCAATATGCAAATAAAGAAGCAAAGATCACCAAGAATGTCAAATTTATTTTAAGATCTTAATATGCGATATGAAAGTTGATTTAAAATTTCAGAAGTCACATCACTATTTCAATTTTCCATACGGCCATACCAATTTTCCATACCGCATTCCAGTATCATACTGGTGTCTTTTCAAATTAGGGCATTTTTGTCTTACCTATGGTTCTTTTTCTGTTTGCTTCAATATTCATTTCTTGTTTTCTATTGCCTTTTTTGTTAATATTTAATAAGCTTTGCTTTTGCTTGTTCACTTTTTCGTATCATAGCTCTCTCCTCTCATCTCTCTCTCTCTCCTCCAGCGAACTTCTATCTTATTGTCTTGCTCCTTTATTCTCTCTCATCTCACTATCTCCAGCTAAGCTTGGGCCGAGAAAGCCATGGAAACAGTCACTCCATCCAACAACTACTTTCACACCGCCTTTACCCCACCGATAACCACCAAAAACCGTACCCATCACGATAGACCCATTGGCAAACCATCGCCACACTACTTCAAACACACACCAAACCACCATAAATCACTGCCAAATACCCTTGCCACCATAAAAGTTTAAATCCACCAACTAGACACAACAAGCTGACGCTAATCAAGTAAGCAATTGCACACAGCATAAATGACTCCAAAAAAACCGACGCTAACCAAGCAAGCAACTCACCCATCTTCATTGACACAAAGTAAGCCGACGCTAGCCAAAACGGAACCCAAAACATACAAAAATTGCGAGATCGCCTTCATCAAAATGAGCCCAAGCTTGAGCTCGGCTCAATAGGCTCGTTTAGCTAAACGAGCCTAACGACTGAGCTCGAGCTCACGAATTTTTAACAGGCTCAGGCCCGAACCTTTATATTTTAAGCTCGTTTAAAGCTCAGCTTGGCTCAAGTTCGTTAATTTTCAAACGAGTCGAGCTCAAGCTTTCAATAGCCTAGCTCAGCCCAGCTTGTTTGCGGCCCTATATATATATATAGCTATCCGGAAACCATATATAGAATGGATTTACCCTCCATATCAAAGGTTAGGGAATTGTTTATGAAAATCCTCGACCTTCTACTGCTAATCCCCAAGTCTCCACCTAAAACATTCGGTTGGCTCGCTCCGAACCTAGAGTCGTATTTCTCGAGCAATTTGGATTCTATAGGAAGGAACATGGCCGTATCCCACCACGATAACAGCAAATAACTCTACGAGTAGAAGTAACAGCCTTCCGAAGAGATGCGACTCGATGGATGCTATGGTGAGCGCTTTATTTTCTTAAGTCAAACCTTATTAAGGTTTATTTAGAGAGCGATCAATCAATTTGGCAAGCAATAAGCAATCATATAAGTAAGTAAACAAACTACTTAAATAGGCAATTTGAAGTTGCGATATTCTTAATTCTCATTTCACACATAAGCAGAATCACATATATACATATCCCGAATTCCTCATACATATCTATTTTTATCTTTTCTTAGAATGTTAATGTCACTACTTTACAAGCACAAGCAACAAAACAAATTAAGAGGAATAACTCACTCGTCCATTTCGCAATCTTCTTAGTTGTAACAATCCCCAGGAAGAGTAATCCCGTATCCTTCGTCACCGAGACAAAAGAAATACCTGGGATGAGTATTAAACTTTCTAACTCTATTTCACTATGTTGGTCAAAATCGTATAAAATGAAATTCCAATTCAAAATGGTCATAACTTGCTCATTTTAACTCGAAATTTCGCATATAATATACCGTTTTCTACTTATTCCAAAATATCTATCAATTTCTAAGGTTATTTTTGTCATATAAGGTCGTTTAGGTTCCGAAACCATAGAGTACAGATTCAAAACGAATATTTCTAAATTTTGCGAAATAATTTTCCAACTCAACTTTATTCAAAATTTCTTTAGTACAAATATAGATATATATATATATATATGTGTGTGTGTGTGTGTCTGATAAATCCTTTGAGTATATAGATAAGCTCTTTATATGCAAAAATTATAATGGTAGTGTCTCAACAATTTATTTCATAAAACAATTCATTTTGAAGTGTTAAAACTTAAGTTTGACAAATTTCTTTTCAAGTATTTTGAAGAAACTTTGTATTTTCCTAGGTTTTATAAATGAGTCTTTTCTTTTTATATTTCTTTTTTAAAATATAAGTTCTTGCTTTCTAAAACGTGGTATTTCATTTCCTCTACAAAGTTTATTTGAAAAGAATCCTTTTTATTAATAAAATCCTTTGTTTTTTATCTTATCATACTTTTATTCATTGGAAATAAGTTTCTTCTTTAGAAACTTGAAAATCATTACTTTTCTAAGTGGTTTATAACTTTATGGGTTGGTTTTATCTTAACTTTGAAAACTAGTTTACTTCTTGGTTTTGTTATGGAGTTAAAAAGAGTTTAATTTTAAGCTTTTTGTGAAAACTTTGAATACTAACTAATTATTTTAGTAAAACTTAGGTTACCGTAACATAAAAAGAAAGTGTTTATTTTTTATATTTTCTCGGTAAAGCTATCTTTGTTATTTGAGAAAACTTGTATTACTTCATTTCTATGTTATTGATAATAACTCCATTATTTAATAACAAGCTACATGATAGAAAATTTGGTTTTAAGTTCCTTTATTAAAGAAAAATTCTACTTTTAAATTTAGTTGAGACAATATCATTGTGGTTATGCATGTACATGAGCATGTAAAATAAAAATATGAGAAAGATACTAGAAGCAAATAGTAATAGGCAAGATAATAAAAATATCAGGGATTTGGAACCTTAGCTTCATCAAGGTATCCCGGTCAAGTATTGGGAGTCTTAGCTTCATCAAGGCATCCAGAGACTAAGAATAGACTGGTCCCAAAAGTAATCAAGAAAAAAAAGAAAAGGTTGTTTTGACTTGATAAGGAATCTAAGATTAGAATAACTAGTCTTAAAAATAGCATGAAATAAATAAATTGCAAAACATGAAATTAAATAAATAACAAGTGATCTTATATACTCTAAAGATTATATAAATATATAAATATATTTAGTTAGGTATGAATAAGAAGTTAGCATAATAACAACAATAAAATCAACATATATATGAACATAATAACAACAATAAAATCAACATATATATGAACATAACAACAACATAATAAAATTTGAATTTCATGTACAAGAACAAAATATGAACATCTTGTTGCTTTTACTACTCATATAAGTTTCAAAACAACACCATAGTCATGTTAAGTTATATGACATAGGTAGATAAATAGGAATAGGAGTTTTACCTAAAGTGTTTATATGGTAGGAAGTAGAAGATGAATATGAGATTATGTTATTAGTGACATGTGATAAATAGTTTGTGTATAAAAAATGATTTTTATGAAGAATTGATTTAACAGAGTTTTGGTAGAGAGAAATTTTGGAGAGAGGATTTGTGGAAAGATTTTGGGAGAGTTTTGATAGTGAAATGAGTTGTGTGAAAGAATGAAGAAGGAAGAAGGAAGAGGGTATTTCTAGAATTTTGGAGTGAAAATTAGATGTAATTAAATTAAATGAAAAATAAAATAAATTGGAGAGTGAAGAGAGAGGGGTGGATAGCAAGAGGAGGGAAGGAGAGAGAAAATTGATTAAAAATTAATTTTAGAATAAAAGTGTAAGAGAAATTTAATAATATATGATGTAGAATTTTTATGAGAAAAGAAAATTATAAGAAATAGGTATGTAGGTGTAAGAATAGGTAGTAGAAAAAGTAGAGATAGAGGAATAGTAATGAATAGTAAAAAGTACTATAAATAGTAAACTAAACAATTAAAATACCGATAGTAATGAAAATACGCATATATATGCGATATCTGTAATTTTTAACTACCAAAAAAATTCTAAAACTGATATTTCTTTGAAACATTATATTTTTACAAGTCTATTGGTATTAATAGAATATTTTTGCCAGCTGGTGTACCAGGGTACTATTTTTGAAAACTGATCCCATTCGGATCTAAAGGACATTAGAAATTCACAAATCTGATATTTTTAAGCTTCCCTATATTATTACGAACTATTATCAACAATTATTTTCATTTCGTTGTTTAGGGTTTAAGAGCACGTGATTGATGGATCTTAAACACTAGGGTTTGTTGTAAGCTTTGTTGACTTTTAGGACTCTGGTTTGACTTCCGGTTTTATTGAGTTATTCGTAATATCATAAAATTTTGGGGTTTTGTCTGTATTATATTTTTTGTTCAACATCTATGGTTTATTTCATTTTATTTGTGATTATTTAATATTTTTCAGTTATCAGGATCATTTAATCGAGTATAGGGTTATGGGTTGACTCAGTTTGACTTTTTGGTGAAATTGAAAATTTTTATTCTAAAATTCATTGAAGGATTTAAGATCTTAGTATTTCGTTGTCGAGTGTTATTTGGATATATCTTCTTGATTTGCGTGTTAGAATTTGGATAGATGATTTGATTGGTGTACGGATGTTAAATCAACCGATAGTTGGATTTTCTATTATGTTTTGAGGGTTTTCTTTTCCTCAAGATTAAGAATTCTCATGTTTGACCTAAATTAGAATTTGGTTTTAACTTGGGTCAATTTTCGGGGTTTTGGTTTCGATGTTAGACTTTCAGAATTATTTTCTATGAATTATGAAAATTTCAGGGGTTTATAGTTACTTTTAATTTTTAAGGTCATTTAAGGTCAAATTAGATAGGTACATATTGTATCACACATGTTCCAGCCTTTGTTTTTTTGTCTTTCAAAGTTTTACTTCACTTAAACACTTTATTAGTAAACATAAAATATTATTACCTTGACAAATATTTAATATGGACATTAACTCATTTATATGTTGTTTCAAAATTAATAAGTTTGTAAAACAAAAAAATCTTGGTGAAAAGTAGAGATGTTATTTTTTATGAAAATTTATCTTTTAATTTGTGACATAATTCATTTTCTTAATTTTGAAGACATGTATCAAAAGTCTGGTTCAAAATTTATTTTGAAGCTTTAAGGGTTTTATGTTTATTCCAAAAAATTATTTATCACTTATTCGGTGAGACATGGTTTTACTTATTTTTATCATATGATTCTAAGTGTAATTACTTTGTACTTTTCTTCAGTTTGGTTCTTGCAAAAATTTAAATTTTTAGATGTTGTAGGTATGAAGCTCAACTAAAGAAAACCATGGTATTTATTTTAAATCTATGGATATTTTAAGGGCCCATTAATTTTTCTAACTAATTAATTTACAAAACATGAGCTTCTTTATGTTTGTGGGTGAAATCTATTCAAAGTGAAAACTTCCTTGAGATTGTTTTAGTTTTTATTACTTAAAAGAATTATGTAATTGACTTGTCTTAAGCTTATATTTTCCTTGGAAAGAAAAGCTTGCACATATCTTATGAGTAAGTTTATAGACAATATTTTCATAACAAAGAATTACCAACACTTATAGTTTAGGAAAAGCTTAATTTGATATTTTAAAAGTTTAGTTGAGTGCCTATTTTTTTTCTATTCCTAATGACCAATTTTCCTAAGTGTTGAATTTAAGGTCTTGAAGGTTAAATTAATCATTGAAGAATTTCCACTTTTCATATCTTTAAAACTTTATCACGACAACATCACTTATGAAAATTTATATACATGAGTAACAAAATATAGCTATTATGCCAAGAACAAAATCATCAACATAACTTCATAAAAAAAAAAATTAAAGGATGGAAAATGAAAGTATGAAAAATATCAAAATAAAACTATGAGAGTCTTAGCTTCTTTTTAAGACTTCCCCAAGACTTGAATAATTTCCAGTCTCCATAAAATAAAAAAACATAAAGAAAGAAAACATGGAAGTCTTAGATCTTTTTCAAGACTTCCTAAGACTCGAAATATTTTTAGTCTCATAAATAAAATAAAAGAATGAGAGTCTTGGATTTATATCAAGGCTCCTCGGGACTTAGAAATGGGCAAGTCACCTTAGATAACAAAATAATGATAATGGAAGTCTCAGAAATTTCGGACAAAGCATTCCAAGAACTTAGATTATGGACAAGTCCCCTTTTTGTTTTGACTTGATTAAGGATAATTCTGAGACTTAGATTAAGAACAAGTCTCAAAATATATATTAAGAGCGTAAATATAAACATGAAATAAATGTTAAGTTAGTGAGCAATATGCTCATATTGGTATAAATATGTACGTAACTATATTTATGCAAATAGATAGTTAGATTAAATGACAAGAACATAACCATATAAACTCAAAATCAACATGATCATAATGTAGATGAGATATGGTTTCATTTTTAGAATTGTCATCTCGAGCTTTTATGCATAATGGGGAGATTTTATCCATGGATAATACATGAAACAACACCTAATATCAATTAAGGATATATGGAAAATAAGTTTTACCTTAAAATGATGAATCAAAGAAGTGTGTTCGAGTTGGAAAAGAAAAATGATAGCAAAGGAACTCGCAACAAGAAGAAGAAAAGAGACAAAAGAATGAGAGAAAAGAGAGAAATTTGATGTGAGTTGTAAAGTGTAAGAAGTATGAATAGAGGTAGGTATTTATAGAGATAATTTGGTGAATTAAAGTGGAAAGAAATTTGAAAAATAAAAAAAGGTGCTGCAGCAAGTGGCATGAAGCAAGTCGAAAGGAAGAGAAAGGAAGGAAAAAAATCAAGTGAAAAGTGACAAATGTATGTAACTTGTAAATGTAATAAATAGGGAATGGTCTGTAAGAAATACGCAAAATTTTAAGGACAAAAATGGCAACAAATAGTGGCAAAAAATTAAGGCAAATAGTAATGGATAGTAATAGTAAAATATCATATAAGTTACTGGTAGCGATAAAATATGCGTATACAGCTATAACTGATATTTTTATGGTCTAAAAAAATTTTATCAGATGTCTTATGAATGTCTAAATAATTTTTTTTAGTATAATTTGATTACCGAAAAATTTTATCTTGTTTTGTGTGTTATGGTTGGATACAGAAACTGATCCCATAAAGATCCGAAATGATTGAATTTTTGGATAATCTAATCTTTTTAGGATTTATACTATGTATATGATTCATAATTTGAGTTTATAATATTTTCTAATTAATTTATTATTTTATGATTTTAGAAGTTGTCCACCCAAGTCTGGATTTTCTAAGGTTTATGGTTGACTCGGTTTGACTTTAAGATTTCAGTTCAGTTTCAAGTCAAAGGTTTTATTATAAGATTACCATAAAATTTTAGGAGTTTACAATTATAGGAAATTATTTCTAATTATTTTATTAATAGATATTATTTGGATGTACTATATCGATTTGCGTGTTAGAACTCAAATTTAGAATTGTTTAGCGTAAGGTTTTCGGATTTATTAAGTTATTGGATCGTTTTATTGATGATATGTTTTTGCTATACGATTTAGTTTTAGGGTTCTAGGTTTTATTTAAGTTATATGATATCTTAAGGTTATTGAAGCTTTATCTGATCTCGTTTGTGGTTCCTAGGTTTTCAATTTTTGGAAATCTAAGTTTAATTTAATTTATATGACATTACTGAGTTATAAAATTTATTTGGTTCGATCTAAGGTTTTTGAAATTTTGGTCTGATCTAATAAGGTTTGGGATCTTGGTTCTAATGCCAATTTTAGGGTTCACGATGTGTTTTATTTATTTTATTAAAGTTCTAATTAATCTTCTGATGTGATCTCGATCTACATTATTTAATTAATATCATTTTTTTTATTTTCCTTTTTACTTCTTTATTATAATTATCATGATACGGTATTTGTCGTAACAAATAATTTGTCAAATGTGTAGTTTATGCTAATAATTGTAAGCTTTCCTTAGTAATTAGCCCTAAGGTCTTATTGTGTTATAGGTTATATTGATATTATGATTATGTATAAACTATTACTATACTTATTAAATTATAAAGGTACTTATCATAATTATAATGTTGGATAAGAATCACATAGCATTGTTACAAGTTGATAAGTTATCATGATTAATGTAATATTAGTAATATAATAATTTACATGGTTAACTTACCAAAATTGTTTTAATATGTGGATCAAGTACAGTATTACTTATTATATGACAAAATAATCTTGTTGTTGTTGTTATTATTATTATTTTTACTACAACGTATATTGTTAATTATAGTACACTTTTGATGCTATCAATACTACTGCTGCTGCTATTGTAAATTGTAGTAATAGTTTGTATCATGTACTCGAAATAAACACATAATTAAATTGGTAAAAAGAATATTTTATGGATATCAATTTTAGAGCTTTTGTATTTTATTATAATTACTTATGTTATATTTTGAATATTTCCATATGTAATAAATTATTTGCATCATTAAGTGACTTCCAAGAATTTTTACTTACTAAAAGAGGTGGTGTTATTAGTTTCTTTAAGGGGATATGATCATTTTTAATTATAAGTTCATAAGAAAATATTTATTTGTGATTATTTTGGGAATTTACTCATTAAATATTGTTTGATTCTATGTGTTTGATGAATCTAAAGATATATTTATCTTTATTTGTTGAAGTTAAGGTTTTGCTTAGTAATTGATTTACAATATTCCTTATTTGAGAAATTTTTAGGTATATTTATTGTTTTTCTAATTATTTCGAAATTGATTGATAATTCTTTTAAGTTTACTAGAGCCTTAATAATTAATTCTTTGATTTATTATCCCAATGATCACAAAAAGGTTAGGGGAAATTTTGTTGATAATGATTATGATTTCTTAAACTATAATTGAATTGTGTAAATTTTTAGTATTCTTAAATAACAAAAAATCGGGAGTGATTTTTGCAACTTTTCTCAAAGCTTCTTCAAGATTCTATATCAAATTATTATCAATTATCAAAATCAAGTTATGCAAAAATTAAGGGGTTTACAACTACTGCCTTGGTCTTCATATCAAGAATATTTTTAATTCTTTGTTTTTTTATCACTATCACTCATTAATGTAGTTTGATCATATATTATACAACATACTACCAAAAATTGTTATTTTCTAATTAACATAATTAACGATGAATTCATGCTTCATCTTCCACAAATTCCTTTTAATCCTTGTTTTATGAATGTATCCTTTTTTAGGACAAGACCCCAAAAGAGAATGATAGGAAAAAAAATCTTATAGTTATACCATAAATTTAACAAATGTAGACCTAAGATTAGATTGATCTAGAATTTGAGTTGTAACTATGTCATCTTTGATATAAAGGAATCATTTGGCAAGGAATGATTTGAAATAAAATGAAAACGAAAATAAAATAATAATTTCAATCTTACGTTTAATAAATACCATATAATCATAAGCCTATTGCACTAGCATGATTAGTATTGGCATATTTGATATAGGACAAACATAAAATGAACAAATATTTAATAATTACATTCTTTGTTTTTATTATAAAATATGTTTTATTATTAAAATAATATGTCAAATACCATAATATACATATAACACATAATATTATTTATCACTTGATATATAAAGTAATATGTGTTACGTAATACACAACTTACCTCAATATATAATATATAGATGCATTATATGATATAATTATCATTTAATATATATACTATATGTATAATAAAAAATATAATATATATGCATATATGTTTTGAACTAGTATATATATACACACAGATATAATTAATATATGACATGTAAGTATTATAATTAATTTTGATATAGGTATATTATATGTGATATTATATGAAATAACATAATTCCCTTACATAATTAATTTAATATATATAAGTTGATTTAATAAATTATGAAGTTTTATTAAGTATTTAGTTGATGAGAATATGATATGTTAGTGTAAATTATTATATGATATGTTTGCTTGAAATATAGAAATTTTGGTAAATAATTAGTTGATGAAATGGAGTGTTGGTATAATTTAGTAGTAGTAGTGTATAGCATATATATGTTCTACTTGTTTGAAATATGAAAATTTTGTGAATACTTTTCTTAGTTTGATAAATTATGCATATTAGAATTTAATGTGCTAGGATGATTAAGTGTTTGTATTGCATTATGTGGATAGTTTGATAAAAATTAAACTCATGTCATACAACCCCAACCCAAACCAAACATAGCAGATTTTGAGCTTTAAACCAAACCCTAAAACAAGCCAAATAAAGCCTCAAGCCCATGCATTTTCTTCCCTTAGCAGCTTCCCCAAAAGTAAACAGTAAAAGGATAATTATAAGTTTTATTTGGCAAAGTTAACAATCCAAAATAGACCACAACCTATGGTGCCCTTGTTCCATTTTATTCCATCACTTTCTTCTTAATTCCTTTGCTCAGTTTTACTAAGACCTCCTATAAGAATCCATCCACAATTTAAGGAGAGTTTAAGGTAAGTTTCTATGTCTTTTTGTGAAGATTTATTATCTTTTGTTCCATGAATTTTCTATCCAAATTAGTCTCTTGGTAGGTTACAAGTAGTATTGGCATGTAAAGTCAATTGAGAAAGTATTTGGATCCTTGAAGTTGTAGTAAATAAGTTATTGTAAATTCAAAGTTGTTTTGAGTTAATGAATAAGTTAGTGTTAGTTATGGTTATGTTAAATTGATGAGTGTGTAGTGATGGAAATGAAGTTATAAATGTTGTTATTGATGCTGAGATGGTTAGAACATGTTTATATGATTGCAAAGTAAGTGGAAATGATGATTTTGAAGTGTATAAGATGGTTTAAGTGTGTTGAATGAGTATAAGAAGTGTAGGAGTTGTTTTGAGTAGTGCATGAGTTGCTGAAAGTTAGGATGAAGAAGTTAATTTATGTTGAGTGATGTGGAAAGAGTTGCTTGATGTTGAGAATGTGAAGTTCATTAGTGTTTTGAGTTGTTAAAAGCATGTGGTATAGTGTATGATGTTTGTATAGAGCTTAGAGTATGTTTGGAGAAGTGAAAATTGTGTATAATTCGAGTTTGAAACAGGGAAAGTTCAAAAAGTTTCAAACACCCTATCACACGGCCCGTTTGAAGGGGTGTTTAGAGAGTTTATGGTCCAAACAGCCCCTGAAACAACCTATGGAAAGGGGTATTGTACGTTCTAGAGCTTTTTATGTGTTTTTGCTGGTCCAAACGGCCTTAGAACGGCCCTAGAAAAGGCCCATGAGAAGGGTGTTGTGCTTACTGATTTCTTGTTAAATCTGTCTGCATTTGCATACCGTTGGCCTTCCCTATGTACACCGCCGACCTACTCCTTTATGTCGCTAGTGATGAGCCGGCGTAGCCTGTTTAAAAAAAAAAAACATTGTTTGAAATAATTTTATTACTTTTTTATGTTTTTCCTTAACTGTTTCTTTATTTTGTGATTAATTAAAAGCCTATATAAACCTATTGTGAGTATAAATATTAAGTTATGATTATATATGAGTTTTATTTGAGTTTAATAAATGTTAACTACTTAGCAACTAAATATGATTTATACTCAATTGGGAGATATTGATGTTTGATATATGATTGTTCGTGTGATAGATATATATTATGTGTGTGAATATGAATTAGAGTATAATAGTGAATTAACCATGTTTTATATTAAATGGTTTCTTTGACAGATTCCCGTACTTGACTAAGTTTGAATATCGGTCTTTTGCCTGATAAATCTACTTAGGATATGCAGTAATGTGATTATTGATTGTTAAAATTAGATATTTCTAAACCAATTCTAATCAAAGAGGACTTATAAATTGTTTGAAATTGGTTATGCTTTATGCCGTTAAATATGATCCGGGGAGCGGCAACCCTTGTGGTTAACATCGTAGTTTAGGTGCTTAGGCCACTTGTCATGATGCAATGACTTCCATTAGTGGCTCGGTGAGTAATTGATAGAGGATATAGTATCGGTGTAACATTTGCTTATTCTTAAAAGGATATAATATGATTTAGTTCACATTTTATGAGGACGATTGAATTAGGTGATATTATTGATTAAGTTAAGTAAAGTTGAGTAATGGCTATAAGCCTAGATGAAATTACTTTTTTTTTATGAGGATATATTAAAGATATAAGTATTCGGGCTGCTTATATCAACTCCTCAAACAATGCGGTTACTCAGGAACCCCAGATTCCCTAAGCTTGAATTCGTAGTTTAAATACTCTAGTGTTGTTTTGTTGACTTAAATAAAGAGAAATAATTTATTATTTTGCCCTACATTAGTTCAGGTGTATGTCATATCGTATCTGTTTGTATTACAGCGTACTGGTCCTCTGACGCATTTTTTCTCTTTCAGGTATTGATGAAGATAAGTTTTATGATTCTTTGGGCAATAGGACAAACTTTGAGGACTTTTGGGATGAGTGTGACGACTAAGACTCCGAATCGACCTTGTTGTTTTTCCTGACAAGAAAGACCAAATCAAATTTTGTTTTTTTTTTTTAAATGTAATAGTATAGACGTGGCTTGTTTATAAGCCCAAGTTTATAATATAAAAGTATTTACTTTTCCCTATATTGTATGTAATATACGGTTTATAAACTTTGAGATGCTAAGCTATTAGTATCTATATGTTGATATATTAAAGTATATACTCAATTATGAGTAGTTGTTAAAGCTTTGTATATTGAAGAGGTTAAATAGGCAATTCACGTAAACATCTCCTTTTTCAGACAACCTTACATATAATAATCTGTATATTATACATGGTTGGGGACTTGACATGTCATATTTTAATATCATAAATGTCAGGTCTTTACATTATACATGGTATAAAGATGGGCATACACACATGTGAGATCACACAAAGACATATTAAGTATCATATGCAACATACAATATAGTATGTAACATATTACAATCATACTTTTTATATAATATGTACATATACATCAACTATGCAAGTACCATACTCGATGATAATGCATAAATATTAACTCTAATACATTAAATAATTATATATAACCTTAGTGTTTTTTTGTGCATATATAATTTAAATAATAAATAATAATATAACAAAACTATGACATAATATATATATTGAAACAAACTATAGAATGTTACATACACACACACATGCTATATATAGAAATAGTATTAACAAATAATATATCATAATTAATTATGACATAGCCTTCTATTTGTGGTAGATTTAAAGGCAAGCATATATTATGGATATATATTGTATATGACAAAATATATTCTAGTATTGACGTCATATGTCTAATGATCATATACATGTATAAAGTTTATATAAATAATATGTCTAGTATATGAAGTATAATATAAACATGATAAATGTTATAAAATATGTATTCATATATGATATAGAATTGCATTATATCCTATTGGTTATTTTATTTATAACACAGGCTTATTGTGTGTACCATTTTAAATAGTAGATGTATATTATATTTAAACTATTTATAACTATAATATGCATATATATATATATTAAATTAATATATATATATATATCATGTAATATATTATATATAGTTATAGGCATACTATATGTAGTACCAGGACATAGATAATATATATTATGCATGATATATAACATCTATGATATCATGTAATATACTATAATTATAAGTAGAATTTGATATGTTCATATATATATACACACATACGATATGATATATTATTTTTTTATGATAATAATACCATATATCTTATAAAAGATGCTTAATAGATAGATTATCTAAATACTTTTGTATAAATATTTTAAATATGACTATTAATATATATTTTAGCATAACCCATAATAGGTATATATACAATTTATTGAAATAAAGCATATAGAGTTATTATATCATGGTTAGATTTAATTATATCCATATTATAAATATTTTATTTTGTGGTCTAAAACAATATATAACATATTTTAGTTATACCAATGTATTTAGTTTCATATATATATGTAATATAATATATATTTAATCTTCATAATATATAATTTGTATTTCTCACCATTAAAATATAGTATACATTATGATTATATGTAATACATATTGCTTCTTTATAAATTATGACATGTAAAATACTAATACATTTATATATATACATATTATATTACGTTGTCTGATATAATTTAATTTAATTTATATGCAAAAATATATTAGATTGTCTTGTTGATAACATTGGAAAACTCAAATAGCATAAATTGGTTGATAACTCAAATAAAAAATCCACTAACATTTAAAGTAAAAGTATACTTTTACAAAAAAACATAAATAGCATACGCAACCAACTCCCTTCCCCCACCCCCACACCCCCACTCTCTCTCTCTCTTTCTCAATTATATATAATACAAACCCTCTCTATCCCCCTTCCCTCCAAATAAATACAACAATTTCCCTTAAACCATTCTCCATCACCATCTTCCCTTGCCTAACCTAAAAGAAACTTGCATTTCACTAAGGCATGTGATTACAATATGATCCGATAACTTTGTATTGTTTAAAGAGATATACTCCAAGAACTGCATAATTGCTTAGAGCTTGAAGCCTTATCAAGAATTGTAACATACAAGGATACAATAATGACATTGAAAAATAAAACTTCAAAAAATCAAGACCAATGGAGAAGAACAACTTGATCAAGTTAGGGTTTGTTATAATACAAATCTTGATGGGTGCTTCAAGTTCTATAAATTAGGTTGTCATAAGAAGATTTCTCTAGAAACAATACAGAGTTGTTCAATCTCTTATTCTAATAACCATACTTGCTTTGTAGGTTTGTTATAACCTCTAATAACCTAACGACTAAATAATCTAAAATAGATTGCTCCATCTACCTAGAAAAATCAATGAAAATATAACTTAGGTGAACCAAAATCCTAAATAAGAGTGTATGCTATTAGAAGTACAAGGCTGCAAGATACATAAGACTGACCAAATGGAGGTTACCCAAAAGAATGGGTTTAAAAAGATTGGTAGCAATGTTGATCAAGTGGTAAACTAGACTAAACAGGTTTTAATGGTGTTTTTTTCATTATATATGTCGCTTTTCTAGGTTTTATTTAACAAAATTAGGTTCTTTTACATCTACATAGTTATTTTGATTTTACAAAGAGTTTCTTATATTATTTACTCAACTTAATTTTTTAAACCTATAAAAAGGCCAAGTTAGGTGATAGTCATTAGTTCATGGCGTTTCCATTATTAAATGAGCTTATGAGACCATGTGTTCACCTATTAGATAATGAAAGCTCTTCTTTCTTTATTCTTGATTTCTTATTAATCTTAATCAAAATTAAGACATCCAAATTATTTAAAATCTTGTACATAACATCATATACATATATCATCACAATTGTGTTAGAAATTATGAGTCATATCAATCTTGATTCAACAACTAATGCATTATAGCTCTTTTCGAGAATAATGCACAACACGTATTATCGATATGTTGGTATCTTTTCATTTATCTGTTATTCAATTGTTTGATAACCTTTAAAATAACTTCTTCTTTTTTTTAACTAGTTTTTCATTAAAACCTACGAAAATTCTATGGTCTTATCATTAATTTTGACAAAACTGGTTTCATCATTATCTAACGTCTTACACCATACCTAACCGTGATTGAACCACTAAAATAATTAATATTTCAATTATTGTATTTATTTTAATATTAGATGGTTGAGTAGATGATCGACAGTAGAAACTCCCTAAAACCTAAATGGTCCATTCACTTCACTATTCTATTCTTTCTCTATTCATGTTGAATTTCTATTATAGCATTTTATTGCTTTTGAGAGGTCGTAAATGCCAATTCAACAAGAAACAACTAAAAAAAAAATCAACTAATATTTAAAAGTAAAAGTAAAATTATACTTTTACATAAAAAAACATATTTACCACACACAAACAACTCTCTCCCTCTATATATATATGCATATAAAAGATATCTAAACAACTTCTAAAAATCACAAAAATAATATATCATTACTCCATGATATTCATGCTATCATTGTTGTCGATTACAAATTTTTTCATATTTTCTTGAGTGTTTACATCAATTTATAAATTATAGCTAGTAAATGAAGAAATTATGAAAACTATACTAATATTTATAACTCACCTTAAACTTTAGTTATGAATATACTAGTATCAATAATAACATGCATATCCCAATAAGGAGATTACCGATTATTAATGTAATAGTTAGTCATAAAGTTTAATCATAACAGCCCCTAAAAGTGATATCATTGAATTTTTATTTAGACTATATCATATAAAATTAAAGTAACTTTTCTAAACACTTTAAGCTATACCCACTTATCAAACTACTTAGAATTCTTTCAAGATTTTCTAAATAAAATTATAACCTTTTAAATTAATTAATACCTAAAGTGCTTAATTTTATAAGGTTATTAATAAAAAACAAACTAAGCTCATAAGTTCATTATACACCAACCTATAGATATGGTGAATCTTTTAATAAGGATAAATTCATCTTATCCCTCAATAAACTTATAGTAAAATCTTGAAGCAGCCAAAGACTTCGATAAATAATCATACTATAACTACAATTAGAATAAAACCCTGCATCATAATACTAATTCATCTCCTCAAAATCATTCTTTTACGTATTGCTCCACGACAACTTATTCCACACACAAAACCCATTTTGGTAAGTGGTCCAACTTTATAGCTATTCTTCAAGAATCCTTATGTCGATATATTATGTATGAATGGTAATCTAGAAAATAAATGCATGTGATTAATCAAATGTTTGTTTGTATTGTAATTGCGTGAAGTGGTATGATGAATTTAATAATCACCTAAAGTAAACTTGGTACTTTAAGAATTTATTCGGACCTTCGTAAGACGACTTGCATTACACGAGACATCAAACATCCTGCGTCCATCAAATCAACCGTTTAGGTAAGAATGAGATTTCTTCTTCTAACTTTTATTGAACTAAGTGACAGGAGAGGAAGTTGCAATAAAAGTTACAAGCTATCCATGGATGGTCTTAAACGGTTTTTGAGAAGACAGCGGTCCATTGTACATTCTCGATTTAATGGAAAATGAATTTGTGTTTAAACTCCTCGAAACCCAGACTAGAGTGGGGTTGAATTCTCTAATCTCGTGATGAATCGGTCAACATCATGTGGATGGCATAATTTTTTATCATGCATACATTTAATAAATTTGTTTGCTGGCATCTTTGAAATATATCGCAATATTCCGACCACTAACTAAGCAAGTGGAATTATGCTCACCACCCTACACCTTCTTTTGCAGGAAATCCATAAGAAACAATACAAAATGCCTGGAATAATACCGTAAGTACCAAAAACTTAATTCTAGCCCCCATTTTTGTAAGTATCTTTTAAGTGTGGTATTATTTGGTGAGCCTAGTAGTTATCAAATATTTATGGACTATATGTTTGACAAATTCCATAAACCCTTGATAAATACGGCGAGACTGTATGAATTAAATTTCCAGGATGTGACAGTAAAAATCTAAAGTATTCTTTTAAAAGATTTGGATAAAAAAAAACCACTAAACAATGCATTTAAATAATTAATAACAAAAAATATAAGGGAAGATAAATTCATGCAGTATATAGACACACACACACACTCTTAAAGTATCTTGGAAAAAGAGCAAGTATTGAATAACGGCTGCAATTTTTTGTGATAAATGTTGTTAAATTGTTATGAGTGTCCAAGCTTTTCATTTTCGTATAATTGGGTATATAAAAGATTCAAATGTTGTAATTTGGATTGCGTTTGGTTGCATAAATTTTTATGGTATTGGACTAGATAAAGGTAATTGTATCATATTTGATTTACAAAATATATTTAGGACTAGACAAAACTTTCTCCATGTAGGGTGTGTGTGTGTGCATGCACATGTGTGTGTCTGTAGAGAGAGAGAGAGAGAGAGAGAGATTATATGTATATATAGAATATCTTCATCCAAAAAGCAATTTCTTCCTTTACCACTTTCCAAAAATACAAACCTCAACAATTTCCATTAACCTTTCCTCTCTCATCCTCCTCCCATGCCCAACCTAAAAAAACCCCAATTTTTGGTTTCACTAAAGCATGTGAGTTCAATTTGATTTGATAACTTCGTATTGTTACAAGAAATATCCTCCAATGACTATCTAATTTCTTAGAGCTTGAAGTCCTGTAAAGATTTTTAGTGTACAAAAGAAACAATAATGGCATTTAAAAGAGTAAAGCTCTAAATAATCAAGACCAATTAACAAGACTAACTTGATCGAGTTAGGTTTTTTATATCTAGATCTTTATGGGTGCTTCAAGTTCTCAAAAATTAGGTTGTCTTAAGAAGATATTCCTGGAAACTATATAGAGTTGTTCGATGTCCAATTCCAATAATTGTACTTGCTTGACAAGTTATATTATAACCTCTAATAATGCAGTGACCTAATAATCTAAATCAAATTGCTTTAGCCACCTAGAAAAGTTAATGAAAATAACTTATGTGAATCAAAATCCTAAACAAAGAGTTTGTGGTATTAAAAGTACAAGGGTGCAAGGTAGACAAGATGAACCAAATTGAGTTCCCTAAAAAGAATGATTTAGAAAGATTGGTAGCAATGTTGATCAAGTGGTAGATTGGACCAAATTGTCTTTGAAGGTGATTTTTTTATTATATGTGTCACTTCTCTTAAGTTGTATTTAGTAAAATTATGTTCTTTTATATCTACATAGTTATTTTTATTTGACAAAAATTTTCTTTTATATTACTTAGTAGACTCAATTTTTTAAAGCTATAAATAGGCCAAGTTAAGTGTTAGTTATTAGTTCATGACATTTCATTATTAAATGAGATAATGAGACCTCCTATTCACATATTAAATAAAAAAGCTCTTGTTTCTTTATTGTTGGTTTCTTATCTTAATCTAAATTAAGACAACCATATTATTTAGAATCTTATAAATAACATCGTATGCATTTATCATCACAATTGTTTTGGTAATTATGAGTCATATCAATCTTGATTCAATTACTAATGCACTATAGGACATTTTTAAAATAACACCAACATGTAATATTGACATGTTGGTGTCTTTTCATTTACTGTTATTCAGTTGCATGATAACCTTGAATATATATATATATATATATATATTTGCTAGTAATTCCATAAAAACATTAAATGTCTGCTCACTTCATTATTCTATTCTTTCTTAATTCATGTTGAATTGCTATTATAGCGTTTTACTATTTTTAGAGGTCATGAATAGCAAACCAACAAGGAATAACCCAAATAAAAATAATCCACTAACATTTAAAAGTAAAAGTATACTTCTAAAAACATATATACCACACATAAGCAACTCTCTCTCTCTCTCTCTCTATATATATATATATATACATACACACACACACATATAAGATTAATGTGAAAAATGGTATTTGAACTTCGCAAAAAGTTTAATTAGGTACCTAAAGTTTGATTTTGAATAATTTGGTGACTAAACTTTCGTAAAAAGTTCATTCGAGTACTTGAAGTTTGGTATTAAACAATTTAGTGCCTAAAGCGAGTTTTTGCGTATATTTTTCTTTTATATATATTTATATTTATATATATACATAGAATATCTTCAATTCAAAAAGCAATATCTTCCTTTTCCGCTTTCCAAAAATACAAGCCCTCTCTTGCCCTCCCTTCTACCAAAATACATACAATGGTATCCATCAAACTTTCCTCCCTCATCCTCCTCCCTTGTGTACCCTAAAAAAACCCTGATTTTGTTTCACTAGGATATGTGGGTTCAATTTGATCTGACAACTTTGTATTGTTTCAAGAGATATCCTCCTACGATTATCTAATTTGTTAGAGCTTAAAGCCCCATAAAGATTTATAGTGTACAAGACAAACAACAGTAAAACCTAAAAGAGCAAAGCATTAAATAATTAAGACCAATCAACAAGAACGACTTGATCAAGTTAGAGTTTTTAATATCACAAATTTGTATGGGTGCTTCAAGCTCCTTAGAAACAATATATAGTTATTCAATCTCTGATTTTCAATAATCATACTTGCTAATTAGGTTATGTTATAACCTCTAATAACTTCGTGACTAAATAATCTAAATCAAATTGCTCCATCAACCTAGAAAAATCAATGAAAATAGCTTATGCGAGTCAAAATCCTAGATAAAGAGTTTGTGATATTAGAAGTACAATGGTATAAGATAGACAAGACCAACTAAATTGAGATTGCCTAAAAGAATTGTTTAAAAAAATTGGTAGCAATGTTGATCAAGTGGTAAAGTGGATCAAATTGGCTTTAAAGGTATCTTTTTATTATATATGTCTCTTTTTTGAGTTTTATTTAGTAAAATTAGGTTCTTTTATTTTTGCGTGGTGATTATTCTTTTACAAAGAGTTTCTTTTATAATATTTACTTGACTTAACCTTTTAAAGCTACAAAATAGCCAAGTTAAGTGCTAGTCATTAGTTCATCAGATTTTATTATTAAATGAGCTTATGAAACTTATGTTCACCTATTAAAATAATGAATGCTCTTGTTTCTTTATTTTTGATTTCTTATTAATCTTATTCTAAATTAAAACAATCATATTATTTGGAATCTTGTTCATAACATCAAATATGTCTGACATCGCAATGATTTTTTTAACTACGAGACATATCGATCTTGATTCAATAACTAATGTACTCTAGCTCATTTGAGAATAATGCCCATCATGTATTATCAACATGTTGTTATGTCTTCATTCATTTGTTTTTCAATTGCACAAGAACCTTGAAAATATCTTCTTTTTCTTTTTTCTTTTTTAAATTAGCATTTCTAAAAAAAACCCTCAATCATCATTCACTTCACTATTCTATTATGTCAATATTCATTTTTTTTTTTTTGTGGGAACAAGATATTCATTTAGCATAAGTCTTAGATACAAGACCATTAGATACATCAAGCTTAGCAGCTATAACAAGCTTAGTCTAGCAAAATATAATTCAAAAGACAAAAGCCAGGATAAAAGTCCTAATACTAGCCTAGTATATCAACATTTCTTTCATGACCATAACTTACTAGATCACTCAACCATATAATCTATACAGCAGTTGGTGGATGATCCAAAATAACTTCTTTTTTTAGGTGAAGAGAATATGGTGAAATTGGACCTTGAATTAATGAGTGAACTGGTCCTTTTTCATGTCACATGTCCATCCAAAAGGATAAATCATTTCCATTTCCTAAATAGCCAAAACCATTTTGTTTGATTCAATGTTAAAGTAGAGTTTCACAATCTTTTTATATTTTGAGTTGCATAGTTTTGCTTGAGTTACTTTACCCACTTTCCATTTAGACCATCTTTTAATTTGACATTCTTTGTTTCTCAAATGTAAATTTGTCAGACCCAAAGACCCACACTCTTTAGGCTATGTTATACCTTCCCATGCTATCTAATGTATTTTTTTTTCCCTTAGAATTTCCTTGCCAAATAAAATTTCTTATGTAGGTTATATCACAATCTATTGTCTTCTTAGGAAGAGAGGCTACTAGCATATAGTAAGTGGGAAGACTTTCCAAAACAAATTTAGATAAAATAATCCTTCCAGCTATACTCAAATGTCTATATTTCTAGTTACTTACTTTTGAATGAATTTTCTCTATTAGAAAAAACATTTAATTTGCTTGAATTTTCTTCTTATTACTTATCGAAAAGCTTAAATATCTAGCAATGGAGAATACTTGTTTTAAAGGAATGATAGACCCAATTTGTTGCTTTCCCTCCATAGTGACATTGTTTGAAAAAAGAATGATTGATCTAGAATAGTTGATATCAAGACCAGATGTTCCAAAGAACTTCCGAAGTATATTCATGATAGAAGCAACATTCATACAATCGGCTTAGGCTACTAAGATGATGTCATTAACAAACATTAAATGTGATATAAAACATTTTTGAGATTGAAATCCAAAAGGTTTCCAATTACCAGAATTGATTGCATGCTCAATTGCTTTACATAGGAATTCCAAATCTAAAATAAACAAATATGGAGAGATTGGATCTCCTTGTCTTAGCCCTCTACTTAGCTTAAAACAAGATGTAGATTGTCCATTGAGAATGATTTCCATAGAAGTAATGCACAAACAACTTACAATCAATTTAATCCACCATCCTAGGAAGTTAAGACTAATGAGAGACCAATTTATAAAATCCCATTCAATTTTATCATCTAAGTCTATCTTTAATAGCATCCATTTCTTTTTGTGTTATTTCTACCTGAAACTATGAAGGATTTCATTTAATAAGATGATATTATTCAAAGCTTTCCTCCCAGGTATAAAGTTGGATTGAGCTAGGTGGATTAATTCATCAAGAAGAGGTTTGAGATGGTTTATCAAAATTTTTGTGATAATTTTATAAATTATAGAATGCAGACTAATGGATTTAAAGTGGGTGACCATTTCAGGACCTTGTTGCTTAGGAATTAACACAAATTGAGTTTAGTTAATTTCCCATGGAATTTTACAGTTTTTTAAAATTTCCATAATGAAATTTTGGATTGGTTGCATAATGAAATTTTGGACTGGTTGCCCAACCAATTTCCAACATTTCTTGAAAAAGAAAGCATGGAGTCCATCCTTACCAGGTGTTTTCCATGATCATATGGACATTAAAGCTTTATAAAAAGAAAGCATGGAGTCCATCCTTACCAGGTGTTTTCCATGATCATATGGACATTAAAGCTTTATATATCTCATAGTATGAAATTTTGTTTTTATAGGGATTTTTTTTCTATTATTAGATAAGCCATAACACCAGTTCATTAGATAAGGATTTAACCAAAGACAATAAACTCTACTGGTTATAAAAATGTTTGAGAAGTGATGAATAAAAGTTTCTCTAATTTCATTCTACTCATATTTCCATTCACCCAAAAAATTTTTTATAACCATCATTGTAATCCCCGAATTTTTTTACAATGGTATACAAATAGAAATAGATAGAAATATAAAAATAGAAAATAGATAATTAGAATTTAATCCAACTGAGACTATAGAATAGAACAAAGAGTAGTAATGAGCCTATCTATAATTTCAAACCCTAAAACAAAACTTCTTAGATACTATTAAACCCTATTAATAAGATTTCATAGTAGGTATAAAAAAAATAAGATTTCAAGCTTAATAAAATGCAAATACCCGACAATGCTTATAGTTAGAAAACGATAATTTAAGGATGAACCGTTAGGATTATAAATACACAATAAAAATATAAACAGATCCATATTTAACAATCTGGACTCCAAATAAATATTTGGATCATACTAATGTTTTAGTTAGGGTATTCTTAAGCTATTAGAACCTGAAATGAAAATTAGCTTATTAAGCTTATAAAACCCTAATCATGGGAGCTAAAACTCTAAAATAATTAATCGTGTAAACTTTAAACTAAAAGTTGAACTTAACAAAAATCTAAAAATTTTGTGGAACTCTGTAAAAATATTTTTAGATAAAACTCCTAAAATAATTGACATATTGGTACCCATTTAGTTTAATAAACTACCTTAAAACTTAGATAATTATCAACTAAACAATTTTTTTTATAACAATATTCCCTTAATTATTGGACAATTCGGTGCAAATTGTCTCTAATTCATGGCTGGGATCTTCTCGTACAAGACATGCTGATTTCTTCCTTAAATAATTGACAAATAAGTCAACAAGCATACTTTTTAAACCAATTAAACTAAGCTAAATTTCAACTCATTAAATGCTACAAAATTTGTGTACAAATGCACGAATCCTCGGAGGAGAAAACTGAATAACAAACTACCATATTCTTCTTCTTCTTTCTCTACTTATAAGTCCATTTATACACATAACAACAAGACTTTAACTCATAACCAAACAACAGCTGAAACCCTCTCAATTTCATGCTCCCAAACAGCACACAAAACACTCACGGACCATACACAAACAACACCAAAAACAACACAACAAAACTCCATCAAAACTTTAGCTTAAGCTCGGATTAAGGAGGAGCAAGGTAAGACAAATCCATTTTAAGTTATTTTAAGTATTGAACTTTAAACTAAATGATATTTGCATTAACCTAGGATCTTAACTAAATCTGGAACTAAGCTCAAAACATTCATATCAACCTCAATAAGGTAAGACTCTATAAATCCTAAGTGCACCACTTCCAATATGAAAATTTAAGATCATGTACATGTTATAGTATTATGAGTTGATACTTGTATAGATATATCGCATAGAAACATTGAGGAATGTTTTAGAAGTAACTTTTACGTATAAAATGGAAGGAAACCAAAGCAGATGGTTTAGGAAGACGATGAACAGTGCCAAATGTCGACATTAAGTTGGCGGCGTTCGTGGGTAGGCCAACGACCGTGATACCGGCGTGTAGGTCTGGACGAAGTCCATTTTGTCCGATTAGAATTTTACTTTTTATATGTATATATATGTATAAAAAATAAAATAAATATAACTACATAAAAAAAAGATTGATATGAAGATTTTAAGTATTATTATTATTATTATTATTAAAGTATGTTTAATCCAATATTTCTAATAATACTAATCTTGTGGTATTTAGGATTACTACTATGATTAATATTGTCATTAAAAATTTATTAATATTAATATCCTTGTTACTATCTAACATTAATATTATTGAATTGCTATTACTTTTAATACTACTCGTATTTATGATAATATTAAACTTATTATTGATTGTTGATATTATTACTATTATAATTATTATTATTGATAATATTAAATTATTATTATTGTTTCTAAAAATTAATAATCATATTGCAAAGTTATTTTTATTAATAGTATTATTAATTGCAATATTTTACAAAATAAAAATGAAATTTTGATAATAATTAATTTTTTTTCTCTCTATATATATATAGACATACATAACAATAGAAAATTAAATAAGTTAAGATTATCAATAATGTGATTTCTAAAGATGACAAAATAATTATATAAAGTAAATTAAGATAAGCACGAAAAAACTAAACGATAGAAAACAAATAATAGTTGTTATAAAAGATTAATTAAAGAACAATACAAAAAGGATAATAATAGCAATAATAAGTTGTCAGCCAACTAAAAGTAAGTTGTACAACTACCTAATAAACATATATAAATATTGGACGAGATCAAGAGAAGCCAAATGAAAACAAATTCTAAACAAATAATTGTTATCATTGGACCATTAAAGGACCAATATAGTAATAAATAGAGAACCAAATACCAACCTAGACACTTAGCCACTCATAGGAGTTTAAATATACAATTTATGTGTTATTGATGAATTTAATTATTCATCTCAATAGGTGCCTTTAATACTGTTGAAGATTATCTAATCCATTATTACAATTGAGCAATATAAGCAGGTGAGTAACTCAGACATATTACATTGTTTGTGCTTGCAGTTTAGTTGCATTAAAATAAAAGAGAATAATTGAATTGTATTGAAGCTAGATATGAGTATTATTTATTGTATGAGTGATTTGGTTGCTAAATTACACTAAACAAAGTGATCATAACATGCTTGGTTAATGTGATGAATGTATAGCATGCTGACTGTTTGAACATTGAGTGATCACCTGTAACTTGAATAATAATTATGGGTATTCTAAGAGAAATTTACATGTATTGCATAATTTACATATCTACAGACAAAGAATGACAGCCTATCACGTGTTAGTTTTTCGATTCTCTGGTAATGCTTAGTACTTCTAGGTCAAAGGCTATTAGTTTTACATAAGATTACCTTTGTTCTGTCGGTTCCATGGGAACTAACTGGTAAATGAAGGGCGCTGCCCATGGTATCGCTTTGAAGTGGAGTTTCTAAGGCTTGAAAGCAAAAGATAAGTGTTAAGACATGATTAATTTAAAGAGATAATTAAAGTGAGGTGGTTGTTATGCTTGCTTGCTTAGTTTCTTTGGATAGGTGGGACCATAGAAGTGGATTTCCTTTAACCGCGATGAGAGGGTGTAAGTCTCTATCCTGTTTGGATTCTGGGTTATCCAAGCTTGTATTTGTTCATATGCTTGATTATTGCATTTCATATAATTGTTAATAATTTGTTTAATATGTAGTATGATCTGGTTATTCATTGAGCCCATAGTTTATGCTCACACTTCTACAGTCCTTATAGGACGACCCTTCAACCTTGGCTTGTGGCTTCCAAGAGCTTAGCACTAGTATGGTTCTAAAGCTGGAAGAATCTTTAGAATAGAGAGGATAGTATTGCTACTCATATATATTACTTGATGTTAGAACATCATTTTTTGATTACTTTAGATATGTTTCATGGAATGTAATAGTTTATTTTCTAGACAGTTTGATCTATTTATGGTGATGTAATTTTATTTGCTTTCATCGTTCTTAACATGCAACCAAAAAGATCCTATTTTGTGAAATATTGTCATTTTCCAAAAGTAATCTAGTATTAATATGCATATTTGATGCTATTTGATGTTTGCTATATACTCTCAAATACAATTTCAAGGCAACAGACGATATCATAATGTGTGTATTACTATCAAGGTACCCTTAGGGCGTGACAATCATTCTATTTCTCTTTTTCTTTTACTGTAGTTATAGCATGATAATATTGGGTATTTCGTTCCCCTTCACTTAACCATTTGGTTCTAGCTTTCATCTTCCGTAGCAGTTCCTCATGGTGTAATAAGTCATTATGTTTTTGCCAATATATTATTTCCTCCTCGATCAAATGCTAATTTGGTTATGAAGCAATCGGATCATTTAACATATTAATCATATCAGAAATCCTTCATTTTTCAATCCTTAGAATAGCAAAGACCTTTCTATTCCGTATTGTTAATTTAAGAGGAATTTTAGAGATAGCACAGAGGAGATCATTGTTACTTTCTTTCCACATTGATTCTAGCAAGGGCAAGCATGTTGGATGATCAAACCATATGGGTTGGAATGTAAAAGGTTTTTTAGAGGGCTCAATAAGAATATGTGGATGTGTTTTTAGAAGCAGGGGACAATGGTCAGAGGGGCCTCTCTTGAGGTGATAAACTCGTGTGTCGGGATATATATTATGCCAAGCGAGGTTTACCCAGCTCTATCTAGTCTTAATTGGATTAAAGAAGTTAAGTTTTGTTTGTTTGACCAAGCATATTTTTGTCCAACAAAACTCAAATAAAAGAGATTGCAATTATCCATGCATTGATATTTTATAGCCCTATTAGTATTAAAAGTAGTTCCTCCCCATTTCTCAGAAGCGCAATGATATCATTAAGGTCCTCCATAACTAACCAAGCATGATGATTAACTAAAGAAGCCATTTCTTTTAAACTAGTCCAGAATTTGTGTTTATTTTCTTATTTCGGAGGTCCATAAACAGCAGAGAAGAACCAATAAGAATGTGAAGAAGAATTTCTAACCAGGACCATAGAGTGCAACTTAGAAGAAGTTTGTTTCAGGATATCTACTTCCACAACTTCAAATTGCCAAAAGATAAGGATACCTCTACTTCACCCATTTGACGGTTGACGGCAATAGTGACTGAAATAGGAGCGTCGCTAGAATACATTTGCAGAGGTTCCATCCACTTTGGTCTTTAAGAGGACCACAAGATCTGGCATGTACTCAGACGACACTTCCAGAACATAATCTCTCTTTCGTGGAGCATTCAATCTACGAGTATTCCACACTAGAATTCGGGTTGGACGAACATAATTTTGACATATAGAGTGTTCCATTTGTTTAAAGATGAAACGATAATATTGTACTTCACTGCTAAATAAGGAAATAAATTTTAGCTCAAAATAAGAGTTGACAGGAGACGATTCGCTATCCAACATGAGTAGAGATTCCTCCATGTTCTGAAACACAAAGGACTTTATCTTGCCTTTCTCTATTCATACAATTGTCGAAAGAAGGTATGGTGGCACAGGTGATTCTCTGCCACTAAGAGAAGTGTCTTCTCCCATTTCTTCATGATGCTGTAAAGGTGCATGTACGCAAAGTCCAGTGCTTCTGGGATCAGTACAATGAATTCCTTGATGGAGATGATTTGAAGGATTATTCTTGTCATATAGTTGGTTTCCTCCACTTCGGAGATGGCTACGTGAATCCATGCCACTTGATCTACTGACATTAGGTCGTCCTGGATGAATCTGATCTCCTCCAAGTATACCAGAGCTCGGTAACTTGCTATGGTTGACTCCACTTAGAACATCTTGAATCTTTTGTCAATCCCTGAAATGTCAGAGGTGAGTGGCAGAAATTGAAATACGAACGTGAGAGCTCCTTTTGTTCCATTTTGTTGAGCTTTACGTGCTGAGACTTTGATTTTTTGTTTGCGAGGAGTATTCTACAAATAAAAGTGAGGCTTTTCAGGGATAGCATTACCATTTAAAATAGAAGAAGATGGAAGATTATTAAAACCATTGAAGTTTTCATTTTCAGGGATAGAAGATCCCGTTGGATGAAAATCATCATTTGGATATATTGATTCCTGCCCTCCCTCATTTATGTTCGTATTTTCATTTATTGAAGATTTTATTTGGTTCATTAATGGGCAAAAAATGGATATCAATCACCACTATATGGGTGAGGGGTTCATTAAAATTTATTTAAACACAAAGTCTAGCAAAACGCCACCGTTCCGCATTAGCAGTAACAGCATCAATCCTTCACATAGACCCTATACATTCCCCAATTTTCCTTCTAGTTCGAGGATCAAAATATTCTAAAGGTAATTCATGAATTCAAACCCATGTAGCCACCGATGAAAAAGAGACGGTTGAAGCATGAAAATTTGGCTCCCATGGACGAATTAGTAAGAAAATTCCCATTAATAAACCAAGGCCCATCTCGTATAACACGATTGTAATCCTCCGCACAATGGAAAATAACAGTGTAGAAGCCACATCCTAATCCAATTAATTGAAATTGGGATGCAAAAGACCATAAGGCATTTAATCTGTGGTGTAACATTTTAAAACCTACTAAGTAACCATATAATTTTATCATGAGGGCAAATTTCCAATTTTAATGGAATCGACGTTTCTCAACCATGGAGAAAGATACAAGCTTCATACATGGTTATACTAAATATTCAAAATTCTTGAGAGATTCTGAGTCCTCTTGAGATCCACAACATCAATTTGTTGATGTTCATTAGATAGGTTGAGGCCAAAATTGGCAGCATAAGCTCCCGAGATAATAGTAACTATAAACCCCGAGAATTTTCACAATAGTATACGATAAAAAAAATAGAAAATGTGAATTAGATAGTGAATTCAGAACCCGATAAAAATCATAAAATAGATATATGAATTGTAATAATCTCATTCTTAAATTGAAAAACCCGAATAAAAAATTCTTTGACTTTAATAGATACCAAAAACGAGATTTCGTATCTTGAATTAATAATTCAAGATATAATTAGAAGTAGTTCTAAATTTCAAAACCGATAAGATATAGTCTATTAACCAAACTTATTGGTATAAAACAATAATCCAAAGATGGATTACTATGATTATAAATACATAATAGATATTAATACTGATCAATAAATACTAATTTAGATCTAAAATGAAAATTTCAAACCTACTATTATACTTGTTAGGGAATTATGAATTCATTGAAACTTAGTTCCTAATTTAATTTATAGGATTTCAAAAATTTAATCGCATAAGTTAAAATACTAAAAATTATTAATTGTGTAAACTTTGAACTAAAAATTTGTATATATAAACAATCTAGAATTTTTATAGGAACTCAGATGATTTTATTTTGATAAAACTATTGTAAAGCGGTTACAAACATACGTTTATAAACTAATATTTGTTACAATATTTTAGTTAATTATTAAAAAAATTAGAGAAAAAAATGAAAACCGAGTTGCATCACGTTGAACAGGGGAGGAGTCGGTTGCAGAATTTCATCACGCATGTCCAACATTTGATCCAAATTTGAGCTCCAAAAATCAAAATGAAAATGACCCATCAACCAACGATGAAATCCCAGCTTAGATACACATTAAATGCCAAAGTATTCCAACTCAAACAAAGTAACAAATCAGCTCTCAAATGGCCTTGATATCCACCGAAAAGTATAGTTACAGCAGGAGGAAATTCAAACAAAAACTGCAGTATTCATGTCTAGATTTACACCCAATTTGAGCTCCCAAGTTCATCTTGAAAATGACATTTAACTCAATCAAAACACTCCACATGTGATCAACATTTAATACAAAGAATTTTAGCTAAATTCAACTTGTGTTTCAGCTGCAAATGGATGCAAAAATGCCAACATCAACCATGAAACAACCCCCAATATTCACCCCCAATTCTAACTCTGTTTTGACAAAAATCATAGGCCTTGCTTGAGTTGTTTTTTTTTTTTTTTTTTTGTTTACTAAATGAGCACCAATAAGAGGTCTCTAAATGGACACTTCAAGTACAAAAAATTAGTTAACAATTGGACCAAGAAATCAGTCCAAAAAGTTTAGAAAAGTGCAACACATATCAGAATTTTCTACACTTCTGTTTTAGCACGTATTTCAACTGATTTTTTATCCAATTTTTAAGCAAGTTGAGCTCCAAATTTACACGTATAAATAACATTAATTAACTAGTAAACAAACATAATTAATGCCCCTAAAAAATCAGCCACAAATATGTCAAAACAAAAGCTAAAAATTCGTCATCCAAAACAGCCACATTCGTATCCAAACTTTCCGACTGCAATTTGTGATTTTCCTAAGCCCAAAACACCCTCTTTAGCCTCCTAACTTAAGCCTAACCTTAGTACATATATATAGCCTTAAGTTAGCCACAAAATCAACTCATAACTCCCACAAAAACAAGCTGAAATTCTAGCTACAAAAGGAGATACGAATCAGTCACTTTCATTCACCATTTTCTCCACTTACATAACCTTTAAGGAGCTCTAAAACAAATATAACCCTTGTTTTACTTCCTATATCCTATCCAAGCATCAACCACATCCAAAAACATCCATTCCCTCTTTCAAACAACATCAAAAACCAAGTTAAATAGCCTTGGTTTGCCATAAATTCAAGTTGGAATCTAAGCTCAACAAGGTAAGAAGTCTTGGTTAGAATTAGTAACTTCTAATATAGTTAAAAACTTATCATCTAACCTTTCATATAGGTTTGATTTTTGCAAAGGAAGGGAGTTAGGAATCATTTTCCACATCAAGCCAAGGTAACTCTTAAACTATCAACACATGTTTGTTACATTTATGTGTAAACATTAGGTTGAAATGTGTAGCATTGGAGAAAGGTTATGTGATTGGGAGAAATGGTTATTCCATTGATGAATTCAAGTAGATGGATTGTTGTTGTATTAGAAATGCTTAAATGTTGTTGGCTAAGAAGAACATCAACTTAGAAATGTTATAAACTTAGGAATAGTAAATTCGAATCTAGGAAGGAATGAGCCAAAACCATGCTCAAATTTCATCTAAACTAGTTTAAATTCATGTCTAATGCTCCTAGGACCTTATATGAACATAAAACTTGATAAAACAAGCTTCAAAAGCATGATTAGGAGTTCTAAATTACAAGAAAAATAATATGAACAATTCATAGAAGTTACACATATTAATAGTTTTGCAGGTTATGAATGAACTAAGGAAATGAATAAAAATATTAGATGATGAAATGAGATCCTCTAAAATAATACAAATTCTAACTAAAGAGAGCATATAAGGTTGACAGGCAAAATAAAATAAATAAAAGACTACTACTAACAAGGACATTAAACAATGTAAGACTTGAATAGAAAACTAAAAGAAAATTTAGTTAAGCTTATCTTAGATATAGAATGATTATTTTTTTTTCGATGGAATTAAATGGTAAATATTCTCTTTCTATAAGAATCAACACCTTAGGAATCGATATAAGCAGTAAATAATATCAAATACCGACATAGGATACTTAGACACTCATATGAATTTGATATTCTATTTATAAGTATTATTGATGAATATTTTCATCTCAATAGGTAATTTTGATACTGTTGAGGACTTTTCAGTCGATTACTATGATTGATCAATATGAGCAGGTGAGTAACTCAGACTTATTACATTTTTTGTGGTTGTAGCTTAGCTGCATTATAATACAAGAATAATAATAATGAACTCGTGTGTATATGGGTTATGGATATTGCCTGCTGTTTGGAATTACTTGATCACTAAACAATACTGAATAAAAGTGATAATGGAATGCTTGTGAATTTGCTGAGTACATGGCATGGTGACTGTTTGTGTGAAGTCCGAGAACCTTTAACTTGACTAACGAATATTGACATTATAAATAAAATAAACATGCATTGCATAAATTGCATATACTACATTATAATTATGTGATAGCCTACTACATGCTAGAATTTCAGTTCTGTGGTAATGCTTGGTTTTTCTAGGCAAGAGGCTATTAGTTCTACTCAAGATTACTTTTATTCTGTCGGTTCCATGGGAACTAACTAGTAATGAAAGACGCCGCCCATGGTATCGCTATGAAATGTCTAACACTTGTGGAGTTTCTAAGGCTCAAAACAGGAAATGAGTGCTTTAAACAACATTAACATACAGAGATAATTATTGAGAGGATTGTGGCTTTCTTGTGTACTTAGTTTCTTCCGAGTAGGTGATTCATAGATCGATTTTCCTTCAACCCCGATGAGAGGATATAAATCTTCATCCTGTTTCGGATTGTCCAAGTTTGTAATTGTTTTTGTGTTTGAATGCTGCATTACATATGATTGATAATAACTTACTTGTTGTGTGATAAGTTCTGGTTATTCACTGAGCCCGTGGTTTATGCTCACACTCCTACAGTCCTTATAGGATGATGCTAAAGTCTTGGCTGGTTGCCTCTAGGAGTTTAGAACCGGTATGTTTCTAAAGCTGGAAGAGTCTTGAAAATAGGGTGAGTAGTTTTTACTACTTATATGTGTTAAGTGATGTGAGAACATCAATTTTATTATCTGAGAACTTAGATATGTTACAAGATAGTAAGTTTTATTATGGTATTGTAATTTTATTTGCTTTCATCATTTCTTATCACGCAACCAAAAAGATCATGTTTTGTTAAACTTGTGTCATTTTCGAAATTAGATCTAGTAATAATATGTATATGTGATACTATCTAGGTCATCGGGCTATGTCATAATATATGTATTACTACTAGGGTATTCTTGGAGCGTGACAGTAATAGCCATATCCCTTTACGATTTTCAAACTTCCGAAGTAGGCCCATTTGAATTTTGGTTTGAAAGAGGAAAACCTTGAGATCCATTTCCACCATCATTGGATCAAATTCATAATTAGAATTTAATTGCAGATGAGAGATAGTGGTTGGTGACCTCCATAAAGAATGTGAAAGATGAAGGTGAGAGAGAAACTTTCTCAAAGAGAGACATGAAGAAAGATGTTGATGTAAATGTTGCACTATTGTCACTATTCATGTTGAATTGCTATATCATTTTGTTGTTTTTAGGGGCCACAAATAATAGTACAATAAGAAATAACTCAAATTGAAAAATCTTATACTTTTCCATAAAAACATACATGCCATGCATAAACAATTTTGGCCCTCCCTTTTGCCAAAACACATATAACAATTTCCTTTAAAATTTCCTCTCTCATCCTCCTCCTTGCTTAACCTAAAAATCTCTAATTTTGTTTCACTAAGGCATGTGAGTTAGTATGATCGCACTTTATATTGTTTTAATAGATATCCTCGTACGACAACCTAATTTCTTAAAACTTGAAAAGTTATTAAGGTTTTTTTTTTTGGAATGAATTTTTCTTGAAAAATCTAGTCTATAAGCTTCTGAAGCCTTGACTAGTTATTTAATGAAGTGTTTAAGATGTTTGTTAGAATTTGAATACATTGTTTAGTTGAAACTTTGAATTTGATGGTTGTTTTTAAAGCTAATGAATAAAGTTTATTATTGAAAAAATTTATTAAAAGCACTAACAGCCCGTTGACTTGACTGTAATGGAATAAGATTATAATGACTTGCTATTGGGAGTAATGGAATAAAGCTGTAATAATGTCTGAATATATATTATGTCATTATTCTCTTAATTGTAATTGAATTGTCATTATCTTATTTATTTTGATGTATTCGAATAATAAATAAACCATTTATAAAAATAAAATGACCAAAATAACATAACACCCTCTCCATAAAGGAAAAAAAAGGAATAACGTTTTCATCAAATCTTAAACATTATCCTCAAAAAAAAATCATATTCATTTCTCCACAAAAAAAAAAAATCTTTTTCCTATAAAATATATGTTTCCCTTAAAATATTCAGAGTCAATTGTTAATTTTAGTGGAGATATTTTAGAAATAAAAAAAATAAAATTTTTGTTGAATTATAATTTAGATGTCAAACTAATGAATGATTATTTAATATTTTTTGTATTAATAATTTATTACTAAATAACTATTATAAGACTTAAAATATAAATAAATATCACAATAACCATTTATACGAAATAAAACAACAACTAGCCAGTAGTTACGGTCACTTCACCGTACCATAAGCTTGAAAAAAAAAAAAAAAGATGAATCAATGAGATATGATACAAAATAAGAAATGAGCAATTTCTTCCAGCACAGCACTTTCTCTCTCTTAAAAATCACTCATCAAAAAGCAATTTCCTCTTTTACCACTTTCCGTTCAAACAAATTATTTTTGAGCTGAAAAAAAAAAAAAACAGAAGGCAAGTTCAAAACTAGAGCCCCAAATTAAAATAAAACAATAATGCCCCAGTTCCCTTTCGTGATTTTCTCTCTCCTCTTCTTTTCCCTTTCCTGACGCAAAAACCCTAACTTCTTTCTGCTAGGGCATGCGACTACGATCCGTGAAATTATAGTTTTGGGTCGTTGTTTTTCTCGTTGACTTTTTCTGGGTAGATGGAGCAATCCGTTTTAGATGACATAATCAATAGATTACTAGAGGTTAGGACCCGACCTGGGAAGCAAGTGCAGTTATCGGAATCGGAGATCCGACAACTTTGTGTTGTTTCTAGAGATATTTTCTTGCGGCAGCCTAACTTGTTGGAGCTTGAAGCACCTATCAAGATTTGCGGTATAAAAACGCTAACTTTTTTTATTCAATTTGTTCATATGATTTAGTTTTGGATTTTGTTGAAGCTTTGTTCTTTATTGGGTGGTGTTGTTTGAACATATTTATCCCATTCTTGGGCTACAAGTTTGACTGTGTATTGATTTGAATTAGTTTAACGAGTGCTCCATCCACTTATCTAGAAGCCAGAACAAGAAACTATGCACTTTTTTCCAGGTTTGTTATGTGTTTTGGGGTAAAAGAAGTAGTGGAAAGTTTCTTATTTTATTGAACTTTCTGCTATTGTTCTTGGTATGAGTACTTTCTTTCTTTTATCATGTCTGCGGAATTATCATATATACGTGTGTATTGTTTTGTAAGCCTTTTTATATTAAGTTGAACTATTTTTCAGATGCTGTCATAGGTTTATCTTATTTGCTCAACGAGCCGCATGGGCCAAAAAAAAAAAAAAAAAAAATCGAAGTTCCTGAACTTTCAGGATTAGTTCTTGTGTGTTTGGGTTGCTCTGCTTTAGTTCTGTGATCCTCATTAGTGTTGGAAAAATTGGTATGGTTTTTCAATATGGCGGTGAATGTTATGATGTGGTTTATGAAGTCTAAAGAAGAACCCAGTTTTCCGATTTTTAAAAAAAAAAAGAAGAAAAAGAAAGAAAAGAAAAGGAAGAGTGGGTTTGAAAGAATTATGATGAAACTGGATGAGATATTCCGTTGGGGAAGTGAGATTTTTAAGTTTTGATGAGCTTGTGGCTGGCTATATGTGCACCTTCCTCATGTATGGTTTCGGAATGGAGTTGACTCTATTTTCATGAATCCAGTTTGATTCAGTAGTTCTATCTTTGTTATTGCAACTTGCTTCTCCAGTGTGCTGTGACAGTATTGACACGATAAAATGCTGTTAAGTCTATGAGATTTCCATTATATGCATTGAAGTTGTTGTGGACATGTAGATGATGAATGGTGGCAAGGATTATGGTGACATGAATAGCTTGGACATTGAAGAAAATAGTATGCCAAGGAGAAAGCATATGATATTGAATGTCAGCAGAGTGCAGACATGGTTAGGGAGGAGTGTAGATTAGGCAAGGAAGGGTTAATGAGGATGAACTAGGTCAGACTTAGGAGGACATAAACTTTCCAGGCCCTTGGGCTGGGCAGGGCTTTTTGTTTTGGTTTAGGTTGTGGGTCAGCGGTATTGCCTTTTTGTAAAATATTAATGTTACTTGCAGGCCAATTTTATACCTCATTTAGTCGCAGGATGTTATGCATTATAATCCAAGTGATTTAAAGTAGTATTACATCTTATCTATTTTACTTATTGTATTATTTGAGATTATAGCAGCTTGAGGTGAGATCTGAGATTCTGTTAGTAGCCAAGCGAGTCTTAAGCTGACTGCATGTCCAAGTGTAGGATATTGTGTGTTCTTAGGTGAGCCTTGCATTGAAAGGTTTGCATGTTTCGTTCTTTTGTGATTCATCTGAAAGCAAAATGCAGGTTCACTGTCTTGTTTGTAAGTGACCTTGCATCTTGTTGTTTGTCCAAGAGTTTGTTGAATCAAACCTTTGATGATATTGTCTGTTTTAGATTTTACTGCCAATGATGTGAGTACTATGCACATATGATGTTTGAAAGTTGAACAATATGTGTTATTCCACAAGTGATGGAATGGGTGTTTTGGTAGCATAGTTGCTCCATCTTTCTTTCTTTTTTTTTCTGGGTCACGGTATGTTATCGTTAATGTTTTTGTTTCAGGTGATATTCATGGTCAATATTCTGATCTTTTAAGGCTTTTTGAGTATGGTGGATTGCCTCCTACTGCCAATTACTTATTTTTGGGAGACTATGTGGATCGGGGCAAGCAAAGTTTGGAGTCGATTTGTTTACTCCTTGCTTTTAAAATCAAACATCCAGAGAACTTTTTCCTCTTGAGAGGGAATCATGAGTGTGCTTCAATCAATCGTATATATGGATTTTATGATGAGTGCAAGAGAAGGTTTAATGTGAGGTTATGGAAGACCTTCACTGACTGTTTTAACTGCCTTCCTGTGGCAGCTTTGATTGATGACAAGATTTTGTGTATGCATGGTGGGCTTTCACCTGATCTACATAATTTGGACCAAATTAGAAATTTGCAACGTCCCACTGATGTCCCAGATACAGGTTTGCTCTGCGACCTTCTTTGGTCGGATCCTAGCAAAGATGTTCATGGATGGGGAATGAATGATAGAGGAGTGTCATATACTTTTGGAGCAGACAAGGTGACAGAGTTTCTGCAAAAACATGATTTGGATCTTATCTGTCGTGCCCATCAGGTTTTTCTCATCATATTAAATCAACTCGTTCTGTCTTATTCTTTACATGTCTAATCGCATGAATGTAGATATAGACTCAGGATCTGTTGTTATGGAATAAATTACCTAGTAACTTTTCCAAAGAAATATTATAAATACGAAGTGTGGCCTGAATCTTAATTGTAGACTTAAGAAACTTTATTTGTACGTGGCAAGTTGGGTTATACTTTTCTAACGGAAGATTGTAATTCCTAAAATTGCACTTAGTACTTTGCATTCTTTACCCAAGAAAACTGGTACTTTACTTTATTAAGATCCAAAAGCTGTATTTACCCAAAAAAATAAATATTCTGAAGCTGTGATCCTCTGGATCATTCTCCACTTCTTTGAGTTGCCATGAGATATTTTGAATTAATCATGCTTAGCCCTTGAAATTTATACAAGGTTCTCTTTTCTGAATATAAATTTCCAGGTTGTGGAGGATGGTTATGAGTTCTTTGCCGACAGGCAACTAGTAACAATATTTTCGGCACCTAATTACTGTGGTGAGTTTGATAATGCTGGTGCCATGATGAGTGTGGATGAGACCTTAATGTGCTCCTTTCAAATACTGAAACCCGCTGATAAAAAGGCTAAGATCAATTTTGGGAGCATGACTTCATCCAAGACTCTAAGTTCTCCATCAATGGCCAATGTTTTCGGAAGCACAACAACAGCTAAGCCTGGGGGAACTATGGTACCGAAACCTGGAAATTCTCCTTCAGGGGCTAAGGTAAATGATGGTTTATGATTTATACCTTTTAGTTTTGAAATTTTGATGAAATGAGATCTGTTAGCAACACAAAATTTGGGCTTGCTGTGCAACCTTCGGTTTCCATTATTTTGATTGTTTTGCTGCTATCACTGTTTGTAAGGAGTCTCTGAATTTAGAGTAGCTTGTGAATATTATTATCATGATAAAAAGAGAGGTAAAGGTGTCAACATCATACTATGCATTGTTTCAAATTAAGGGTCTGAAGGTGATTAGTCAAGTGTTACAGGTTTTGTTTGGATAACGTTTCTTTGTTTGTCTATTGGTGTCCTTCAGGGTGTCATTCCTAATTTGGTTCCTGAATCTTTCAATTCTTTTTCCCTGAAATAGCACCTCAAATCATTGACAGAACAATTGTAAAGGTGACTGGAGAGAAATATTTTTCTATTAACATTTATTATCATAAATACAGATATCTTCTCTTCTAGCTAATTTCATGTTACTTTAGGGTTTTAAGTGATGCTGTCTTCAGTAGCCTTTTGGCATAATTGAGTTTTGTTGGCCTTGGGCAATCAATCAAATATAAAGTATTGTCCCTATTTAAGTACTTAGCCTTGTATTGGTTTCTGTGTTTTGGTTCCAGTCTTCTTCCAATATAAGCTGATGGTATTTATTGTAGAGTTGGCCTTTGATTGATTAGATTCTTTAAGGATTGAACCAGCCTGTTCTCTTCTGAAGCATTTCATGCTTTTTCTTTGGTTAATTATTTTATGCTCTTTCAGTTGGGTGAGAAATTTTAATCTGATTAGATCTTTTGGTTCTTAACATGCGGTAATCTCTGCGTGCTCTTTAATTTGCCCCTAGTACTAACGTATGCTGAAGTGTTTGTACATGCCGTTATATGCATACAGTGGATGCTTGTGATGTGTTATTTCCTGCAGCTATAAGTTCTTCACTAATTTTTTTTTTACAAGCATATTTTATTTTCACTTTTCACTTTCGCAGCCTTTGTATGGTTCAAAAGTATAAAAACTGGGTGAGCAGGTAGGAGTAGTTTCTGTAAAACCAGTGGACAGCTTGCCATGCCATTGCAGCCCATAGGTGGAAAACTAGACTTCATTTTAATTTTCTCCACAGGGTGGTGAGTTGTAAGAAGGATTTTTCTAACAAGCGCCCTAATGGTACCTCCTAAGAAGATGTGATTTATATGCTCTACTCCGTTTCATGTGTCATTTGGTCTCAAAACGCAGTTATGTGTTGTATTGTGTGTTTTATTTATGCCATGTGGAACCAATGAACACATAAAATGTGTTAGAATATATAAAACACATTTTTTTCTGATGGGTTCCCTTAGCACACCGGTTAGAGAAATTTTTGTATAAATGAGTGATGGACATGGAAAGAACTCAAGGAAAATGGTGCAAATGATTGTTTTTGCTATATAGATAGTTGGGTTTCAACTGAGAAGGCTGATTAATGCATGGATCTTCTCATTGTACACTAATATCCTTTGCTTAGTTTCTGGTAATTATCATTGTGTTGCATTTGGTACTACTTTTGTTATGGGGATTGACTCTTGAGAGCATACCATGTCAACCACAAACATCCTGGTGTACTTTGGTCGATTTAGGGTTAGGGACTACTATTATAAAAAATGTTGTCAAAATTGGATCGGACTAGCCGATTCGACTGGAAGCAGCCTTAGAAGCAGGTCGGTTCTTGTAATCGGACCTTTTTTGGTTGAACAGGCTAGACCCAAATGACCTGGCCGGTTCAACCGTGACCCAGTTGACTCAGGTGGGTCATTCGGGATAGAATGCTCATTTAAAAAAAAAAAAAAAAAAACTTCCCCCTTCCATTGCTATGGTGTTAGTCGTGCAATGCTTGAAGCTGAAGCCATAACATTCCATATCTGAAGGGGTTTACACTTGAAAAAAGAAGTTTCATAATCTAAATAGCAAACACAAAGGTTTTAAAGTTACCTTTGAACATCTTTTTAAAAGTGAAAAAAACAAACAAATGGACTATTACATAAATTGGCGTGAAGACCCTTATTTTTACAAGGCCAAGGGATGGAGAAATGGTGTTCTTACTGTTTTGTGCTTCTAATAACTGAAGAAGTGATCCGAGGGGGAAAGTAGGACAGGACGAAAGTAGGAAACTAAGAGCGAGAGAGACAGGTTATGGGTATTTTTATATCATGAAGAAGCGGGAGAGTTGGGTCCTTTGGCATGGTATGCATGGTACTTGGTCTTGGCCATGTGAAGTATTGTTTTGCGAACTATGCCATTTACTTTCCACCAACGGATTTATTTTAATATTGCTAATTTTTAGCTTTCTGCGTCAGGAATAAATTGGGGAAAATGCAAAACTTTAGAGGTGGCATGAATTGATCTCCTAAACTCTAAAAGTGTGACTTTTAATCCCTAGAATTATAAACAATTAACAAATAAGTTTAGTTGATCCTTTTTTCCAATCATGTGTAATGCAAATTCGTAAAAAAAGTATACGTGGAATAGCAATTTTTTTTTAACTTTTTTGGTAGAAAAGCATAAATGGATTTATTTGCTAATTGTTTATAGTTATGGGGGTTAAAAGCAAGCTTTTAAAGTTTTAAGACGTTAATTAGCACCATTCCTAAAGTTTAGGAGGGTGTTTTTGCATTTTGCCCTCCCTTTTATTTGCCCCTATCAAATGTTGAAGTCCAATATGGTATCAGTTGTAGACCCTAAGCATAATTGAATTTTTTATTATTAAAATAACAAAAAGAAACATTATATATAATGGTTAAAATAAAGGATAGGAATTTTATATTAATTAATATAATTAATTATCTATTGATTTTGATATCCTCAGTGTAGTTTTATTCATAATGGTTTGCTTGCAGCGCAATGATCTAATTATATCGAAATGGTCACAAGTTGAACATGCAGTGCAAATGAAATCTTTTCTGGCTCATATCTTGCGGCAGCAGAAAATCAGTTCGATTCATCGGTAACCCAGTAATTCAAATATATCAAATAATGATCACTTGGTTAAGATGCAACGCAAATGTAATATTTTCAAGCTCATTTCTTGCACTGGCAATAAACATACATGAGGCATGTAAACTAAAGATTTTCGTAACATTTCTTTTTAATAATCTAATCCAGTTCTTTTAGCAATTATTGTAGCAATCTTTGAATAAAAAGGAAAAAAATTTAGGGCATTTCATAAAATTTACTCCTTCCCTCGTCTTTTTTGGTTTTTCTTTTCTTTTCCTCCACTTTCCTTGCCTCATTGCCAAGGAAGATAAAAATAAATAAATAAATAAATAGGTGTATTTTAGAGTTTAGACCAGTCCGTTCTGTTTGTTTTACTTTATTTTATTAATCGTTTTGACATTATATTTTTATCGTTTTTAAATAGATATTTACTAACAAACAAATATAATTGAAAAATTAAGTTCTACTCATAAATCGACTAAACAGATATAATATTGATATGATATAGATAAGCTATAGATGCAAATTTGATATAGATACAATATAGATAAAAATCCAACAATATAAATACACTTGTTGTCGCTTGTCAGTATGGATGGAAGTTATGGGCAACGAAATAAGATTGAATGTTCCATCGTACCACAAGTTACAACCCTAGAAACTTTCGTATACAGCCTTTGGAAATTCAACATCTATACTAATGTTATCATACTTGGTTCCGAGGTTGATTAGGGAATGAGAAGAGATCATGGTTAAGAGGGTTGAAGCATTGAAAAAGTTAGTTAAAATATTAAAATATAGAGTAATAAAACTATCCATTTTCTTAATGTTAAAAAGACCCTTATATTTGAAGTAGACATAAGTCATTTTAAATATATTATTTTTCTTTGAACCTAAGGTCATTTTATTTAATTTTATCTCATTTTTTATAAATCACTGCATTTTCGAACAAAGTAGAAAAGAGTGGATGGCTTTCAATTCAAATCGTAGCAGGGCTTTATAGAACCATGTTGGATTGACTTGGTCAATCTGGTCTTAGTTAAAGGCCCAAAGAAAAAAAATCTGGTCTTCCGAGAATGCTTTCAGATTGGATAAGTGATCTGAATTATTTTTACAATAGGTTCCAATGTAGTCAAATTAAAGTAGTTGCATATGTTTGGAACTAGAGGTAGGCATCATTATGGGTTTGTTTCAACCCAACCCAATCCACCACCAGCAATTTTCGAGCTAAGATTGTTGAATAGGAACCGACCAAAAACCTACTGAGTTTGGTAGATCCAGCCTTAAGAACTGGCTAATTTGACCGGTCGAGAATTGGTTTATGGAATCGATGACTTAGTGAATTTGCACAAAAATATTTAACTTAAAGAAGAAAGAAAAGGAAAAAGAAAAAAAAAAGAAGAGAAAGTTAGAAGAAAAAGATAAATGTAAATAAAAGCAAATATTTACACTATTTTTATATGAATAGTGAAAATTTGTTTTCTAATCACGGTATTTAATATGTTGTAGTTATTAACAATATAAATAACAAATATACTTGAAAATATGCATTGTTAAATATATATGGGCTTCTAACTAAAGTAAACTTTTGGTCTCAACAAGCCGCGTCACCCACCACCAAACCAACCACCCCCTCCCTCCCCCCCCCACCAACCCCCGGGTCGCTTCCGACAGAATCAATGCATCTGCTATCCTGCCTGATCTCATTCTCGTGTACAGACACTCAACCACAATCAGAACCATTATCAAAAGGAAATACATGATCATGATTTACACAGGAGCTACCATAAAAAAGGATAAGATTTTTGAGAGAGAATGGGGGTAAAGCCCCTAATCCACTTTTTTAGGAACAAAAGAAAAAAGACAAAAAGAGCTAACAGGATCATGGGCCAAACTTTGGATTTGACTGACATGTGGTAAAGAAGCCCAATGTATATTGTCATCTAACCCATTTACTACCTTGACAAGAGCCAAACAATTTGATTCAAAAGTAACTGTTGACCGTCAATTATTTCTAGCCATCTTTACTCCATGTGATAGGGTTAGAGCCTCTGTCTCTTTTGCATTCACCATTTGAACACACTGAGAAAAGCTACCCACTACACAACTTCATTATTTTGTATGACACCACCTATAGCTGCATGATACCCATGAACCATCCATGTTCACTTTAAGCATAGAAAAATCAGGTTTTTCTTAAACACATGAAAAGGACTCATCTTAACGCTCATCTTCCAAGGAACAACTTTTATGATCACTATGCTTTCCATCCCCGTCTTGGATCTTGTTTTGATTCATCGAAACCCTAGCTTTCCTTACCATCGCACAAGGATCAACCTCTCCTCCTTCAGTAATCATCCAACATCTCTCCTTTTAGATCAACCAGGCAACTAAGCTCACGTTTTTCACAATTTCCGATTGCGCTTTATATTCCACATTCATTACCTCAGTGAACCAATCTATGAAAACACCTACCTTTGATCTGTCAACCCTAAGACCTAAACAATCAAACCAAACCAGCTCCACCCAATGATAAGATAAAACAACGTGTTTAATGGTTTCAATCTCACCACAAAAAAAGCAAAGCAGATAAGAGACAATCTTATGGTTGAAAAGGCACTCCAAGGTAGGAAGCGTATTGGAATAAACCCTTCCAAAGGAAATGTTTGATTTTCGATAAGGTCTTGATATTCCAAATAGATTTCCTGTTTTCCTTTGAAATAATTATTGACGAAGAAGGTTTGGAGGATTGATAATGAGCTTCACTTTGTTTCAAATGATGGTAGGCAAATTTGATTGTATAGATGCCTTGACGATTAAGGGGCCAGATGATAACATCTCTACCAAGTTGTAAATTGATAGGTATGGCTTTGATTTTTAACACATCTTCTTCACTAAAGAGACTGTGTCACTTGTTAACATGCCAAGAACCCTCCACCTCATCAAAAAGATCATAGACTAGCTCCTCTTTAGGATAACACTCGCTCTTTGGTCTAAGTCCACTGCCATTTAATAGGGGAACCCATTAATCTTGCCAAATGTTGATCCTTTGTCCACCCTTAACTATCTAAAACCTTTTCTTGAATAGGATACCCTTCCCCTCTAATAAGTTGCTTCAACCCCAAGATGCCTTACTACCCTTTCGAGCACACTTAAAGTCTATCTTAGGAAAATATATCCCCTCTAAAACACGTACCCATAGTGCATATTGAGTGGATTCTAATCTCCAAGCCAGTTTATTAAGAAGTACTAGGTTATACGTATGTATATCTTTAAAGCCAATACCTCCATTTTCCTTAGCACAAGATAATTTATCCTAATTTATTCAATGTATTTTCCTCTCATCCTTCCGCTGCCCTCACTAGAATTCAGCTACCAGGGCATTAATATCATTGCACCACCTAAGGGGAAATTTAGAGCAAGACGTAGAGTATGTGGGAGGAGCAACTACCATAGACTTGATTAAGATATCTCTCCCTACTTCACTGAGCAAGCACTGTTTCCATCCCTTCAGTTTCTTAACAATCTTCTTCTTTACAAAACCTAGAGCTTCATATTTTGAACGACACCATAAAGTAGGTAAACCAAGATACACTCTAGGGTTGTCAGTCACCTTGATCCCTAACTCCCTTGTGAATATAGATTGATTAGTTATATTCGAGTTAAGATTGAAGAAAATACTAGATTTCTCTAGATTAGTGCTTTGACTAGATGCTGAGCAATAGAATTGTAGAAGCTCTGAAAGTGACTTCAAGCTTCCAAAAAGAAGAGAGAATCATCAGCAAAGAACAAACGAGAGAGTATAGGGCAGGAATTCTTAATTAAGACTCCTTTAATATCACTAGACTGAAGAACACGCTCAATTCCTCTAGACAATACATCAACAACAAGAATAAAAAGGTAAGTTTATCACCTTGCCGTAACCTTCTCTTAGGGTAGATGTGACAAGCTTGTTTCCCATTAACAACTACATTGAAAGGAATAGAAGACACATAATAAAGGATTAAGTTTACCCATTTTTCACAGAAGCCATAGCTTAGCAAAACTTTCCTTAAAAAATCCCACCCAGTTCAATCATAAGCTTTGTTCATATCAACTTTTAGGGCACAAAAAGATTTCTTTCCTCATTTCTTATTTTTCAAAAAAATGAAAAACTTCATGTGCAATCAAAATATCGACATGTATCATTCTTCTTGAGATAAAAAGAAAACTTTGATTTTTAGATGTAAGCTTACCAAAGATCGGCTTTGATCCGTTGACCATAATTTTAGAAATGATTTTATAGAGAAAGTTACACAAGCTAATAGGTCTATAATGAAACACATATTGAGGGTTGGAAACTTTTGGAATAATAACAAGATCAATTAAGTTTAGAGAAGAGGGAAAAGAACCTGTTAGAAAGAAGGATTTGACCACTTTTGTGATGGTTTTTCTAACTATAACCTCCATTCGTTGGTAAAATACTCCTAAAAAACCATCAGGCCCTAACACTTTGAGACTCCCCAATTGAAAAATAGTCCTCTTCACCTCTAGGTCATCCATCGACCCCTATAAGGATGCATTCATGTCATCAGTTACTCTGTTATGATCCATTCTAGGCAACTGTCATCACCATTGCTAGCAGAGTTGGCAAATAACTCAATATAAAACCCAACAAATTCGGCTTCAATTAATTGTTCCTCCTCTAGCCAAACACCATTGCTATTCTAAATTGTCAATACTTTGTTTCTATTCCTCCTACCAATAGTAGTTTGATGCAAGAAAGTAATGTCCTAATCACCAAACTTTAGCCAATTAGACTGAGAACGTTGATGCTAATATTTTTCTTCCCTATCCTATAACTCATTTAAGTACCCAAACAACTTTTCTTCCTTAGCTAAATCAAGTCCCAATGGACTAATCTGTGCAGCCACAAGTTTCTTAAGAGTTTTGTCAATTTCGATCTTATTATTAGGAAATGCTTTTCTACTCTAGTCAGGTAACAAAAGCTTAAAAGCTTCTAGATTACCTGAAACCAATTCACACTGGTCAAAAGCATTAGAATAGGACTAATTAGACTCCACAATAGCACTGGAATCAAGTAAATTCAACCATATATTTTTAAATTTAAAACTCTTGACTCCCTTCTTATCTCTAGCATCCATGTTGACAATCAAAGCTACATGATCCAAACGATGTGAAGGGAAGTGCTCAATCCCACAATTAGGAATTTTTTTTCAATCCACTCCATAAAGCCAAAGCCCCTATCGATACGCTCACAAACCAAAACATCACTCGTTCTTTTCTTAGTCTAAGTGAATTTTGAACCATCAAAACCCAAATCCTGTAAATTAGTGTCTTCCACCATAGCTCTAAAACGAGAAACCACATGCTGCTCCATCTTTCTAATGCCTTCCTTCTCATGATCATACAAAATTGCATTAAAATTACCTAGGCTGTCATGCCCCGAAACAGCGTTTAGGTGTGTTTCATCGCCATGTATAATACCTATGTATTATACGCTCAGGCTGCCGTAAAAGATCCGTTTATGTTAAACATTTGCCAACCACTTTTTTAATTTACAAAATCGTGTGATAAGATTCTAAAAACAACTGGATTTATAACGATAAAATAAACCTTACAAAACTATTACAGTTATCTATTCTCATGAGTAGTTTAGCTTCTCTAAACAAAACCATATCATCAAGTATCCAATACTTTTCATGATGGAAAAAAAAGCTTGAAAAGCTTAATTGCAAAACATGGGCTCCATATCCAAGCCTTTGAGAATAATACAGGCTTAAAAGAATAAATTGAGTTTTTATACAAAACAAAATAAAATAGGATCTAAGTGGTCTTGTTCTTCAACAAAATCCTCTCAAGTCATCCAATACACCTAAAGTAAACATTATCATCCGATCAACACCTGGAAAGAAAACATCAATGAGTTGAAACCTAATACACAGCAATACAAACATACACGAGATGACACAAATGCTAATTCTAATGCAGTGCGACAAACAATAGTTTATTATCTTTTAATTAAAGTAAATCAAGTAACACTAGAACACTCACATTCCGAAACAAGCCTCTAGAAATTTAGGGATCTTGTGTAATAGTTAATGCTTAGGGGATTGATATAAGCAGTCTGGATACTTATATCTCCTATATCTAATTAAAAAAGAAAATAACATTATCTAGGGATCACAATCATTACACAACTTTACTTATCTTAGTCTATAACATCATTTAGTTTAATCGGGCCCATAAACGTGAACTAAACCATGTTACTTCATCTCAAGCTTAAGCAAATGTTATACCGATATCATTTACCCCATCAACTACTTACCGAACCACTTATAAATTGTTATTGCATCATGACCAGGAGGTGATTTAAGTGCCTAACTACTGTACCAGCATCACTTTGCAAGGTTGTCAATTCTCGGACCAGATCAACGATGCAAGAACAAGCAACACTTATTAATTAAGTCGACTTTAAGTTTTAGTTAATTAGGAATGCCTATCCTAACAAAAAACATGGAAGTTACTACGTACCTTATAAAACATTTGCAACTCCCAACAAAATTAGAGGATATATCAGCTACAGCTATCCATATCTGTTCAAACAATTAGATTATATAAGAAATCAAATTAATTATTCATTTACATCAAACTTATTTTAAAAACCTATTTGATTAGATACTAAATAGGAACCTTGCCATGGCTATGAAAATTGCCTTGCCAAGATACAGACGTTCTTCATTATCTGTCAAATTATTTTTTTTTCTTTATTAATAGTTCATCCAAAACGTTATCATTTATTATTCACTTTCAAGTTTTTAAATAAATTATTAACTTATAGGGAATCTCATTTTCTTCTAGCAAACAAGCATTTGAAATAACATCTTCTCTTTATTATTCATGGTTTTGCCGAACATATTAATCTAAGCCAATTATAAATTATTAAGCATATATTAACTTAACTTATCCAAGTTGATTAGAATTAATCATTTAATCTAATTACTAGGTGAAATTCAATTATCTCTCTAAGTTTATTAACTAGTATTCTATATGTTTTAAATTCATATTAAAAGTAGTTTAGTTGCTAAGTTATATTCAACTATTACACTAAGGCAAGTCCATATACCCTATAGAATCTTAATTAGCCTAATTTATTTTAACTTATTTAGATTCGTTAAGTGAAGTTGAACTTAGGTTGATCAACTAAGTTCATTTTATACTTAATTTCTATGTTTAATTTAATTAGTTATTAAATCTATAAATTCACTTCACTCATTCCTAATTGTAAAAATTGTTATCATATTATGTTATCATCGAACTCATCATGAAGAAAAAAAATGAATTCGATAAGAAAAATGACAAACATGAAGGATTCTAGAACCATACGAGGTTGTATGAATTCAAACGGGCATGTATAAATGGTTATATGACTCATACGAGCATGTATGAAGGGCTATATGACTCCAGAATGAAAAACAAAAAACCATACACCCTTCATATGGACCTGTATGAACTCATATAGGGTTGTATAGAGGATCGTTTCATATTAGGAACTTGCGCATAAAGTCATACACTCCACCATACGGGCTACTTGATAGGCTATGTGAGTTTCTGTGACTTTCTTTAATTCTTTTCTTCGAAACTTTACTCCTTAATGACACCGTACTTCTTTAAAACATTATATAAACAACATACAAATACATGTCACGTTTAGACAACATTTCTAAACGTATTTTTATTTATATATCTTCAAATAATGCCCTCAATCATCTAACCTAACTACATACATACATACATACATACATACATACATACATACATACATACACACTAACCTAAGTTTTGTCATATGTGTTCATATATCTTTTGTTTACAAATATTATCACAATCCCTATGTATTTCTAGTTTTAGTTAATCCTTTCAATACATAAACAACAAATTAAGCAAAGCAAAGTAACAACTTACTTATTTAGTAACCATAATCTATCTGTCTTCTACCATAATTACTTCCTTTTTAGTTTTTAAGCTACTTCAAACTCGTTTTTCAACTCCTATCTTGTTTTCTAACTTTGATTTCTCCTATGATCTTGTTAGAATTGAGATTGGAAGTTGATTTTGGAGAGAAAAGGAAGAGAAGAATAAAAGAAAATTGTAGAAAGAAGAGAAAGATATGATGATAGGAAAGGGAAAAGGAAAAGAAAAGGCAGGAAAAAAAAAAGGAAAGGGAAGAAATTGGATAAGTGTTACAGGATATTTTTAGGTAAGGGTTTTATGTTTAATCCTTTACAATAATTATTTTGAGTATCGAAGATAATTAGAAAATAATTTGAGAATGTATATACTAAAAATTAACAACTTGAGATAGGGATTTAGTTAGGAATTCGGTTTATGAAATTTGATATTTAGTTCGGGTTCTGGTTTAAGAACTGATATTTTTAAACTAGTAGATGAACTCAAATTTTTGGGGATTAAGGATAGGGGTGTTAAACTTTAACTGAAGGATTTAGAAATTTGTAACATTTAGAGGGTTTTAGAGGATTGAAATTGAAGAAAAGAAATTCAAATGAATGATTAGGAAGAATTAAATAATTTGATTCATTGGAAAAAGGATTGTTGAGGCTAAAAGATGATTTAGAAAGATATTTGAAATCTCAATTTCATCTTGATCTATTTACTAATCTAGTTATGCTAAATTGTCTAATCTTACTCTATTGTTTACTTATTTTATTTAATTAAGCTATCTAAATTCAATTTTTAAACTAAGTTCAAATTCAAGTTTAGAATTAATATCTATTATACTATTCAATTATGAAAATTCTAACTTAACTAAACAAAGGTTTGAGGCATTTCATAGGCATAGCTAAGGCCCCTTTTCAACTGCAGCCACATCCTTGAAAAAATTCCATAATAGCTTTTTATATCGATGAATGAATCTAAGTAATCCTCTTTATATTCAATCTATCATGCCAACACAAAGAAGAATCTCATATAAAAGTCACTTTCATCAATTATATTAAACATTATTATTCCACCCTAAGGCCATATCACTAGCCAAACCTCTTCTATTGACATATTAGCTTCCTCTATATTGAAGCCTCTTCCACAAACGTTCCAACCTACTTTCTTTATTTTTTATTTCCATCAAGAAAACAACTGTAGGATTAAATTTGTTTATAAGGCCATATAAATTTTGAACCATCTCAAGTGGCCCTTGTCACGCCCCAAAAAGTACTCTAGACGTGACAGTTCGCCACTTATGGTATTAAAGCTTAACAATGACTTTCCGAAGTCATGTGAAAGTTTTTGACACCATATGTATGGCATCTATCACAACAGTAGTAGAAACCGATGGGATGTGTAGTTCGAGAAAGTAAATATAGCATACAAGAAATCTACATAAATATTTAACTTCAAAATTATAGGAGTACGGTCCTTACATCATCTTAAGAGCATACCTCTAATAAATCTCCAAAAATCAAAATATCAACTCAGTCTTTCACAAAAAGAAACAATACTAGAACCAAAAGATTTTAAAGAAAATCTATTGTAAGGTCTTTAAAGGACTTCTCCCAAAAGCTTCCCAAAACATAATTCCATTCGGATATATGGAGTCTTCGGGCAAAAGAGATATCAGTCTTGTGTCAACAAAAGTCTAATGGGGTGTAAGCTCAACTAGCTTAGTGAGAATATTATTGGATTAAAGTGCTCGTATCAATAAATTCAAACAAATTATTAAAAAAGCATATGAAATGCATCAAGCAAGTGAGCAAGTAATACATATGATCTATCGAAAATCATATATTTGAATGGATTTACCCCTTCATTTGGGGTTAGGTGTTTCAGGCTCTTTAAAACCCATCTTCGAAATCTGATGATGTAGTAATTTTGGGTTCTTACTTGCTCCATTCTCAGGCTCCTATTCGCTCATCTTTGCAGACTTGTAGGTTCTCGCGAACTCCACTATTATACTCTTGTCTCATCGGGCATAGTAGCTAATGAAATGAAACTCACTACATGATATACATGAATCAATTAATATAACCCTTGATATATGATTAAGTTAATTTAAAGGCGATCATAGAATTTACAAACACTCCATTATGATAATAAAACACACTTTAATTAACAATAATTCATGTCTCGATATGCTTAGTATACTTTCAATCAATATTATCATGCATATTCCGTTTTCGTCTTTTTCCTATCTCTATTGCCTTTAGCTACAAGTACAAACAAGCACGTAAAAGTAAGAGATAAACTCACTCGACCATTATTACCAAAAAATTTTACTTGCGATAGTCCTTTGAACACAGATCCTCCTAAGCTTTGTTACTTAAACAAAAGAAATACACAAAATGAGTATTTCATGGAAGTTCTATTTGAACTTTCTAATTTTATATTAGTATTTGCGTTAGAAATTCCTATTTTAAATGGTAATAATTTGTTCATTTTAACTCGAAATTTCGCATATTATATGTTATTTTCTACCTATTTGAAAAGATCTATCCATTACTAAGGTTATTTTTATTGTAAAAAGCGATTTGGGTTCCAAAACATCATGGTGTAGAATAGCTACGAAATTTCCAGCCCTTAAAAATATGATTTTCTAAACTTTTATTCATCCGAAAATTCTTAAACAAATTTATAGATATGTGTATGGTTGGAAAAATCCTTTTGATATATAAATAGATCCATATTTTATGCATGATTTTATTGGTGTTGTCTCAACAATTATTTTTTGTAAAACGAATTGTCTTATGGGTTTGAAAAATTGGATCTTGAAATTTTTCTCTTTTAGTGGTTTGAAAGAAATTACAAATTTTTGGATTATTATAAATAAGTGTTTTCCTTTTATATTTTTATTTCCTAACTCTTCAAAGATAAATTAATTTCCAAAAAATTTGGTCATTTAAGTTTTCTACCAATTTTATTTCCAGTGATTAAGAAATAATGTTTTCAAAATTTTTCTTAAGTCGTTGGTATTGTCTAATATTTGGAGTTGTATCAAATATATGTTTTCTCCTCATTTTTATATTCTTCTACTTCTTTAGAAAATAAGTTTACCATTTCAAAACTTTACTTTCTTGGCAAATTTTATTTTTCTAAGTTGGTTTCTAAAATAGTGAATTGATTTTACCTTGATTTGAAAAACTTATTTTATTCTTAATATTTATCAAGTGGTGGCATAATCCTTTTTGATAAGTTTATAAGAAAAGTTTTCATAACAAAGATTTATCAACATTAGAACTTAGCAAAAAATTTATTTTAACTTTGAAAAGAGAATAATAATACTAAAAATTAAGTCTTGTAGAAATTTACTTAATAAGTGATTTCCAAAATCTATGATGAACCTATTTAAGTTTTATAAGAGATGTGGTTGGATTAAAATCTTAAGTTCAATGTTAAAAAAAATATTTTTATGGAGTATCTATTTTCGATTTATAAAAAAATGAGTTCCTTTTATTATTTGAAGAAATTTTTGTTATGACAACATCATTATGGTCATGCATGAATATGATTAAGTAGCTATAAAAAAGATGATAACAATTCATGCAAAGAAAGATAGAAATACAAGAAGCAAATAACACACATACACACACATATAAGGTCAAGTATTGGAGTTTTAGCTTCATCAAAGCTTCTCGGTCAAGTATTGAGAGCCTGAGATTCATCAAGGCTTCCTGGGACTAAGAATAGACTAGTATCAAAATAAAAAGAAAAGAAAGAAAAGAAAAATCATAATAATAAGAACAATAATAATAAGAGCATGTTAGTTAGAAGTTAGTGAGCAATTTAGGGTTTAAGAAATGTAGATATAAATATACATAATAATATATATAAAGTTATATTAGAGCAATAATAATATAACAACATAATAACAATAATATAATGGGAGTTTAGGCATGAATAAGAATAAAACATGAACATATTGTTGCTTTCATAACCTTATAGATTTAGGGAACATACATTATAGTCAAGTTAAGTTACATGATATGAAGGATAATTATTAGAAAATTTACCTAAAGTTATGTATTTATTGAAGAAGAAGAAAGGTAGTTGTAGTAATATCTGGGTAGTATTTTGTGGAGAGAAAAGAGAGTTTGGAAGAAAAATTTGGAGAAAGAATTTGGTAAAGTTTTGTTAAGGTAAGAAAGTATAGGAAAATAGTGAAAAAGAGACGGGGTATTTATAGAATTTTTGGAGTGAAAATTAGATGTAATAAAATAAATTGAAAAAGAAAAATATTAAAGATGAGAGAGAGGGGGCCAACACTACTTGGATGAGGGAGAGAGAAAGTTTTGTTTTGTTTTCTATTTTTTGTAATGAAAAGTAAAAAATGTGTAAGGTATGATATGAATAAAGTTGTATAGGAAAAGTAAATTGTAAAGAATAGATATGGTAGAATGTAAGAATATGTTATAAGAAAAAGTAGAGATAGTGAAATAGTAATGAATAGTAGAAATTGTACATTGAATAATAGACTAGACAATTAAATTACCGATAGTAAAGAAAATACATGTAAATATGTTATATCTGATATTTTTAGTTACCAAAAAATTACAAAACTAATATATTTGAAATCCTTGTCTAATTACAATTCTTTTGGTGTTATCGAAATATTTTTACTATTCTGGGCACCGAAGCACGTTTTCGAAAGTTGATCCCGTTCTGGTTCAAAACGAATCAAATTTTGGCAAATCTGATATTTTTTAAGCTATCTTGTATTATTCCGAACTATGATTCACCATTAACTTATTTCTATTGTTCTCAAGTTTTGAGCGCGAGATTGTCGGAGTTAAAACTACTACATTATCTTGATCATAGTTGACTTTTGAAATTCCGGTTTCACTATGGTTAGGGTTTATTCCAACTTTACCCTAGAAATTGAGGGGTTCGCAGCCCCATCCAAAGATTTCCTACTAAAGAGTATCATGGCCCACGTGTGGCTGTTATAGGCTAGCCACCACCGCTACGTTCATCATATGATGTAACTGGAACATCAGACAACTCATTCCCAACATGGAGTTCTTCAATAGTTTCACATCTTTTTGTGACCATCTTTTTAATTCTACCACCTCTACGTGTCCCTTGCCCACGTTAGATGCCTCAATTGTACTTCTTACTCTGTCACAGACTCACTAGAACACACGCCACTTAGAGCAGCATCAGAGAAGTTAGTCACAATCACTTCAAGTTATATAATAGAGGTAGGACCATTCACAATAACACAGGATTTCAAAAGATTATCCTTCTCCTTCACACACAAGCGTTTACCGCACCTTAAATCCTCAGTTACATCCAAACGATGTTTGATATGAAGGTTAGATAGAGAAAAAGATAAATCCCCATCAATCGGATTAAGGGTAGAGAAAACAAGGAAAGAATCAATGCTTTCATTTAGCTACATCGAATGGATCAAATTACAAGTAGAAAGATCAATCTCAAAACCATAAGACACCTTCAAAGTGGAGTTAAAACCCTTCATAGACTTTGAGCTACCAGAGATAGAGCTCTTCACCAGAACAGGTTCAATAGAGACAAATGGGCCATGGAAGAAGGTAAAATGGGCTGAGAAGATGAGGGAGAAGAAGGGGTAAAGTAGTGGATATTGATTGGTAAAGGTGGGTTAAAAGCTTTAGAACAAGATGTATTGGTAATATTTACAAACTAAACAAAGGTTAGGGGATAGATGGTGGTTTAAGTTCAGAGAAGGAATGGGGTGTGGTAGAGAAGTAAGAAGAGAAGAAAGTGGGTTTAATGGAATAGATTGGGTATTAGTTTGTTTTAAGGATGTATTAGGTTAAGGTTTTCTTTATCACCTAAGCTATTAAGTTTAACATCTTTCACACTTTAACTTTTCACCACTTTAGCTATTAAACCAGGTATGATACCACGAGACTCCATCTTCTCAAAACCACGACCGTTGTTGAAATGGATAAGATGACCACAATTATAGCACCAATCATTCAACTTCTCATATTGAAAAAAGCTTGATATACTTCCATTCTTACAATTGACCCAAAGAGCGAATCTCAAAGGTTAATCAACTAGAATTTTGATCTAAACTCTAAGGAAATCTCTATGTTCACTCTTACTAGATCTTAGGGCTCCACCTCTATCACTTCCCCCAACATCTGTCTAATAACACAAGCATTATGAATGGACATATTCCGGAGTAGGTTCATGAATCTAAACCCATATAGATAGTGATACGGGAACCTTTGCAATCACCCTTGGGAACCTTTTTGAGTATTATGAACTCCCAGCACAGTAATACAAAAACCCACGAATACTATTAGAACCAACCCCTAAGATGGATTAGATTTAGGTTTGCCTTAGGTTTGATCTAGAGAGTTAGAACACAGATGCCCTAACTTCGAAACACTCCACAAAGAAGGCGATTAAACTTCCTTGAATGTTCCTAAGAAGCATGCATTCATTCAATAACATAGAGAGAAAAGGCTCTCAAATTTTCATTCATCTAGTCTGTTTGAAAAGATTACATATGATGGATTTTTATTGGCTTAGTTAGCCTGAAAACTAAGCAACTAAATAATAAATACATGGAAGACATAAAAAAAATTCAAACTATGCAATAAATACAAGGAAAAAAAATTCAAACTAAGTAATAAATACAAGGAAAAGAAATTTAAACTGAGCAATAAACTAAGTCTAAATAAAGGCTGGTGCCAATGCCGGTGGCCTAAATGGTAGGCGTTGAAGGATAGGCCGGTGGCCTTCATGTGGATTCGCCCAATTTCATCAAATCTCCTTATAAACTCACTTGAACTTCAATTATATTGAACCGCGCTTAAATCCCACTTGTTCCAAAGCCTTGATACCCTTGTAATCCATCACTATCATCTATCATCTATCATTAAGCCTTGGAAATGTTGATTTAAAGCTTGTTGAAGCTTCTTAGCTCAAGATCTCGTGATTGGTCCTTGAGGTAAGCTAATTGGACTTGAAATCCTTTGAACTTTAACCTTTGTCACTTGATCTTCTTGTTGACTTGACTCCTAAGCGTGGACCGGTGGCTCTTGCATAACGGATAGCCTATTAAGAGGGAGATCCCCAATGTTCCACTGATTAGTCAATTCCTTAAAATCCACACCACGTCCTAAAACTGATTAGGGACTATTATTCATGAGGTTTTCTAGCTAAGATTTAGCTTCAAAAGTCACTAGATCCACATTGGATATAATATGAGAAATAGTAGGAGCACCAAAACTCTTCCAAGAGTGCTTCATCACATTCATCACAACTGTTTTATTTAGAGATTCATCTGCTATTATTGATTCCACAACTAACACTTCCTTAACACCACTAGAGGATTGAATTAGCTCATCAGAATCATCCGGAAGACTTCACCAACATTAGGAATAGCTGGATCTGTTACAAAAGATGAAGCCATGGATCTGAGGCAAACAAGTGAAGCAATTAGAGCTAAACACAAAGAAACACCAAAAGACGAGCAAATTGAGGTACACAAAGACAAAACAAAGGAAAAGAAAAAACAAAGACCAATGGCAAGATAGTGTGATATCTCTCAAATATAGATAATAGAACTCTAATCACACAGGCGTTTTTCAGTGTAATGGTTTGAGGTTCATCGGAACTCTAAAGTTAAGTATGCTTTGGGTAGAGCAATCCCATGACGGTGACCCCTAGAAAGTGCTAACGTCAAAAAAATAAAACGGTGCTGCTAGTGGCCAAAGCAGACAATACCTTGGTGGATAGTGTTCTAGGGCATTACAGATAGATAAAGGAAGAAAAATGGAAGCAATACCTTTGAAGATTTATGTAAAGGAAAATAAAAGAGAAAAAGGAAAATTTCTATTGACGATGATTTGTTCTTCTTCCTCTCTTTTTATTATTGAATGAAGCCAACAAATGGGGGAAAGATGTAGGACAGTAGAAGGAGGTGATGTAACAAAAAGAAAAAGGAAGGAGGAAAAAATGTGAGCTAAATTGAAAACAAAGTGAAAAATTGGTGGAATAATACATGCAAAAAGTTAGAGCACACCAAAAAAGCAACATAACCAATACAAATTGAACAAAAAAAACACCCTAAAATGTGTAAACAAACTCTCCTCATAGAGAAAAATCTCTCTTTAAAAATTTTAGAGAGAACCCTTCGTTGATCTCAACAGGCTTTGATTTTGTCTTTCTAAGACTTGTTTGTATCCTGAGTATTTTGTAATTCCATATTTCTAACTTTACGACTAAAAGTATGTGCATGTGTATAAATAAATACATAACTAAAAAATTATTTCGACAAATGGGCTAAGACCATTATTCTTTGCATAATTTTATTTCAAGTTAAAAGGTTTGTTATATATATATATATTAAATTGATTATTTTTATTATTCAAATGGAATATAGTTATTTGATTATCTAGTTTTTTTCCCTTAAATATTATGAGTCTAATTCCTTAAGAATTGAATCGAATTGTAGGAACTACTAATTCCATGAAACTAGAAACCAACCTTAGTCGCATTGTTCCTCTTCCAATCAGAACCAGGGGTTAGGTTTGGTTCTTGAATTGAACCAGATCATAGTAGTGATGTTTAAGTTTAAATATGAAGTCAGGCTCGCACATGAATATATACATTCAAACTGAAAAAGGGTTAGAACAATTACATGTATATCCTCTCATCCACCTTCATATATTTGCATAGTGATTAGAAATCTCACAAAAATAATTCGTAGAGCTAGAGAGTAGTGGTTCTTCATAAAGAGTGTAATCTTGCTTGATTCGTTAATAGTTGTATTAATAGATTTATTGTCTCTAGGATTAAATTTATGTTGCAAATATGTAAATAAATAGAGAGACTATCATGATAAAACAATGATAATCATATAAAATGGGAAAATATATAGAGAGAAGGGGAGGATAAAGAACAATGTACTCTACATGAAAACCCACCATAGGGAATTAACCAAAAGCAAATAAAAAATGATGTAAATTTTATTATGGTCAATATAGGTTATCGGTTACGATGATATTTAAATCTTATTTAAATTTGCAAGCGTTTATTCTCATCATAAGTGGGACATGTCATAATAGAATTAGGAATAAAATAGGAAATCGAAAAATGGCATGCTCTAGTGCAAGGTTCATTCGTCCCCTAACCATGATAAACGTCAAAATTCAACTCCTTTTAGGGTTTTTACAATCTTAAAGAAGTGGCAAATGATAATTAAAATAAGGAATCTCTAGCTTAAATTAGGATGGAAGTACTATAAATATCCACTTTAAAGAAGGCCTTACCATAAGCTAAGTTGACTTATGAAGAACACTCATCAAATCCTAGCGAAGTTTAGGCTCCTAATCATTATCAAATAGACACCCAAGGAGTATTGATTTTGTTTACCTATTACCTTAAATCCTTATGCTACAATATCTCAAACAAAATGACATGAAATATCAGTATGTTTTGTTATCTTATGATGCTTTGAATTTCCAATTAGATGTACAACACTTGCACCTATCACAATAAAGAGCCATAGCCCAATCATCAACCATAAATTTAGAGAACAACCCTTTCAACCTTAATGATCTTAAAGAAGAATAACACTATTATAACAACTAATGCTTGCATGAATGTTTGTTTTTATTAGACTTGCTGCCTAGGCATTTTGTTGGTTGCGCCTAAATCCATTGCCTAAAATCTAAAGTCTAAAATGAGTTTGTCCTTGAATCACTTCATCTTTGATATTAGCCATGGTATGTATTTAATATATAGAGAAAAACATCATGGGAATCAAGTTTCTCTACTAAGTGTAATTTTTGGCTGCTAATCTTATTTTATATTCGTTTTCATCAAGATTATTTGCCCTTCTCTTTTTACATACACCATTTCCAAATTATTCTGTCATCTAATTTCAACACTGACTCCCATTCACCATTCTTGTGAAGCAATTCGATTTCCTCTGACGTTTCAACAAGTCACTAATATGAATTTGCAGCATTAATTGCCTATTAGTAGGGAAATAAAATAGAAACCTCAATTCCATTTGTTATTTTGATAGTGCACATACCATCTTGTTATCAAATCTATGAGGTAGCCCAATCTCTCTTTCATGTCTATATCCAACAAGAGAAAAATGCATGACTTATCTAGAGATATGATGTTTAGACTAATTGATTCGTGTGACCTTATGGAAATGTTCATTGAAAATGGCTAATCAACTATGGAAATCAAAATTTTTTTTTTATCATATTTACAGTCTTAAATTCTCTATCTAGAGTGTGTTTTTACCAATTATATATAGACAATCAAGCTAAAAATTCATGCACAATGGTGAAAATCTGTTGCACCAAATTAAGCGCATGTATTTAATTAGTTGGGACAAAATTAGGACAAAAAATTTTACAACAATAAATATGTACCTGTCTCAAAACCTCCAATATTCATTCGGAACACACACCACAATCTTATTAGGCATATATTTACATATATGTCGATGTGTGTTTTAAGAGAAATTCCATGGGGAGCACCATGTAGCAAATTATTTATAGGATCAAATGCCTTTTAAAAGGTACTACCTTAATGATCCTCGAAAGGCAACCAATAGTTTATTTTATTTTATTTTTTCACTTTTCCATACATTCGATTGCTTTCGATAATCATATACACTATTCTCCCAAGTCCCAAACAACATGGTTAGCAAGAATTGTCTATTCCAAATGGGCCACACAATCCGCATCCCACTTTGGCAACATTATGGGATTGTCCCTCTTGAAGTACGGAACCCAAAGCACATGTGCATCCTCTTATAAGGGCCACAAGATAGGCTATGGCCTTTGCTTTTTCCAAGAGGCCACAAGGTATGATTTGATTTGACTGGTTAAAGGCCGTTTGATATGTGGAGATTATTCACATTGTACTTGGATCTCTTTGGACTTTTCTTAAACTTCTTTATGTTAAAAAATATGCTAAATATCTTTTGTGTTTGCATTAGATGTTACTCAAGTCTTTTAAATTCATTGTTATATATATATATTTATTTATTTATTTTGTACATTTCTTATTTTATGCTATAAATTTGTTTAAGTACTTGAATTTTTAGGCGACTCAATTACGCTGCTACGTTTATATTACTGCATTTAGACAAGGTATCTAGGTACATAGCCATGCATCATTAAATACTAAAAGAAAAAAAAAAAGACGAGCTTATCTTGCACGACAAAACTAATATAAATGACATAAATAACTTATATAATAATATTAGTGGATACGTAAACAACTACATGGCAATCATAAAAAAATAAAATATCTCCACAATTATTTTATTTTAAGGGGATGATGAGAAGTCAAATAAAATTAAAATAGTACATGTTAATAATCTAGGGATGATTTTTTTTTTTTTTTTACAAAATTATTAAATAGTCCTACCCTTCTATTTAGGTTAAAGAATTGTTAAAAAATATATTATAATAATATATATAAGATATCATAAGTCTTATCTATTATAATGACATATCCAAATAAAGGATTAGGATTGATAATATGTGAATAAATAAGATAAAATAATATATATAGATATATTTAATTCTCTTCTTCTTGAAGAAAACCTTTGGTCAAATTCTTAACATGTCCTATTTTAATTTTATTTTACTTCCTATCATCCCCTTGAAATAAAATAGTTACGCGGATATTTCATAAAAGACTTGGGTTTTATCATAAATTTAATGGATTTAAACGACTCATTTATTAAGTAAAAGAATTTTACTAGCTTTTAGTACAAATGCATAGGAGCTTTAGTATACATTTTCCAAATTTTTTTCGTTAGGATAATTAGACAAAAGTAAGAATGCATGGGATAAAGTTTAAATCAGGAGAAACTTTTTAATATTGTAATTAGAGCTGGACGAGTTGTATAAGAATAGCATAAACAGAGTGCAAGCAGTGTTAAAGTAACGCAAATAAAGTAGGTGCTCAATCAAGCATAGAAATTATACACCAAATGGTAAGAGAAAACTTTATCATCCTATATCTTTTTTTGATTGGATCAATCATATGGGTTATTTAATAGTTCATACCTATATCTAATAGTAATTGTATTATTAAAATACTTAATATATAAATTTACAATATCTATTTTAAGAAAAATTTTATGATCCTATAATTAATTTTACCGGGATCAATCTTATCTATTATTTAAAAGCTAATTATTATATTTATTTTAATAATCAGATGATTTATTGGATAGTTTATCGAAACATAAAAGTTTTGTTATTTTAATAATTAGATAATTGGCTAAATACTTCCGTAATTGTTGAAATACCCTGTGATATAATTTGTCGATTTCGTGTTCCATATGACCGAAATCTCGACATTGTTGAATTTGTAATGTTATCATCCTATATTTGCATTGCTTTCACCATAAAATGTTGTGTTGTGTGTGTAAAGATCTATGCATGGTTGGGTTCCACGAATGGTCCATAATCGAAATTTCCCTTCAAGTGGTGAAGTTCTTCCTCATATGAAGCGTTCAGTTCGGTAAATACGACATTTTCTAGTGGCCAAAAACAAAAAAAAATGAATGGTTTACGTGTGCTTATATTTGCCACAAGATTTGAATCCCTATGTTGGAAGTATAGGATTATCCTTCTAGAAAACGGAACCTAAAGGCTAAAGCATAGATACAACCGTACAAGCTGCCATGGATCCACATGTACGGACTTGGCCCTTGCTTCATAGAAAAGGCCATGTGGCATGACCATGCAAATGCCATTCATTATTGGGACACTACTCGAGCATATCGATCACGAAAAGATGAAAGTACAGATATTTTGCAGAAGTTGGTCTTGCCGTCTTAGGCTAGGGCTCATGGGAAAAGAGTTTGGTTTAGTGTATGCAATTAACTTAATTAGTATGATGATACAAGGATTTTTTTTTAATTAGGGAGTATATTTTATATTCAACCTAAATTAATTAGAGGAGAAATGTGAAAAACTAACGTGATGTTTGGCAACTCGTGAACAAAGTGGGAATGGAAAAAAAGTTGAGAAATAAAACAAAAGAAAGAAAAAAAAAAGGAATTCAAAGTAAATGGAATTTTTATGTTTGTTAAAATATAAAGAGTGGAAATTTAAGAAAATGACTATGAATGTTTCTTCTTTTTTCTTTTCCATTGTTTGGTTAATATTTTGGCTAATATAAATGAAATAAACAAAAACAGAAATAATACAAGAATTTGACTATATTATTCTAAAAGTTGGAAAAAAAACACACTAAATTTCCCATAGAAAATCCTATTATTAATCTTTCCATCCTTTTTCATTGATTTTTCTTTTAACTTAGAGAGCGAAGTTCTTGAATGAAAAAACTTTCACCCATTTTTATTATCCTTGTTGAGCTTGTAAAGGACATATTCTCTATTCATTTCCTTCACTTTCTTTTATTTCCATAATTCTCCAATTGACCCAAACGTAGAGTTTGTTCAATTCATCTTATTTTTGTTTATTCAATATCTATTTAAATTTTATTCAAGAGACAAAAAGATAGAGATGAAAATACATACATATGCATAACTTTTAAGATTAAATATCCCATAAATTTTTAAAGTTGGATTTATTTATCCCATATTCTATTCATTTTTATAAAAATCTAAATTGAAAACTTCTTTTCCAATATATAAAATACACTTTTAAAGCCATTTTGCCTAAAAGTATATGATTTTTACATCTCAATTTCACATCCTAATGACCACTTTTATCATAATCATAAAATAAAACCAGATAACATACAAGATAGGCTTTTAATTCAAGATTCATTTGGGTTGTTTGGTTTTTATTAATATCTTATTTATTCTTGATTTGTATTTATATTTATTATTATTTTATTTGTATCTTATATGTATGATATGTTTATAATTAAAAATATCTATTTATATATATATCTATTTTTTAATAAAAATTTATTTAAAAATAATAAAAATAAGGTTGAAAAATAACAATTAAACAAACACCATTGAACAATCTGAGGTGAGAGTTAGGTGGATTCTGCTAAGATCAACCGTTCACTAGGACAGGCACGTTGCATTGGATCATCAATCAAACTTCGAGATTCTTCAAAAGTACATTAGAACAGTACACAGGACTTTTTTTTCTCTCTCTGCCCTTTATGTTTCTGGTCAAAAATCAAAATTCCACATAGTCCAAAGGTAAAGGAAGACCAAAAAAGAAGAAAAAGAATTCAAAATACCATCATATTACGGTACGATAGCCTATCAAAAGAGGGACTTCCACATCTTATAGATCCTCATTGTCGGCTTGATACGGCGATCTACAGATATTGATGGCCATCTGTTGCTGAAAATTCAAAAAGTTAGGGACAGCTTACCCATAATTTTGTCAAGTCTCTGTTCCTTAATCAGCGGAGCTGGACATGCACGGACGGGACGGTGACCGACACCATTCCTTTGATTACACGTCAAGACTCGATTTTCATTTTCGTCCTTTTGTTTTGAACTCCAAACACTCCTTAACTTTAAGTAAACGTATCGCATATCCTTAACTTTCAAACATTACTGATTGCTTATTAAGGTTTTAAAAATTTTAAAAATTAAAAAAATGACTTTTAAAATTGAAAAAACAAAAAGCAAGGAGATTGAAGTTCAAAATACATTTTAATAAGTGCAAAAGTCGCAATGTAATTTTGATGTTTAATTTAGATTAAAGTTAAGTTATTTTTTATTTCTAAGTTTAAAAAAAGTTAACTTTTATTTCAAAATTTTTCACAAATATACAACTATTAATTATATGATTATTAAAATAGTTAATTTAATATTTAATCAAGATTAGCGTATTCATTAATAGTACTTTAGCAATTAAAATTAATTATGATTAATGATCTAACATTCCCAGCAAATGGGAAAGCGATATATGTTAAGTAGTCAATAGAAAAACTAGGAAATCATACAAATAAGTAGATGAATTAACACATAAAGAGTTAATTAGCCAACGTGTGTCTTAATCCACTTGTTTAACTATTTAATTTTCTAGTTTATTATTAGGGGCATGTTTGGATTGTCAGTTTTTTATCTATATCAAATCGGTATTGATTCAGTATCGGTTCGATTTGGTCTGTTTACGAGTAAAACTATTGATTTTTTATTGGTATCATATATGTATCGGTTCGATTTAAAAACAATGCTAAAACGACAATACAAAGAGGCCCTAGATGGACACGTATCAACTTCTCATTCACTAGGAGAGCTAACTTAGTTAATAGAGATAGTATTAATAAACATTAAAATTTTGAGTGAGTATTAAATTAATTACTTTAAAATATGTGAGGTACCAATTGTCACATTAACCTTGAAAATTATTCATAACTTTTTAAAGTTTAAAATAAATGAAGGGGATTGCCTACATTCTAGCCCCACTTTTTCCTTATCAATTTTTTATAATTTTGGATTTTCGCCATCAAAAGATACTCATTATGGTGCTATAATGGTCATTAATTATTGAGAAGCGAGTGTCTTTTGTTTAGGGGTGTTCACAAATGGGTTAACGGGCCCATGGCTCTAGTTTTTGAACCTAACCGTAATAATCGGTATTTTAATATTTCGATCTTTAACTGGTCCATTATAAATGGTTAATCATCTTAACGATTAACCGTTTTATTCAGTTAATTTTTTCGGTTTTTTGACCATTTAACATGATGATTTCAACAAATCAAATTGATAATTTTAACAAGCCCCTTTTTTTTAAGCTTTAAAATAGAGTTTTTCTTTAACTTATTATATATATTATAAAGAGCTAAAAAACAAGGAAAATCAAATTAAGGAAAAGGGAAAAACAAGCCATTGTATCATCATCAACAAAAATCAAACCAAATCAATTACCACATTAACTCCCATCAAAGATAGGACAATAGTATTTCAATCAAAATCCAAGGATCATTAACATATGTAAATTATATGTATATATCAATTATATGTATATATATTTTAAAAAATAATTATATATATGTAAACTATATATAATATATTTATAAATATCGAAAACAGTTAGTCGTTAGTTTTTTGTGGATATAAATCGAAACTGAAAATTGAAAAAAAATATCTATAATCTTGAACCGAAACCAATAGATTTGTTAACCATAATTTTTGAATTGCTTACTGGTTTCGATTTGGTTTTTTAGTTTCATTGGTTTTTTTGCACATTCTTATTTTTGTTTAGTGATGGCAAGAACAATTTTGCACTTCTATAAATTTTTCCTTTTTGTAGATCCCTCATACTATAAAAATTGCAAGCAAAGTACCTCAACTATACTAAATTTGGATTCATTTTAGCGCGCACACACATATATATAGCTTGTGTTTTAATCGACTTTACTTGTTTGCAAATATAATTAGATCACAAAGTGTCATAAGATAGCAGGTTCTTCCCTCTTGGAGCACCTATACAATGTTTAACCACTCCTCAAATAAAAATTTATTTGCATTTGGGAATGGAGAGCTAGCTTTCTTTTCCTTAATTTCCTAGGTCTATTTTGAGTCCATGGACAATTTAAGAGTGCCCCTTTGGCATTGCTACAATCCTTTATATGTTTAGGAGACTCAACTATTCCAATTGATTTTAGCCTATTATGGCCTCATTGGGAATGTGGAATCAGCTTCCAACCAATTTGCAAAGGTGCTAAACCCGCCTTAACCCATTCATTGGATAAATACTGTACTAATGCCACTAGTAATGCTGCATGCTCGAGGTGAACACTCCCATCGGGCTCTCGGCCATCAGACCGTGACATTCTCTCCAACATAAATTCATGACACCTTCGTCCTGAAGCAAAGTTGTTATCACTATACCAAGATCACTAACCTTCTCCATTCACTGTCAACTCCATCTAAGGTCATCTCATCAAGCCTTCGGTCGTCCATAGGCATCCTTTCGCCCTTACTCCTTCCACCATCCTTCGAGATCGCCTCTTGTTAGGTTGCCCAATGAAAGGGTTTGGCCATTGAAGTACGTTTTCATATATTTAGGTAGATTCTTGTTTCAAACCTTGACTTGCGACATAGTTGTTCCTCTTGTAATGATGCCCTCTTTTGGTGGCCACTACTCACCTTAGGTTTCATCCATACGGGTCAACTTTAACAACAAAAAGTGTCCACACATTAAGTACATCTAGTAGCATTTACGCAAACCATTAGGGCTGGAACTTTAGCTTTAATACCGATTATCACGAGACATGAGTTTCTCCCTCTTGGAGTACTCGTACAGTGCTTGACCATCCTTACATTAGTTAGTAGTTGCATTTTAGATGTCGAGTCAGTCTCTTCTTCCTTGATTTTCCCAGGTCTTTTTGTGCAAATCATTCTCTTTAGGAGCTCCCTCTCAGTTTTGCCAAACTCACCTTTTGAGTTAACCGCTCCTCAAACAAACCACCCTAGTACCTTACTAATGCCAATCGCAATGTTACATTATCGAGTTTAATACTCTCACCAAGCTCTTACCTCATAGACTATGACATTCTCTCTCACCTAAAATTATGATGCTTTGTCATAAGGCAAATCTGTTGCTATTACCTACTCCCACAAGATCATCAACCCTTCTTTCCCCATTGGTAACCCTACCCAAGATCGTCCCACTAGGACTTTAGGCTTTCACAGGCATCCTCTTGCCCTCACCTCTTCCTTTATCATTCGAGATTGCTTCTTGTTGAGTTGCACGATAAAAGAGTTTTCCCACTGAAGTACTCTTTTATATATTTTGGTAGATTCTTGTTTCAAACCTCGACTTGCGACATATGTGCTCCTTTGGCAACGATGTCCTACTTTGGTGGTCGCTCCTCACCTCGCGCTTCATTCACTTGAACCAACTTTGATAATAAGAACTACCCACACATTAAGTGTATGGGGAACATTTAGGTAGACCACCAAAGTATGAATTTTGGCTTTGATACTATTCGTCATGAGATGGGAAATTCTCCCCTCTTGGAGTACTCATGTGATGCTTAATCATCCATCATATCACAATTCATTACATTCTAGATAGTGAGCTAGCCTTCTTTCCCTTGATTTCCTAAGTCTATTCTAAGCTCAACATACGATTTAGAAGCAACTTTGCCACGGTCCTCCATTTTTTTAGGAGGCTCAATTGTTCTCAGTGATTTTGACCTGTCATGGTTTCATTAGAAGAGTGGTATCAACCATGAACAGTTTACACATGCCTTTAGAGTTAACCAATTCCCTAAACAAACAACCTTAATGATGCCACTTATAATGCTACATGTTTGAGTTGAAGACTCTTACTGGGCTCTTAACTTTCGAATTGTAACAAAAGCATATTAAGAAGATAATATTAATGACATACATGCATACACACACAAGGTAACAAGTTCAAAAAACTTGTTATTTTATTAAAAATTTAACAATGCAAGTTTGTAAAATAATAACTTGCTAAATAATTCTAATCATGCAATTGAAATAAAAGCCACAATATAAGTATATGATGTAAAAAAATTATAAACATTTGTATAATTTTTTATAATTAATCCTAATAATTTGAGTCTTTGCAGTGGTACTTATATATAATACAAATGAGAAGGGATTTTCTCCTTATTCATAAGTGCACTATGTATTATTTTTTTATCTTAAATTTTAGCATATGTAATTAATAAATGATACCACAATAAAAAGATTGAAATGACCTAACTTTAATTTCCATTTAATTTCTATGTATATGTTTTATTTGTCTTAATTATTGAACTTTATGAGCATGTTAATTGATGAGAGTCATGTGTGGTCATATTAATATTGGAGTAGATGATTTGGTAATAGGCTAAATGTATTTAAGTTAGTATATCTTAACTATTACATATGTGTTTTTTGTATGTGTAATGAAATTAATGTTATTGTTTTATATATATTAATGTGTGTATAGTATAATTAATGTTTGTGTCTCTTATGAATTAATGTGTATGTGTTATTTTAAAATTTTCAAAACAACTTTTGAATTGTCTAAGGAATTGTTGACATAAATTTTACAAAAATTAAGCCTATTTTTCAAGCTCAAATTCAACCCAAATGAACTCCAAATTAAGCCAAATTAAACCTAAGTCAAATAAACCTCTAAAGTCAAATGTAGAATAGATATAAACCTCAAATATGATTAATTAAGGCCTCTTTTAGTAGCCCTCAATTTTCATACGAATTTCCCACATTTCTTTTCTTTCTCTTTCCTTTTATCTTCAAACTATAAGCCCTAAAACAAATGCAAATTACAAGCTCATGGAATAAAAAATCTCTCTAAGCTAAGGCCTATTCATGTAAGTTAATGCAAGTATAAACTTTTGTTTTATTTCTTTTCTTGTAATTTAGATGTAAAATCTACAGTAGAATGAGTTTAATGTCTTTTGAGTTGAGTGATTTTATCCATGGATATATGTTAAGTTGTATTTTATGGACATGTGAACTTGTTTATGTGATGGAAGTTATGAGAAGTGAAGTTGATTTGAGTAGTTGAAATTGAGGTGAAGAGTAGGATAGAATTTGATGTGAATGAAATGGTTTGATGTATTGCTGTGAAGTTCAAAATGGTTAGGATTGGTTATTGTGGATAGAAGATAGTGTATGAAGTGAATATGTGTTTGAAAAAGGATTAAAAGTGTCATAAGTTATAAATTTTCAAAGTGTAAAATAGGGGAAATGAAACATTTTCGAATAGGTTTGTTTTTTAAGTGTACGCCGATATCTAGTACTTCAACATCGCCGACGTAGAGGTGGTGTTGAAAGTGATCAGAATCGATTTTTCTAAGGCCGCTTAAAACACCACCGGCTTTTGTAAGGAAATTTTGTCAACGTTTATTTCTCAAAGTGTGCATCGGCCATTAGGGCCCAAACGCCGCCAGTATATAGGTAGTGTAGGGCGCGAATAGAATCAAAATTTTTAATGCCGGGCTTAACGCTGTCGGCATATAATTCCAACGTTGCCTGCGTTCAATCAAATTTTGCCTGTGTAGATAGGCCGCGTATCCCCTAAGTTTTACAAATTAATCTTCTTCAATTATCATTCCTTACTTCATATTTGGTCTTCTAATGAATCTAAAGCTATATAAACATGTTTTAAGTATGAATTAATTGATAAAACTATATTTTAAGTTTAATGAATCTCCTTGTATAATTAACTTAAGATTGTGATATATATATATATATATATTCCTTGTTCAATTATTGTTTAGTTTTAATATTTCTTATTTTAGCTAAAAATTCTTCAGTTAATTCTCCTCTGAGTGAAAATAGTAATACATTGTTGGGTACAGGTACGCAGTGACTTGCTTGAATGTTTGTTAAGATAGGCATACTTTGATTTGACTTAAATTCAAGACGGCTTAAATCTTTCATGAATTAATTGTGTTTTTTCACCTTTAAATTCGGTCCGAGGAGTGGCAAACATATCATGATGCAATGACATATTAAAATAGGCGCTTAAGCCATTTTGTCATGATGCAATGACTTTATACTATGATACAATGGTACACCATGATGCAATGGTGATTTTCTTTTATTTGGTCGACGGGTAATCGATAGGGAATGTAGTAACGGTGTAACATTTACTCATCTTAAGAAAAAATAATATAATTTAATTCAATGTTTATGGGAGCATGTGGATTATTTTATATTATGGATTAAGTTAAATAAAGTTGAGTAACGGCTATGAAACCTAAACGAGATTACTTTTCTTTATAAAACCATCTAGGAGATATATGTATTCGGGCTATCTATATCAACCCCCCGAGTGTCGAGAGCGTTACTCAGGACCCCAGATTTCCCTAGATTGTCTTGGAGTCTGAATACTCTAATATTGATTTGTTTAATAAGCATTGAAGAAAGATAAAATGAGATATTGAGTTATTGCATTAACTTAAGTTTGCTTACCATTTCGCCTTTGGTTTTGTTGCTGTGTACTGGGTCTTTGGTTCACTATTGTTTCTTTTTAGGTGATGATGATGATTGTTATGATGATTTGGGATATGGGACAGATTGGGAGAAATTCTTGGATGAATGGGACGAATAAGATTTCGATGGGAAAATGATTAAAGAAGAAGTTTTTGAAGAAAGATGTTTTGAAAATTTAATGTATTTTGTATAGAAGGCTTATTAGTTAAGCCTTGTGTTGTAGAAAGAGATCTTAAAATTTATTTTTTTATTAGGGTTAAACAAGATGAAAATTCTTTTTGTTTGTCCGTAGATTGACACAAGCTTTTGCAACCTTTTGTTTTATTGTAAAAATTTATAGATTGCTCATATAAGTAATCTGATAAAGGTATAGTGGTGTTAAACAAACAATCAACATAAACAAGTAGTTTTAGGACAATTACATATAATATGAAAATATTATATGTGATTGGGGACTTGACTTGTTTAAATTTAGAATTAAATAGGTCGGGTCTTTACAAAGATAATATTATAAAAATATATGATATAGAGTTTAAACAATATTAATATTGATGCCTAACATCAATATGATGTGGCAATGGGGCCGCTAAGAGTCTTATAAGCATTTGGCCCAAGAACTCACCTTGGCTCCTCGTTTGCTATTACTCTAGCTTTAAACACGAAGGACCCTACCTTCACATCTCAGTCAAATCTCTTTGAAGCAACAACTCCTGGTTCAACCACCTCCATTCTATACGAGAGTAGCTCGAGTCCAAGGTCACTTGCCTTTTTGTGGGTTCAAGTCCACACTACGGAAGATCCCATGAGCTTGTATCTGATGCATGACTAAAAACTATATATAGACCCTTACCCTTAAAAATATGGGTACGTTATTTGACTTGATATTCTCATAGAGATTCTCTCTCCTGAGCTTACTAACTAACTTAAGCATTAGAGTAATTGTGTCAGATAATTCTCCAACATCCTACCAAACGTGCTTTATGTGTACAAGTCCATCATATTCAGTATTCTCTGGCTTATACTAGCGATTTATCCTTGTGAAAATTAATATTATGAATAAAGTTTTTTATGGAAATAAATATAGATGTCAAATTGTAAACTTTCGTCCAATCAGCAAATGTAAGAGTGTATTCACAATATAGATAATAAAAATAAAAAGAAAAAGAAAAACCTGAAAAACGTGAGTCCCATTTTTGTTGAAATTAATCCATGCAAGCACTTCAATAATGTAGGCCAGAAAAAGTAAAGCTATCAACGATGCTTTGCTTTGCCTACTCGGTGACCAAGCAGACGACAAACGTAGTACGTTAGTTGTCAATGTTATTGATACGATTAGATTGTCCTTTGGTGTTCGGTTCCGTAGGGACTAAGGATAACAACAATAATGTTAAGACTTAGGAGCAGTTAATTGCTACCTGTCACCTAATAATTTCTCCTAGTTAGCCGTGTGGGGACCCCTGGATAGACACTGATTATTTGCTTTTAAATAACTTTAGTCTCTAACCTCCAAATGTGTGGCTATTATTCATAAGAAGAAATGAAATTATGAATAATCTATCGTTTTGTTTCAAAATAAAATAAAAATTAAACATTGTGCTCCTTCTATTTATTTTAAAACAAATAGAATAAGGGCACGTTGGATTTTTTCATTTTCTGTTTATTTTAATTATTTTTATTACCATATTTAGATTTGAGATGCATTTTATCTATATTATCTGTTCGAAGTTTTATTCAACAAATGAATGCACTTATATTTTATAAGTATGATGGAGATGATAATTTGAGTATGAGGATTGAGATATGAAGATTTATTTACTATTTAAGATAAAAAAGATTTTTTCTTCTTTTTTAATCATTATAATGGATGAGAGTAGATTCGAATCTGTATTTCTTACTTAAGAGATCATGAAAGATTTCAATAAGTTATAAAACCATTTGTTGAGATTAAAAAAGATTGGCAAATGCATTTTATACATAGAAAAAGATTTAATTTCGTTTTTTCTAAAATTAAATAATGAGTGTATCCATTTAATTTTATAGAAATTTGCTACATACCCAATTTTAGAAGAAAGATATATATACACGTACATTTTCATTTTTTTAGTAATCTTTTCTTGACAAATGCACAATTCAATTAGCTAGTCCCAAAAAAAAATAAAAAAAAAACTAGGCGAGAAAAACAAGAAAATAGATTATGAAATTGAGAGCCGTTGAAAGGACTTTTATTGATAACATTGTAATTTCTTTTCCGACTAAATATATAATACAATGAACAACGAAAGCGGATACTACTAAATAGGATATTCGAATTAAAGATTCTCAGCAATAATAATTCTGTTTGGATTATTGGATTTTTATTTGTGTGATATCTACATTAAAAACTGTAATTATTTTATATCTGTATTATATTTATTTAATTAATTTATAATTAAAATAATTAATTTTTTATCTATCTATTATTTAACAAATTTATATTTAAATGTAATATTAAAATAATTAGAATATGATTAAAAAAAACTTTAATCTCTTCTCCGTTTCTGTCTACAATAAAGTTGAACCTAGAGACTTGAACTTATTCAATTTTTGAAGGATTCAAGATTATATATGGGACAATTCACATGGCTCTGCGGAAGCAGGTACAGATAAGCATCTTCCTTAGTATATATTATTTGTTTTTTAGTAACTGTCTGGTACAACCAAATGGTCTGGAAAGACATTATTGCAATTTTAAAACTAAATTATAGATTCTCGATCTATTAACACAATACGAAACCATTGTATTATTTTATGTAATTTAAATATTAGATGATGAATCAGCACTTAGTCCGATAATCTAATTATTCCCTCATGTCACGTGGTTGCCTGTGCTTGTAGTTTAAATAGGATAAAATGGGTATTGGTATCCTATTTTTATTATTTTTAACTAAATGTTTATAAAAAATAAATATAAATAAAAAATATATATTTTTACCTATAAATTATTCAATTAAATTAAATATATATAAAATTTAAATACAAATCAGGTAAAGATAAAAATCAAATAATCCAAACAGACCTCTAGTCTGACCGCGCCCACAGTGGAGAAGTCCACGAATGAGGAGGTTGTGTTTGGAATTGTCCTATTTTTATTTGTATCTATATTTTTTCATTTGATGTATATTTATATTTGATTTGTATCTGGAATAAAAAATTAACATATATAAATAATTAAATTTAAATTCTTATTCTATCTGTTTCTTTTTTGGACACCCTACACCAAATTAATACCAAACAAATTCTAAATAGTCAGAAAAACCAATAGACTAAACGGACTATATTTTTGTTTCTGAAATTCGTTATTGGATTCCTAATACCATCTTTAGTATAAATTAATAATCTGGGATGAGTTGGAATAAAATAAAATAGAATGAAAAACAAAATGACAAATCCACTTCCATATCTGAAGATGTTCATGAAAACATTGATTCCTTTCATGTATTAAATTTATATATGTAAAAATATATTTAATTTATGAATCAAACAAATATACATTGTATATGAAAAAATTATTATTTTTTTAAATTTCTAATAGTAGTGAATATGCAATTTTCTATTTAAATTTTGCATAAAAATTCAATTTAATGCATGAACTTTATAGTAATGAATTTAATATCAATATATTTTTTTATTTAATCAATTATTTCAACTATTTTTATTACTAGTTTGATACCGTTTACTTTATTTGCTTATTAAAAATAACATAATTGGTTGATTTTTCTTTTTTATCATATGATTACTAATTCCTAAAGTTCCCAAAAAAGAAAAAAAAAAAAACAAGAAAGAAAGAAGAAGAAAAACATTGAAAGAAAAAGCCCGTTCTCAGGTGTAATTAGATGACCAGGTTGTGGATAAATTCGAGTCAAGTTAACATTATTATAAAATAGATATAAGTATGCTGTATGCGAACTAGGGAAATTCATTCCGATGCATGTGAAAGTCAATAATTAAGAATAGCCCACCAAAATTGAGGATTTATTTTGTTGCCACCCACAGCAAAAATGATATGTAATTGCACTGATAAAAGCATAGTTTCTTATTTCACACACCATTATATACCACCCTTTGGACTTTTTTTATTTTTATATGGTTTTTGTTTCATAATTATACATTTTGCTATAAAACTTCTAATTAGAGCTTTGCAAACATGCTGCATTAACATGGAAAACAATAGATTTGGCTAAAAATTTTAACCTGTTTTACTATATGAGCCATTTTGTCAAACCCATATAACCCACGAGCTAAAACGAGCCATTCTACTTGTGGGTTGGGTTGACGTGTAAACCTCCATAAGTTTTTTTTTTAAATAAGCAAACCCATAAAAGTTTAAAAAAAAAAAAAATCCAATAATATCGAACAACTATATGCATGTATTCATTCCAATGCATGTGAAAGTCAATAATTAAGAATAGCCCACCAAAATTGAGGATTTATTTTATTGCCACCCACGGTCAAAAGGATACGTGATTGCACTGATAAAAACAGTTTCTTATTTCACACACCATTATATATAGACATCGGCACGGGACGGTTTCGAATCGCGAACTGTCCCGAACCGTCCCCGACGGTTCTGTACTCAGGAACCGCTCCATCAAAGATGGTTATGAACCACCGAAGGACTCCTCCAGAGCGGCGGATCTTAGCGGTTCGTCCACATGGAATCGGCAGTTCCACCGATTCCTATCCGCCATGAAAAAAAAAAAACACATAATGATTTTTTTTTTTTTGGGCAGGGGGGCTGTCTCAAAAAAAAAAAAAAGAAAAAACCGTGAATGGACCTGCTCGAACCGTGCCAACATCTAATTATATATCACCCTTTCGACTTCTTTATTTTTATATTGTTTTTGTTTCATAATTATACATCTTGTTATAAAAGTTCTAATTAGAGCGTTGCAAACATGCTGCGTTATGTGAGCCAATCCATTTAACATGAAAAAGAATGAATTTAGCTAAAAATTTTAATTCGCTTTATTATATAGCCATTTTGTCAAACCCATATAACCTTGAGCTAAAGCAAGTCAATCTGCTTGTGGGTTGGATTGACCTGCAAACTAGCATAATTTTGTTTTTTTAATAAGCAAACCCATAAAAGTTAACAAAAAAAATCTAATAATTATATGCATGTATGCATTAAATAAAATTAACCTTATTAAAAAAAAGATAAGTGAAACGTTGATATTAAATGATAATTTTTCATCCTAATCTTATGCGTATCTATAATCTTTATCAATTTTTCATTCCATATATAAAATATTTCTTTAATCTTGATAAAAAGTAGCATGAATATTTAGTGTAGTTATGTTGTAATGTCAAAAGCTTAAAAAAAAAATTAGTGGGTCGGCTTGCATAACCAACCAACCCACATGGGGCAGGCCAAAGTTTATGGCCTACTTTAGAATGTGGGCCAAAGCATGTTGGCCTATTTTGCACGGTTTTACATAGAACTACAACACATAAAATTGTAAAATCATAGAAAACTTTTGAGTCATAAATTTATATTATTATACATTTAAATTTATAATGTTATAAAAACTCTATGCGTATATTATTTTGTAGAAAAACCTATAAATTCATAAATTTATTTGTATTATTATAAGAGAGCTTCGACGGTCTTATTGACAAGATTATCCAGTTAACATCTAACTATTAAAATAAATATAGTAATTGAAATATTAACTATTTTCGTGATTCGATTACGGTTAGGTATAGTGTAAGCCATTAAATAGTGATAGGACCGATTCGTCAAAATTAATGACAGGACTAGAATTTCTATTATTGTAAGTGGACTTGAGATTTTTTTTTTTTTTTGTATTAATATGAGGGAGGGGCATTCAATCATGTGACCTTTCATATTAGAGATCAAGAAAATGCCACTAGATTGCAACATTATTTGAGGACTTGGGATTATAATAACTGTGGTTCTTTGGAGGGAGCTTGTACGGTTCCATCAATAAGATCATCCAATCAATCATTTAACTGTAAAAATAAATGTAATAACTGAAATATTAACTATTTTATTGATTTGATCACGATTGGGTATGGTGTGAGCCGTTGCATAATGAGATCGGTTCTTTTAAAATTAATGATGGACATGAAATTTTTGCTTTTTGCATGATAGGAAAAGAAGCAACCTCATCCAAAAATTGATATTTACACTATTTACTACGATAATTTTTGTCTGTTGGGTTTCAATAATGAAACGAAAACAACTATATTAACTTCCCTTGAGTTTGAAACATTTGTCAATATATTATATTTAAATTTTTAATAGTTATCATTCTCATGTATTGAAAATTTAATCTATTGTTAAAAATGAAAAGATTTTTTATTAAACTCAAGAAAGTTATATGGTCGTGTAGCGAGACGGTGACAAACAAACCACTGTCATATCAATAAACCTTTCAAATCCTCTTCAACCAATTCAACCCTCCCCTTAAATATTTTTACATTTCTGTCTTTTATAATTAATTTACTTTTGCTATTAGTAACGATAGGGTACTCCCATAACCATTAGAAATTTCCTTAACCGAGAATAAAATCTCGGAGAAACCGAAGCTAGAGAAAAAATATATCTTCGTTTTAATATCCTGAGTCGTGAATCGTGATTCGTGATAGGTCAATGCACTGATCTGGCCTATGCCTTTTTCTGTGGTTGTTTCACAATACCCAAGGGGGACGGCAGATAATTTATTTTTATTTTCCCGGTAAAAACTGAAACGTAGCATCACTGCAATTTCCAGCGCATTTATTAATTTAATTAATGATAATAAATTTATTGAAACTATAGTTTAAGACATTTTCTCGATCCTTCCGACATTTTTCCAGATTTTATTCAATCCGCTATATGTTCGTGTTTACGTGTTTCTCGTTCTATATGACATTAAATCAATTTTATGTGTTGCCGTTAGACAAAACCTTTCTTTCTTATTGTTAGATCGGTACATACTAGAATTAATAGATAAAATCAAATGAATCGGCTTATTCTTAAGAGAAATCATGTTCATCGTGTTAATTGAATGAGTGAATCTGGATCTAATAATACTGTTATGATATGTGCGAGATGAAAGTCGTGATAAAAAATAATAAAATTTTACACAATCAACTCTTTTTTTAATTTTTTAATATAATAGATTTCACACATAACAGCCTTTACCTCCGTAGCATACTACATATACATACATATATACACACATCATCTACTAGCATCTTAAGGATTTTGGCATATTCTATATTCGACCCTAGTTCGTGTTTCAGAAGCAGGAGAGGACAGCAGGCTCACATGGGGATGGGTCCTTGAATCCTGCGAGTCTATGATCCATGTGATGTGCAGAACGTGTCCTTGTCAAATGGACAATTTTATAGCAAAACTTTTCATTTGATTGCGGCTTTTTCCGAATTTGTCGGTTAGAAATTAGGTAAGCGGTTAGGAGTAATGAATATCCATAAAAACTGTACGTTCAACCAATTAACAAGAACAAAAGCTATGGCAAAAAAAAAAAAAAAAAAAAACAGAAGCTTGCCTAATCTCCGCCGAGATGCATTGAATTTCAAATTGAGAACTTGCAATATAAAAAAAAAAAAATAAATAATAGATTTTAGAACTTGCAATTTAGCTTAGCCACTATTTTTGTGGGCAGCATCCAACATGCAAGACCGACCATAAATGTGGCGATCGCGAATCACACTGATGATTTCCCATATTTTAACGATAAAAGACGAAGGAAAAAAAAAATAATAAAAGGAAAGAAAGAAAGAAAAGGTTATGTAAGCTTAAATCGTACAAGCTCCATTTTGTGAGCGCAATATGACAGCTAGTTACTATTGTATCAAGTCACAAACTACTATATATTAATAAATTTACCACAAACTATATTTTTTTGAGCTATCATTTTTTAATCGAATTATGACACATCTTTCTCACTTTATATATAAGATACAATGATAATTTTGAGACTTCTTATATGTCGCAAGGACGATCTTGATGTAATGATTTCCCTATGAAAGCAACAAAACTTATAAAGGTCTAATTAGCTCAACAATGGATGATCCTTGGGATAAAATTGGGATGTGTTATATTTAAAATATGAAACTCATACTTTATAAAATTAACCATAATTTGTAGAATTTTGTTATCAAATAAATTTATCTTAAAATTCTGTAAAAAAATTTATTTTATAGGATAATTGTGGGATGGACAGGTCAAATATCTAGTAATGGTAGTGTAAGAGTGATGCTAAGATAAAAAATAATGATAGATAGCAATCAAGATGACTTTGAGGGAGTGATTGTGAGCCGTAGCCAATTAATTTTTATAAAATAAATGAATAAATAATTATCTTATTAATTTTAATTAAAAATTGTACGTAAAACTATATCGTCTTATTAAATATTCATCACGTTCAACTTTCCCGTAAAGTTTAATTTATATCATTAAACTGAACTAAAACCTTAGAAGGCTTTGAAATACAACATAGAGTGTGTTTCAAAACTTCATAGAGAATTATTTATATAATAATCTTTGGATCAGATATCCTATAATGACTTACCCATTTATATCCCTAAATAATCTACGGCCCAATGAATCGTTGTCATCATCAATGAGATCCATCCATTAGTGCCATGACCTATATTAAAAATTTTTTACCATCAAATATTTGCGCATAAATGGAAAAAAAAAAAAAAGATTGAAAGTACAGGACATAGATCGAAAAACATTTTGGGATTTAAGTTTTTTATAAATATCAAAATAGGATATACGTTACGTTATGCGATTACTACCGTTTACAGTTAGCACTTGAATTGGCAAAAGTAAAAAAGAAATCCTAATATGAAAGAAGCTCGATGAACTAAATTTTTCATTTTTTTATCTCTCTCTCTATATATATTGATCTTAGAATCTATATTATGACAATTTTTTTTAGGATATAGTTTTGATTCACACTTATCAAGCCCTTATATTCCAATGGTATAAATAATCTTGTAACATGATTCACTTGGGTTCAATTTTCTCCTTTCCAAAGTTATAATAAATAATATATATGCTAAAAAAAACACTCATAACAGGAATATTCTATTTGCACTTTTTTAAAAACTTACGTCTTGGAATAAAAAAATGACTATAGAACAAAAAATTAGAAAGCACTAAATGCCTTCTAGTGTTTTTTCTCTATTTCCCGAAAAATTTCAAGTTCCGAGTCCAATACTGGTGATAACCATTAATGAGAAAACACTGAAAAAAAGTATACGAGAAAAGATTCCCTAAATGAATTCCGTTCTATACCAGATACCTTTATATGATTGCAATTTCCAATCCAACATCGGATATAAGGTCAGTGGTCAGACCAGACAACTTATCAAACCGTTCACATGGAACACAATGGAGTAAGGTGGTTTGGTCAAAGGTCTTTTTTTTTTGGGGCCAGTTAAAGTATATATTCTTTTTCTTATTTCCCTTATGGCCCCAATTTAAATTCTCACAATGCCCTAGGACAAGGTTGGAAATTGAAAACGGAGCACGGATACTTTATCAATCTGAATATAGTTTGCAAGAATAAGATAAGCTATCAATATATGAGGCTTCACCGAAAGAGAGGGGAGCGACCAGAATTTCTCATTCTGAATGGGCGAACATGTTTGACCAAGAAGATGAAATGTAACTATTAAAGAAATAACAAGATGAACTGTCAATAAAGGAGGGAACAGAATTTCTCATTTTGAACAGGCAACGTGTTTCCATTGTTTTCAAACCCGATCTTAAAATTTGATTATGAAATCCTAGGGTCAAGAGTAAAGAATGAATCAGTAAAACCGAATTAAATCGTGATTAAATTGATTTATTTCAAATGAGGAGTTCAAGTTCAACAGGGTTAAATCAAATGGGTCGGTCGAATTTGACAATACTGAGTATTCGATTAAAAAAAATAAAAAAATAAAAGACAAGGATAAAATTCCAAAGTGGGTGCACCTTAAACTATATAAATTGAAATTACTTGATAAAATATTGGGAGGAAAAAAAGGAATATACAACATCCTAAGTTAAGGAGCTCAAGCTAACAAACTCATAAGAAACTCCAACTGATAAAATGAGTTTTTTAACTTTATGGATTTGTTTTGCAAACTGGTTCAATAAGTTCTATAGATTTTTATTTTTATTTTATATGCAAAAGGGTTGTTATTGGATTTGCAAAAATTTTAAAAATAATGTTAAGAAACTTTCATAAAGATCTTAAGGATAATTAAATTGGAGAACTTCTTGAGAAAATGGCATGCCATCCCAAAAAACTCTTTTATCTTACAAATGTTTTTCATGAATTGAGGGAGAAAGGAATTGGATTTGATAAGCCTATTAGGAAATTAGTATTCACCAACAACATGACTAGTCTACTCATCATTTTAATAATATTTGAATGATTGATTACAATTATGGATAAAACCTAAACATTTAACAACTTAAGTGGGGACTATAAGAATTTCTTATTATTGATGTGTTTAAACTATGGGAACTTATATAGTCCATGATGGAACCATCTAATGAATTATTTGACCATTAAAATAAGTAAAATAAATGATATATTATGTCTTATAGTCAATAATCTAACCATTAAAATAAATATAATAAATGATATATTAAGTATTTAAATTATGTAATATGGTTGGTTATGAATCTGAATTGTTAAATATCTTATCCAACAATGATGGTAAAAAAAATATGATAGAACCATAATATTTCTCTATATCTTGGAAGCACATTACTTTTCCAAATCATGCAATTTTCCATCTAATGAGTAGGAAAATGATCATAGGCATATATTGGGATATGTGTTAGAAATTTAAACAAAGAAGATGTTTTTGTATGAACATTCACATTTGCTTTTCAAAAAAATATAACTATTATTAAAAAAATGAAAATTATTTTCTTAAAGCCCTCATAAATACTTTTTTTTTTTACCAGAAAAGATGAAATTTTATTTAACAAAATAAAATTAATTCAATCGAAAATAGATTGATACAAGATAATTGAATAATGAAGAGTTTGAGGTACAAAGACCTATATGATTAAACAGGCACATCTTTTCAAGTGTAAAAATGTTCCACAGGGAATATAATCCTTCCTAGAAGAACAAAACCTATCCTATTAGAGGGTAAAACAAATGCCAAAAAGGAATAATATAATTCCACATAAAAGATGGAAACAAAAGGAAAAAAAACAACAAAACAATCAAATTCAATTTTGGATTAATAATAATAATAATAATAATAATAATTTTTTTTTAATTTTTTTCTTTAATAGATAAGGGCATCGGCTTTGAATCAACTCGAATCGAAATCCGAACCATTAGTTCTTGTTTTGAAAAGTGGAGAGGCGCCGGTTCCGATCCGGTTCTTGTGGAACCGTTGTTTCCAGTTTTGGTTCAAGAACTAGGGAACCGCTATGGTTTTTTTTTTTTTTTTTTCAAAAAGAAGATTAAGAAAAATAAATGCCCTTACCAGCAATAATAATACACAAGAAATATGGGGTCCGTCCGACCGTCCGTTATTAATCTAATTATTAAAATAAATATAATAAATGGAATATTAATGATTTTTGTGATTCAATCATGGTTGTGTATAGTGTAAGCCATTGATAACGGGACCGATCCTAAATTAATGCAGGACTATAGAATTTTCTCAAGAAATATTAGAAATGGTTTGGCATTAAATGAAAAAAAAAAAACATGAAATAAATGTTTCATTAGTACAAATATTTCTATTACAAATTATAAGTTTACAAATATTATGCCATGAATTTCAAGTTTAATTTGAATTCATTTCTAGTTCTATGTGTCTTGATTTTTTTTCTTTTTTTATTTTTAATTTTTTTTGGAACCGGGGTGGAATTGTTGGTTTCATTGATTATGGGCCATGGAACCCACAAAAAACCAACAGTTCCATTACGATTTTGTTCTAGTTTGAAATCAAACCATGCTCATGTTAAGATGTGGTTTTTAATGGCATTTATAATGGAAAAATTATTTTTAAAAATCTTAGGTGTTAGAACGAAATAAATAAATAAGTTATAAACGAATGATTAGAAAATAAGCACTGGGAAAAGGATATGAGAAAAGATTTCCTGTTTGGATCGAGGAAAGGAATTGTGAAAGAATGAATATGAGAGAAAATAAAGCGAAACAAAAGAATTATAGAAGTAGATAATTTCTTTATATGTGTGTGGTTAAAGGAGAGAAAGGAAATGAACAAAATAATAATCTTTGCAATTGACAAATTGATGGACAAACTAAAATTATAAACATACAATTAAAATAATTATAAGAAAAAAAAAACGAAGGAATGTATGAGTAATTTGTGTTATTTTTCTTCATTTCCTCTCCTTTTCCTGCATTTTAGAGGGGGAAAAAAAAGTGTGGAATAATGAGAACTAGTCATTCTGTTTATTTCCATCAACCAAACAATTATCGGTTTGTTTCATTCATTTTTTCTAATCGTTTTATTATTATCATTTTTAAAACAGATTTTTATCAAAAATAGATATAAATGAAATAAAATTTTTCATTCATGAAAATATTAAATAAATCAAATATAAATATGATATAAATAAAAAAATAGATAATATAATAAATATAAATAAAAATTAAACAATATAAACATAACCTAAATTTAAAACATTTTCACTCTCAATTTCTTCCCTTCTTACTCTTTCCTTTCCATTTCCTTCGTTCAAAACACCGTATAACTTCCAAGTTCCAACACAACGTCAGGCATAACGTCAGAGGTAAGACCAAACAACTTATGAACCGTTCACGTGAAACACACGTTGTTGCTGTAACTGCGAGGTAAAGTCAGAAAAACTATGTACTCTTTTTCTTATTTCATTTGTGGTCCCAATTTGAATTTCACAACTCCCAGGACAAAGTTGGGAATATGGAACGTTGATAACTTATCTATGTGAATATAGTTTGCAGCAAGCCATTGGATAAAAATATATAAATGGATTGAATAAGATCAGCTATCAATATCGGAGATACCAGAATTTCTCATTGTGAATGGGCAAAGATATTTGAACAAGAATATAATAAATATATATATATATATATATATGAGGGAAAACAATTTCTCATTTTGAACGGGCAAAGATATTTGACCAAATAAGCAAATAAAAAGGAAAGGGTGAAAATAAATATGCTAAAGACAGTGCAGCTTGGAGTATCTTTACTGAAATATCTTAATACAATATCTTAGGTTAGAGAATTTAAATTAAGAAACTTCAATTTATCAAGAAGTTTTTCAAATTTTTAGAGTTAGATTATGTGTTCTTTTAGATTATTTCATTTTAGATTATTTGTATAGGTTCCTAATCACACTTGCAATATTTTGTAAAAATTGTTAATAAATTTTTGTAAAGGATCTTAAAGATAAAATGGGAAATTCCTTAAGATACAAACATTACACATTAAAAACTCTCTAATAACTTATTAATAAAAATGGTTTTCATGAATTAAGTATAATTATTAGTAATGGAGAGATTGAATCTAATCTTTATTTTTCTTTTTTAAAGATTATAGGACCATTACAGGATATTTGATTTATCAATCTAAGAATTATTCCACGAAATTATCTAGTCCACCAGTGACTGTTGAAATAATTATAAGAGGTAATCCTGGGTACTTTAATGTTCCAATCACCACTACTATATATAGGGAAATTCTATAGTTCTATTATAATTTTGATAAGATCAATTTCATCAATTATTTAACAGCTTAGATTTATATTTAACTATAATTGCTATTAAATTAGTTAGTCTATCAATTTATATTTATTTTAATGGTCATATGATTGATCAAAAGATCCTACTGATGAAATCATAAAAGCTCTCTTAACTTATGTGACTAATTCCATAAAGAATGGGACTATAAGGGTCTTGGAAAGAGCATTGTTTCTTCAAATAATGAAGCCTTATATAATTATATTTACATTTGCTTTTCTAAAAGTATAAACAATACCTAAAAGAGTGAAATTATTTGAAGAAACATAATTAATAACACTAATTATATTTTACCATAATTATCTACAACAATTATATTTTACCAAAAAGATAGGTTTATTTAAGCCGTCGAATGGATTAAAAGTATAGATCGCGTTTTTATTTTACATTTCAAAATAAATGGAGATGTTGAACCTTCTTTTTCTTTTTTTTTCCCCACCTCTTACAACTCTCATGAACCACCCATTGTCATTATTCTTTTGGTATGGTACATTTGATCTGATCACCCTTGTCTTCCTCTTCCAAGAATGGGACAAAAACATATTATTTTCTTCAAATCAAGCGGCTTCAAAAACTTTATTTTCTTCTTTTCCTTTTGAAATTTTAAAAGGGAAGGTAAAGTATTCAAGTTGATCTAGAATTCTTATAACTAAAGGCCAAATTGAAAACCCACAAAGCATTTTTTGAGCAAATTATATATATAATATGTACTTGTTAAATAGGAAAATATGGTCTCATACAATTTTTTTTCTGATATATAAATATATTCTTAAACCTTTATTAAAATTTCAAAAATTTACTGATATAATTTCATAGTTTCAAAAACACATTATTTTCACCAAACGCATGTTCTTTTTTTAGTTTTTTTTTTTCCCTTTTAAATTATATCTTGTGTTTTCGTTGAAAAAGTAGAAAAAAGAAAAATTGCTACTTGACCTAAAAAGTCTTTAAAAAAATCAAAGCACTTACATCATGGTTGATGATGACTTCGGACTTCCTCGCACACATCATACCAAATTACAGGAGAAAGTAGGCATAAAAGACAAAAGAAGAATGAACTTTAGTGAGCAAATGGCATAATTTGAAGAATATCCATCCCATATCAGATGCATTGTAATGTAACCTAGACGCATGCATATCCAATAATTGAACATCAAAAGCAAAGATGCGTAACACAAAGACCCACATTGTCAACACCTGTTAGCTGTCAAATTGGTACACATAGTGTAGCATGCAACCACTCGGAACTTCTGCTGTACATTAATTTCATTATAAAAATCTAATAAAATAAAAATTTTAGTTATTAAATAATGAGTTTAATGGTCTAATTTTAAGATGGTGACTTATCAAGTTTTCGACAAGACCTTAAGACCCTTACGAGGAGTTGGTAAGTACCACAAATGTTAGCGTGAATTTTTGGTAACTTGTATAATTAGTTTTTAAATATTTAGGTCAATCATATTATAGCTTAATGATATCTTTTTAGTCTTCAAATAAAAGGTTTTAGATTCGAATCCGCCTATTGTGATGATAAAAAAACAAAAATATTTAAATTTTTAGAATTAGTCAATTTAGTATTTTTAAAATTGTTTAATTTAATATCTAAAATTTATATTTATATATACTAACCAATATTATTAGGATATTATTGATATACATAGAAATTATTTTAAATATTAAATTAATTAATTTTAAAATTTAGATATCTAATTGTATATTTTATCAAAATTCAAGTAAAATATGTAAATACTCTGACTATGCAAATTCAATTTGAATACAAATTTTGATAGAGTTCGGATTCAAACTGAATTTGATCAGGTTAGATACTAATATTTATTTGAAAATTAAAATATATATTTTTATAATAAAACAAAAATTTAAACAAATCAAATTTAATTTGTCTTTTCCTTGAATAACATATAATCATTAATAACCTTGGTTAAAGTACTAATTGATTTTCAGTATAATATTGAGATTCAAACCATCACGATAATAAAAAAAAAAAAAAAAAAATTAAGAGAACCCTTCGTGAGGCCAAACTTTGAAAGGCAAGACTTAACTCTTCATTATGTCGGGACTTCTTTCATGCGTGCAATTTGCAAATGAGCTATACTGCTACTCTCTTATGACTAGGTTTGCACCATGACTAGTTTGTCATGTTTGATTCTGAATCGAAAATCGTTAAGTTGAGCTCTAAATTCCAACCATTCAAATAAATTTTAAGATAATTTATCAAGTTAAATTCAAATTTTCGAATAGACAGTTTATCAAGTTAAATTCCAGTTTTTGATTAGGCATACGCTTATCATGAACTCCATTAGGAGTAAAACGAATTTGAATTGAACATTATTGACATTGCCAAGAAATTTAAACCAAGCATGAGCTTGAGCTTTAACATGAGCATCGCCCCAGATATCATCAAAGCAAGAACCCAGACAGTGCCAAGAAGAGAGATTCTGGGTTTCGGGCAAGTTAGACTTTAATGATAATTCCTGTTGCAACAAAAGTGGAATTAACACTGAACATCATCCTTAAATTGCAGATAAGGTCACACCAAAATTTGCCAAAGGATTCATATTCCATATATCACAATATAAGGTAGCAGTAGTACAACGTCATTTTACTTACACAGGGATCAACCTTATTCACAAAAAAAAAAAAAAGAAAAAAAGAGGGGCAGGGGTAGTGGGGATTACCAAAAAACAGGACAAACCGGAGCAACCAAGTTGGCAAGTCGACACTCCATTCCATCTCATTTCACAGCTCTCTCTCTTCCTTCACCCGAAACAACAAGATGAGGCGGAAGAAAGACCTTAACCTTCTCAACAATTCCGTATCCGGAACTATTCTGGTATAATAGACCGCGACTTTATAGATCCGATTCAAGAGCTTAGTGAGAGCATAGTACTCAGTACCATATAGAAAGATTGTGGTCTTTCATGGTCTATAGAGGCCATTGTATATGCAATTCCTTCATCCTAGATACAAAACTTCACTATTCCTTCTCCTCTTCACAAAACCAAAAAAAAAAAAAAAAAAAAAAGCAAAAGAAGAAAAAAATTCCTCAGTCATTCCTCTTCCTTCTTCAAAACAAAACTAGGCTTGTTGATTCATCATCATCAAGCCTGTGTTGAGAAAGCGGGTCATCGAGGGGCTTCTTTTTTCAGATTTTTCTTTTTCTTGGGCCAACATGGGCATTTCTTGTTTGTGTATGTACAAGACAGCACACATCTTTACTTTATTTGATACCGAAGTTGTTTTGGTTTAGGTTAGATCAACCATGGAGCTTGTCACTCCTCCATTCAAAATCCAAGGATGCCCTGCATTTCACACCAAAACCACAGATACTTTAGCACCAGATTTTGAAGATTAGCTAACAAATGAAACGTTAATACCAAGGAATTAATTATATAAGGTAAGAACTTTTGTGATTTTAGACCCAAAGTCAATTGCCAAAACAGAGCCATGGAGCATAAAAAAACAGAGTACCATGATCCACCAAATATCAAACCCCAAACCTCATAAATTGAGCAGAAAATCTGAAAAAAAACGCAAAATCACAAAGAAAATCTATACCGTTTCCATTTAATCAAGGGGAACAAAATCAAGAAACTAGATAAAGCAAAAATCCCAAAAATCTTATAATTTTCATATCAAAAACCAAACACATTAAGTATCCCAAAAAAATCCAAAATTGGGTGAAGAAGAACCGGTTAATCTCCAATCCCAAAGACTTCACTGAAGATAAAATCAAACCCAGTAACGACAACCTCATGCATGAGGAAACCCAAATAGAAATGGAAAATAAAAAATAAAAGAAAAGAAAAAAGAATGAAATAAGTGAAACTTACTCAGTGCTTGTTCTGCAGATAATCTCCTACCAACATCCTTACATATCATCTTCCTCAACAAATCCTTAACTTCACTCGAAACCGACCGAAACAATTTTGGGGGGAACCTTAAATTCCCTCTTAAAACCTTCTCAAAAACCTCTTCAACACAATCTCCATAAAACGGTGGAACTCCACAGATCATTATATACAAAATCACACCACAGCTCCAGACATCAACCTTCTCATTATACTCCTTCCCCATCAAAACCTCCGGTGCTACGTAATACGGCGTCCCGACAACCCCTTCTACTACGCTAGCATCATTGGAACCATTCTCCTCCTGCAAACCCAACCAAACCGAGGACCCGAAATCGCCCAATTTAACGTTGTTAATATTGTCCAACAGCACGTTGTCGGGCTTCAAATCGCGGTGGATCACGCCGAGACGGTGGCAATGCGACACGGCGGTCAGGAGCTGTTTCATGAAAGAAGCGGCTTCGGGTTCGCGGAACGATCTCTGGTGGACGATCTTGTCGTAGAGAGTCTCTGTCTGGCAGAGTTCGATGATGAGGGAGAGCGTTTCGGGGGTTTCAATAACGTCGATAATGGAGAGGATGTGAGGGTGGGGGTGCAACAGGGTCATGATCTTGGGTTCATTCTCGATGCAGTGCCGGTCTAAAGGGTCCGTTAGAGCTGTCTTGTCGATGATCTTGCATGCGAAGTAGGAGTTACGAAGTGGGCAGAAGCATCGGTAGATTGTGCCGAAACGACCACGACCTATCTCTTCTAGGAGTTGGTACTTGTCCTTCAATGTATCACACATTTGGGTTTAGGTATGTTGTTGCGGCTTGTTGGGGGTGGGTTTGGTTTTGCAATTTAGGGGTTTGTTTGGGGATGTTAAGGTGGTTTTATAGAGAGAGTTGTGGGGGAGAAAGAGAGACCGAGACCAAGAGAGGGGTTTGGAATCCTTTGTGGCCTGTGGGAATATTCGAGGTCATGGAGTGAGAAAACAGAAAAGTATTAAAAAAGGAAAAATAAATAAAATAAAAATAATAATTCAGGACCAGCGTATAAAAGACGTTTTATGTATATTTATTTATTTGTTTTAAATATATCAATATGTGATCTATATATTCTATATAATAATAATAGTTATAATAATAATAATAAAGAAGGTTACTCCCTAATTTTATGTAGCTTTAGATCAATTATCCATTATATTTTTTTCTTTCTCATTCTGTTCTAATTTTATAATTTTAAAATACATTCTCTTTTATTATAATGAGGAGAGGATTTGAATATGATCAATAATTTTTAAAATATATCAGTTGTCATGTGGGTATTGAATCAAATTGAGTAAATAGGGCGGCATGATATGGAATTAACTCATGTGGAATATAAAAAATTTATTGCAGAGCAAATAAATGCAATATTTAATCATATCATTAGCACAATTGACTGAAATAAAAATGTTGTTATCTATCATATTAAAGACTTAAAGAGGATTACACTATTTAAAATTTAACTTATATATATTTAATTGTATTTCAAATAAAAATTAATTTTTTTTATCTTAAAAGAAAAACATCAAAACTAATTTTAGCAATTTAATAAATCTTCCTCCTTTGTTAAATTATATTTTTTTGTTACGCTCGGCTCTCTATATTTTAGATAAGAAGAATAAGTTCCAATAAATTAAAATATACAAATTGAAAAGGTTTATAGCATGATAATTCTTAGTTTTAATATATATTATTGTTATTATTATATTTTATGAAAAATTTTACGGTTTCGTCACTAGTTTTGATAAAACTAATTCTATCACCATCCAACGTCTCGTACTATACTCAACTGTGTTCCAACCATTAAAATAAATAATATTTAAATTATTATATTTATTGTAATTATTAGATGTTTGATTAGATAGTCTTATTGACGAGATGATAAAAGTATCCTATATTTCATCCCTTACTTTTTTTTTTTTAAACATATTTCAGTTTAGTTATATGTACAACTAATAAATTATAAATTATTATAAATTAGTTCACTAAATAACTGGTGTTTCAATGTCTTTTGCTACAATTTGTATGTAACAAATTTTATTCTATAGAAATAATTACCGCATAAGATTGAAAGCCGCTTTAAATTGAAAGTTGACAGTTTGAATTCCAAAATACGACATTATAGTTATTAGTCAACATTTTTATGGCGGTTTACGGTGTTAAGGTTTTGAATTTGACGGAAAAGGGTGATGAAACGGGTGACGTTCGATAAGAGCTCAGGACCAGGCGTGAATGAGAACAGAGGTGTTATTGCTTTTCAGTTTTTGATATTTCTCTTAAACTTGTTGTTTCAGGCTTCATTTGTGTTTTTGGAATAAAAAATAAAAGAAAACCACATGAAAAGTCCACTTTGACATCTTGTAGGAGCCGTATCTTTATATAGATTGTACAATCGGCCTCTTGATATTGAGGGTGGGGGTGGGGGTTGGAGAATAACGAAAAAAATATTTTTGAGAGAAAGAAAATATAAAGAATAAAAATTAGTATATATTTTTAGGTTAATTATAAATTTATGACTTATATTACGATTAATTTATAAAAATATAACATGTGATAATTTTTTTGATAAATAGATTACTCAAGTTTCATACAAAAGTGTCAATATAATTAATTACCATTAGAGAGATATTGTTATAGTCTTATTGTTAAAAAAAAAAATATAATAAATAAAAATAATACAAATTATTTAAAAAAGAAAAAATTAAAATATTATATAATTATTTTTATGACCATTAAAATATTAACATGTGTTATTATTAAACTGTAAAATAATATTGACACTTTCATATGAAAAAGTCACCTATTTATCAAAAAATTATTATGGGTTGTGTTATAAATTGACCAAAATACAAATTATGTTTTTGTAATTAACCTATATATATATATATATTAATTAGATTAAGAGGAAAAATTGAAAGGAATGAAATGGAGTAATGCTTTTCAAAATAATATTTTGAATAATCTAACTTTTGGTGGGAAAAAAATTAATTACTATGTTGTTCTAAAAAGGGTAGAATTTTTTTATTAAAGTAAGATTATAATTGGAATTTAGATAAATTTTTCTCCCAAATTACTTTAATTTAAAAGGGAAAAAAAATTAAAGTGCGAAACCTAAAGAAAACTTGTTTTCCTGAATTCATCCCTTTCAAATTTTGTTTCTATTCCAAACCAAAGAAGGTTTGGAATTTCCTTTCTTAAATTGCATTTCCTTCCAATCCTTCCTCTTCCATTTTGGGAAGAAAGAAAAGGAAGGGAAAAAGGTGGGAGGTGGAGATGGAAGTAGAAAAGTTTAATGATTTCCTTTCCCATGTTTGGTGAAGAAAATTAGGAAAGAATGGAAATAAGGAGGAAATATATCCATCGGGCCACCACAATTTATTCCATTGCAGACTAATGGATTAGTTTTCTTTCCTCCTCTAAAAAATTAAAAAATTTTCCATCTTTCGTATTCTTTCTTTATAACTAATTCACGAGGTTCCATAAGGAACATATAGAGCAAATGAAGCATCCTTAATTTGAAATTATCATCTTGAATAGGTGTACAATTCATGAACAAAAAGTCATCTAACATTTCCATCATGTAACTTTTTTTACTTATTTACTGGATTTTTTCTACTAGAGTTTGATATAGTCTAAGGTTATCCATCTTTTAACTCTAGCTATTTTTTTTAATTGAGTTTCTGTATTGATTACTCAAGAAATTTCTTATATATAAATGGTTTAATTGAATGATGGTATAATATGGTACTTTAATTTTAATATATATATATATATATATATATCTTTTCCCGTGATGAGAAGGGAATAAAAGTGTCTAGACCGTTTTTCATTGAAAACCTTTCAAATGGATATTCCCTACCCTACAATCAAGGCAAACAACATGGGCAGTTATGGTTTCCTTAGTCCTTAGCACAAAAGTAGCTCATTTAATTATCACAGCTAAAATGTGGCAAAGAAAAGAAAACAAAGACAAAAATTGAGGTAGGCGCAAGATAAATCCAAATGTTGTGAATTAATTAAGCCCAACTTAAACCAAATCGAGCTCAAATTATCCAAGTAGTATACTTATTTGATTTAAATCAAATCGAGCTCAAAAATCAAATAGTTGTCCAATTCGAGAAAATTAAAGGTTAATATTATCTTAATTAAAAGGAAAAAGAAAAGAAAAAAAAAAACCTTTTAGATATACAGAGCATAAATGACTTTGTTGCTACCAGTTCAAACTTATCTAATATCTTTTTAATACGGAGTTAAAGCTTAAAATTTTAAATTTAATCTCATTTAAATTGGATATCATTTCCTCAAGATCAACTTGTGCTTGAAGTCGTTATTTTACTATTATCCACTATCTTCATAGCTTATCAAACCAAGAAAACTCTCTCTCTCTATTCTTTTCAAGGCAAAGCGGTTAGGGGACCATTGGGACCCCTATTTCTGATCAAATTCAATCAAAGTTTGCCTCATTGAAAGGTTAGGCATCTATGGGCCAGCGTTCATGTCTCCTGATTGTAGCATCTGATGTAGCCCTTAATAAAAGCGTGCCTCGTTACAGAATTGGTCCACTCTATTGCAGGCAAACCACGTAGCTTAGTGCACGGCAGGTAAAATCTAGTATACTTTGGATGCGGACAAACTAGTAATTATAAAAATCATCTTTATTTTAACCGATTTATAACACATAACTTAGTTAATATTTTTTATAACTAGTGATCCATGTTTTATATAAAAGTATCAATATCATTTATTAATTTTATAATGATATGTTAGTATTTTATTGATCATAAAAATTTAATTTACATTTTTTTTCAATTTTCTTATTTTAAAAATAATTTTCATTATTTTATTTATTTTTATTTAGTAATATGTTTTATTAAATTAATTTTTTGAACAAAAAGACTCTGATACATATCCCTCTAATAAAAATTAATTATATTAATATTTTGTATGAAACTCGAGCAACCTATTTGTAAAAAAAATTAACATAGGTCGTATTTGTAAATTGACCAAAATATATGTAACATTTTTTTAATTAACCCATTGGATTATATGTGGGTTCAACTTTCTTATAGGTCAGAAAAATTATTAAAAATTACAGTTAAGTTTTATTTATTTTTAATAGTCTCATAGAAAGGGAAAATATAGAGAAAATATCTTGATGAAAAATATAGAAGAAAAATTTGATACACAACTCTCTTTCAAAAGAAATCAACATTGCATCTTTTGAGCAAACGCAATGATATGCTTTATCTCTAAGAAAGTAGCATTAACAATAAATTCATGCAACTTAATGGAAAAAATTTGGGTTAAGAAAAGAAAGAAATAAATAAAATGATCAAATCGAACAAATTTTTTTAGTAGCCCATTTTATTATTCTGGATTTAGTGGGAATCTACGGGGTGGACAGACGACTTTTTTATTGCATCTCGCATCATTCATGTGACATAGAATAGTATAATGCTATTTACTTAAATGATAAATAGTTGTTTGATGATGTACCTTACAATATTTAAAATTTATACCACTAGAATAGTTTTAGAATTATTATGTAGTGAAAGTGATGATGATGGGCACCGGCAAACTATTTAAAATTTGTAACCACTAGAATGGTTTTAGAATTATCATATAGTGAAAGTAATGATGATGGGCTCCGGTAAAATAATTAAAATTTGTAACCACTAGAATGGTTATATAGTGAAAGTAATGATGATGGGCTTTGTAAAAATATGGTATAATTCCTACTGAAAGTATAAAATATAAAGAATGCATCTTATCTAAGTTTAAGCCATTTCTTGAGCATATGTTTCTTCACATAATACGAGAATATTACATATATAATATAATTTTTTAAAAATTACATAAACTCAAATTGTGAAAAAAAAATTACATGAATAGTACTGATGTATCTCATCTTAGAAGTGCGATATATATATTTTTTTAAATTACACTAGTATCGTATGTTCAACACCCATTTAATTATTAAACATGTATCGCATGAGGTCATCCGATACATAGTTAGACTTATATCACATGTTAGTTATGCGATACATCTATTTTTACAAGTTTGCCCGAGCAGGTCGCCATATTGCATGTTAGAATGGGATCTTTGTATAAATTCTTATGTTCCATCTTCAACAGGGGACATAGCAATAATAGTTTTATAATTTTTTTTCTTCAATTTATATTTATGTAATTTTTTTCCTAAAAAACATTAGACATATCTTTCATCCCATGCAATACTCTAAATTATGCAGTTCAAGCAACGCGGAAATCCAAGCATTACATTTGGTTTTCTAACTTTGTAAACTTTCTCTACAAAGGAACTTATAAAGTGAGGTATTTGAGGGTTTTTATTTCCCCCTATTTTATCGGTAAAACTCTCATATATGAACCACAAAAGTTTTGAAAAATTATTAAAAACACTCTTTTAAAGGATTTAAAAAAAAATAGAATGCTCTTTGAAAGAAGGATTCTTTAAATAATAAATAGCACTCTAAAGAACTTTCTAAAGAATTCACCAATAAAAATAACCTAAATATTTTAGGTCGATGGAAAAAAAATATTTTATCTATCAATGAGTTTGCCCATCATAGGTCCAATCTTATGTAATGTAAGCATCCATGGATTAAAATTTTTTGAGCCTCATATATGATAGTGCATAGTTTAGAACTTTTTTGGGTATTGCTGTAGTTTAATGAATTTTGAAGTGGTTTTTGTAAATTATTTTTTAAAATAATCTAACAGACCCTTCTGTGGGAAGTTAAATTTAAGCACCCCACAGCCCTAACTACAAATGATGGATGTTAGGGACTAATTTCATTTTTTTCTTTCTTTCGTGACATTAGTCGTTACTTTCAAAGGCAATATAAAGAAGAATCTTTTTAGGTGATTCCTTTGGAATTCTTTTTTATTTTTGTAGGTATTGATTATTAATTTTTGATATCTAATATACATAATTATGGAGACCTCGGTTTTTTAAGTATGCCCGCTTTTATTTTGTAATTTGCACCTTTAATCCTTTATGTTTTCTTTTTCTTAAAAAAAATTAAAGTAAAGAACGTTTGCATATCTTATTTGTACTATTTTTTATGGTATTACTAAATTCAAAAACAAGACCAGTTTTTTTGTTTTTCAATGATGTCGAACCCAGAATGCCAAGCTAGTTTGATTTGATTCAACAAAACTAGCCATAAAAATGGATCGATCCATACATTTGGCCCGGATTTCCATAGACCTTGATTGATCTCATCAATCTAAGTGACCGGACCAAGTTGAACCAACTGACCTAGATTGGTTGACCCGACTAGAAAAATAAAAAAGTTATTAGAATTTTAAGGATATATTTATATTATATTATAAATTTATAAAATATAATCATTATATGATACTTTCTTCTCTTTTATGGTTTTTTTCTTATGTGGATTTAATAGCTAATCGATAGATTTGATCCAAATATAGATTTAATTGGGTAATGACATATATATATATATATATATATTTTTTTTTTTCTTTTAGAACTAAAATGTGCTTTATATTTTTTCTTTTTATTGACCTCGATTCGATAGCTGATCTCCTAGAGAGTTTCTGCGATCCTGTAGATAGGACCGTTCAATCAACAATCTAACTATTAAAATAAATATAGTAATTAGAATATTAACTATTTTAGTGATTTGATTACGATTAGGTATAATGTGAGCCGTTAGATAATGACGAAACCGATCCTATCATAATTAATGACAGAACGATAGAATTTTCCAATCTCCTAACATGCTAAAGTCAAAGCCTAGTCCAGTTCTGATAACAATAGTTATTTTTTCCCCCTTTTTCTGTTCCGGATTTCTTTTTTCTTCTTATGGTTCGGATTCACTTATACATGCTATTCAGGGTAACTTCATGGTATAAAGAAATTAAATGCAATAGATTATCTAGTTTGTATGAGCGAGGAATCTTCCTTTTTATTTTGCAATTTTATTTTATGGCCATAAATAAGCTAAACATAAAAGGAGATAAAATTAGAAATATAATGGACTTGTTTAAAAATATAAAACAATTGATTGATTTTTAGCATAAATATAAACAATTCCCATGCATTTAATATTTGTTCCATTTTTCTTCCCGTAGTTTTGTAGAATTTAGAGAAGGAGTAAATGAAAATGAAAAATGGACAGAAGCGCGTGATTATGATGATGCTTTTTGTTCACCATGACGATAAGGAAAACATCCTTGTCATCTCATTTAATCAACTCAAGTTATCTATACTAACTGATGGGAACCATAATTTTAATGATACTCTTAATTTTAGTAAGGCAACTTCACTACATAGACTGCAATCTTTCTTTACATATATATAACTATACTTTTATTTTATTTATGTGTGATTATCTATTTCTTTTTCTTCTATGACTAGTTTTTTTTTTTCCCTTAATTTCTGTCCAATGCACTAGTTACTTTTAAGCAATCATAACATTATATTTATATATATATATATAATATTATGATAAAGAATGAGATTCTATCGTGATAACTTTTACAAAAGAGATCGAAAGAAATACTATTAGATTATAAACTCCATGCACAAACAATCCAAAATCCTAAGATATTGATCTAATCGAGTTGACCCTAAAACACTCCAACCCCGCTAAGAAAAATGCAAAAACAAAGGTGAATCTATGGGTATATTCTGACCGCAGTGCAGCATATGAAAAAAGAAAAAAGGTTAAGTTTCCGTTAGAAAATGGACAACCTTGATGACAATAATTTTAATCAGATAACTACAAGTACGACATTTTAAGGTAATTGGCCAAACATCAAAAACCACCTTTTCAGTATAGTGCCAGCTCTAGCTCATGTCGACACGATTCTATCTCGTAAAGCTGAATTTTCCATTATTTTTTGGATTTTAGTAACTAGTTTTGCTATTTCTCCCATTAAGTTGATGATGAAGTCTTGTCTATCAACTCAAACATTACATCAATATTGTTAAAGTGAAAACACCTACTTTAGTGTTTTTAGTTTTATTTATTTATTTAAATTTATTTTATTTTTTAAAATTAAAACTACTCTCTTGGCAAAACTTAAAAAACTTTATGTAATCTTTAAAAAAATAACAACTCTCTCTTTTCATTACCATAAAAAAAAAATTGAATTAAAATTTATAAAAAGAAAAATAAGAAAATCATGCAATATATAAAATATTTTTTATTTAATTCAAAATCTAAATACAAGCTATTATGATCAAATATTTTAAAATAAAATTTAAAAATTCCTTTTAGAATTAATATTTTATAATTTAGTGTTGTTAAATTTGCAAACACAACGAAGGTACAACGTATACCAGTTATATTATATATGTTTATGTATGTTAAAAAAATATGATGGATAGACGTTGAAAAATCCAATACACATAAATCTTTCTTGGTATATACTCTTTAAATATAACTTATTAGTCTAAATTCTAAAATTTTAAAGTTTTTAGTTTAATTATATGTTTATTTTGGTTTCTATAGCTCTTTACTTCAAATTCTTTTTAATATAATCCAAGTGATTTCATTCTACCGGATTGAATTAATGATCACCCACCAAGTGTCCCTCTTGCTATTACATAATGAAAAATAGATTGGAATGAGGTAATCCATTAAAATTGTTCCTTGGTGGCCCAGCAATTTCTTTCGTATATCTGTAATCATCCTATTATCATTATCATTCGGTCCGATACATATCTGCTGTTCCGGATTTTCTGTTTCATTGACATTTTTATCAACGACATTCAACCATTTAAATAAAAATCAATTGATAGAATTTTTTTTTTAATCAAGCCAAATATATGTATATAATTTTTGTGAATATTCTCGAGACATAACATTCAGAAGAATATATAGCCTTTACAACTCTTCTAGGTTATACAATATGCATAGTGGAGTCATATCAGTGGGTGACTTGGAAAGCAATGGTTCGCGTTGGGCCACTTATTCAATGGCAAGTGGGCAAGTTCATTTTGCTCAAACGAATGGATTGGAATTATTATCAGGTCACTTTCTCTTCTCCCACTTCTTCTTCTTCTATTTCATTTTTTATAATTAATTAGTTAATTGATTAATTATACTTATATTCTTCTTCATACTAATCCAAGGATGACATGAGGGCTGTGTTTGGAGTGTCTAACTTATGATTTTTATTTGTATTTTATATCTATCTTATATGTAATTAATTTTCATCTTCAACTTATCGATTTTTTAATATCTCGATCCTGAACAGGTTCATTATAAATGGTTAACCATTTTGTTCGATTGATTTTTTTAGTTTTCGATTTTTAACCATTTAACGTAATATTTTCAACAAAGCAAATTCATAATTTCAATAAGCCTTATTTTTTAATCTTTATCATAGAGTTTTTTAAATTATTATATATATTATAAGAGCTAAAAAAAAGGAGAATCAAATTAATGAAAAGGAGAAAAATAAGCCTTTTGATGTATCATCATCAACAACAAAAACAAACCACATCAATTACCACATTAACTCTCATCAAACATAGAACAATGGTACTTTAATCAAAATCTAAGAAATATTAACATACGTAAATTATATATATATATGTAAATCATATTTGTGTGTGTATTTTTAAAAAATAATTATATGTATATGTAAATTATATATATAATATTTAGGCCAAAAAATTATATATATAATATATTTATAAATATTGAAAATGGTTAACTATTAACTATTGGTTTTTTGTTGTTAGAAATTAAAACCGAAACCGAAACCGAAACCGAAAACTAGAAAAAATAAAACCATAATCCTAAATAGAAACCAACGGACCACTTAACCATATTTTTTGGATTGATTTTTCAATTTCAGTTCGATTTTCTAGTTTCATCGATGTTTTTACACACCCTTACAATTTAGAAGTGTGTATTGTTGTAACTTCAATGTTACAAGCCATATATAATATTATAATATAATACAATACAATATATTTCCCTTTTCAATATGAAAGATTATAAAGATAAATGCCATGAATGATAGTTAAATTTCATCAAAATATGCAATTAAGTAGTTGAAATTTTGAAATTCATTAATTTAGTACATCAACTTTGTAATTAAATAATTAATGCCTAGAAGAACTTTTTGTGCATATCTAAATGGGTATACAGGCATGGCCGACCCATTTCGGCCCATGGGTTCAACATGCCACATTTATTTGACTCATGGACTAGAATTTATTGGCTCGGGCCCTGTTCACTAGCCAAAATAAATTTATTTATTTATTTTTTTTTAGTTTTCTGTTAATTTGTGTTAAAATTGGAATATTTGTGTGTTTTAGGCTTATATATATATATATATATATAAATAATTTGAAATGATATAAATTTAATTTCTATTTAACTTCCATGTATATGTTTTATTTGTCTTAATTGTTGAACTATATGAGCATGTTGATTTATGAGAGTCATGCTTAGTAATATTAATATTTGAGTAGATGAGTTGGTAATAGTTTAAATGTGTCTAAGTTAGTATATCTTGAATATTAGAAATGTGTTATTTTGCATGTGTAATGAAATTAATGTCATTGTTATATATATATATTAATGAGTGTATAGTATAATTAATATTTGTGTCTTTTATGCATTAATATGCTTGTGTTATGTTTAAATTTATAAAATCAACTTTTGACTTGTTTAAGAAATAGTTGACAGAAAGTTTACTCAAATTAAGCCCATTTTTCATGCCTAAATTGCACCCAAATGAGCTCCAAATTAACCCAAATTCAACCCAAAGTCTATTATGTATGCCTTAAAAGTCAAACTCAAGATAATAACAAGTCCAAAATTTGCTTAATTAAGCCCTCTTTTTCCAGCCCTCCATTTCCATAAGAATTTTCATATTCTTTTTTTCCTTTTCTCTTTTCCTTCACTCCAAGTTACAAGCCCTAAACCAAAGAATAATACCAAGCTTTTTGAATCAAAAATCTCTACAAGCTAAAGCTTACTCATGTAAATTAATAAAAGTATAGCTTTTGTTTTATTTCCTTTCTTATGGTATCTATGTGAGTTTAATGTCTTTTGAGTTGTTTGGTTCATGCATTGATATAGGTTGGATTGTATTTTCTTATTGTGTGAATTTGTTTATGTGTTGTAGTAGTTATATGAAGTGATGGGAAGGAATAATGTTAAATTGAGTAGTTGAAGTTGAGGATGAGTAGAATGGGATTTGAAGTGATTTAATGTGTTGATTCAATGTTTGAAGTTGCTAGGATTGATTAGTGTAGATAGGAGATAGTATATGAAGTTAAAAGTGAACTTGAAGAAGGATTAAAAGTGATATAGGTTAGAAATTTGCAAAGTGCAAAACAGGGAAAATAAGCTCTTTTCGAATAGGTCTGTTTTGAACGTACGCCGGCATCTAGCACTTCAACGTAGCCGGCGTAGAGGCAGTGTTGGAAGTGAACAGAATCGATTTTTTTACAGCCGCTTTGAATGCCGCCGGCTTTTGCAAGACAACTTTGCCAGTATTTATTTTTCAAAAGTTACACCAGCCATTAGGGCTTTAACGTCGCCGGCGTATGGGTGGTGTTGGATTGGAACAGAATCAAAATATTTAACGCCAGGTGAAATGTCGCCGACATATATTTCCCACGCTGCCGGCATTTATTCAAATTTTGCCTGCGTAGGAAGGCCGTGTATCCCCTGAGTTTTTCAAATTCAAACTTCTTCAATCTTTAATCTTCATATATGATCTCCTAATGAATATATAAGCTAGATAAACATGTTTTATGCATGATTTAGATATTAAAACTATATGCAAAGCTTATTGAATCTCCTTGTATAATTAATCTAGGATTGTGATATATATATATATATATAGATGTAAATTCTATATTCAATTATTAATAGTTTTGATATTCTTATTTCAGTTAAAGATTCTTCGATTAGTTCCTCTCCAAGTGAATATAGTGATATACTATCGGGTTCAGGTACGGAATAGCTTGTTTGTTGTTTGCTAGGGCTAGACATCTCTAATTTGATTTAATTCAATTCGGCTTAATGTTTTGACGAACTGGATGTCTATTACGCTGTTTAATCTGGTCCAAGGAGCAGCAAATCTGTCATGATGCAATGACATGTTAGTTAGGTGCTTAACCTAAGTCATGATGCAATGACTTTACCATGATGCAATGGTATGCTATAATGCAATATCGATTTATTTTGGTTAAGTGGGTAGCCGATAGGAGGAATAGTATCCGAGTAACGTTTACTTAAAACTTAGGGGAAATACCATGATTTAGTTCAAATTTTATGGGAACTTATGAATTAGGCTCATGTTGTGGACTAAGTTTAAGTAGAGTCGACCAACGACTTTTGAACCCTAAATGAAGCTATTTTCTTTATGGAATAGATATAGGAGATATAAGTATTCAAACTGCTTATATCAACCCCCTAAGCAGCTGATGTTACTTAGGATCTCTAAATTCCCAAAGCGTGATCTCAGGGTTTGAATACCCTTCTGTTGTTTTGTAATAGAAAACTTAATAAGATAATCACTTGTCCATTGATGCATTTCATTTGATTTAAGTTGGCTTGATAACTTGTTCTTGTATTTTGTTATCATGTACTGGGCCTTTGGCTCACTTTTGTTGCTTTGTAGGTAATGGAGACGAGTTATATGACCATTTTGGTTACGGGTCAGACTTTGAGAAATTCATGGATGAGTGGGACGAATAGGACTCGAACACCCTGGATTTTTTGGAGAAGCTTTTGTTCAAGCAAATGACTTTGTATAGAAGGCTTGATAGATAAGCCTAAGCTGTAAAGACCTTAAGATCTCTTAGGGTTCTTTTTATAATAACAAAACTTGTAATTTTTTTAATGTCTTGTATTGACACTAAACTTTTTACATATAATATATATATGTGTATAGATTGCTTTTATTAGTAATCTTGTTTTGTTAAAAGTTGTTTATAAAGTTTTAGTAGATTTAATCAATCAATTTTCATAAATTGTTAGTTTAAGACAACCTTACATATAATGTGAAAATGTTTTATGTGGTTGGGGACTCGGTACTCTAAATCTCGGGATTTAGTGAGTCGGGTCTTTACATAATTGGTTTTATTATTATTTTAATTACTTATATAAAAAACAAGTTTTTAAAATAATTTTGCTAGATATTATATTGCTTTTAAATCAATAAATATATATAATTAAAAAGAATGTTATAACGTGTATGGTGTGTTGAGGAGAGTCATATGCTTTGTTTAGTTCATATTATATATGCGTGCGTATATACTCTCTAACATCCACCGGATCAGCCCATTAGGATGATGTGCATGAAGGGCAGCCTTCCTAGCTTCCTCGGCTTGCTTCTGCCACACCTCATCAAAATCTCTAATGTTCGCACCGATAATCGGAATCGTGAACAAAACCGCCGATAAAATCAACAATAGCCTGAAATCATCACCTTCCATGGCTATTTACAGCAATCTTCTATCAATTACTATTTTTATTTATTTATTTTCCTACCAAATTATGTTTTATTTATGATCAGAGTTTAGGCTCAAAGCCTACAGTATAATATATATAAATAATAATTAATATATTATTTTTATTCTGAAACTTTTTCTTTCTTTTTTCTTTTTTAATATGGCTTGGCTTGTAGGCAACCTTGGTCCATCATAGGCTAACCCGCTCTAGCTTGTGGATTAAATGAGTAGAGCTAATTTGACCCGCTTTTAAATGAGAGAAAAAATGAGCCACCATTCTTTTTTTAAGCAGGAAAACGGGTTAGCCTATAGGCCACGAGCCTTATGCATAGCTCTATGCATGCCAATGGTAGTTTCGTCCTATTAATTAAAAACATCACATTGGATAATGAAGTTAGCGGATTTAATGAAGGTACTATTAGTGTGTACGAAAAAAATTGTTTATATACTAAATTGATAAATTTTAGGTTCAAGTATCTAATTACATATTTGTCAATATTAAAGTATTGTTTACGACATTTAACCCATTTTGTGATTGGCCAAGAACGAAAAAAACAAAAAAAACTGTCTTTCTCGTTTAAAAAATTCTATGGGGTATGACAATTATATATAACTTAAAAGTGTGTTTTCTATAAATTTCATGTTATAGCTGTTTGCCAATCACATTCTAATCTAATGTTATTAACATGGGTTTGGGAATGACTAGATTTAAATCCCTCTGCTCATTGTAAGGACAAAAGAAAATGTTATAATCATTTATGAAATATCATAAATTAATTTTCAATATCTGATTTTTTGATTGGCCGAAAAAAATGAAAATAAAAATGTCCAATTTTGTGCATTTAAAAAATGAAATATCTTGATTTATACTAGTGAAGCTCATAAAAGGCAATAAATAGTTCTATGTCTAGTAGCCCGTTCGTTCATCTATTGCTCAAACTATAACCTATATGCATTTGGGATGTGGAACTTTTCACGTTTTTCAAACAATTTAAATTTTCCATGTAAAATTTAATTTGTTAGTTTTATTAGAATACTTCCAAAAGTCTTGCATTATTAATGTAAAACTAAATAGTTATTTGGTACATTTTGCTTTTATAATTTGGGAATATTTTATAAAAGAAGTGATGAATCTATATCAAAATGAAGTAAATTAAACATATTGGTGTTATAATTATAGAATTATGATAATGAAAATACTCTAATTCTAGTGTTATTATATGGGAAGTTGGTAATATGGATTTGATATTATCAATATGTCCTATATTATGGATCATATGTTTATTGATATTTGTATATAGGCCTAAAATATATTATTATATGAATATTTAAATGGCTTGTGGCATGAAGTCGAACGAATGACAAGGTTTTGAGAGTTTGGTTTGTTTATTGAAATAATTTGAAAAGATTTGGCTTAGTAGATTCAAAGAGGGATTGTCGGACTGGTCCACCATATCTAATCTCTATCAAGTAGACTCATGTATATAGTATGATGGCAATCAACCTTACCCATAGCAAGCTCATTCAAGATAATAATGAAATGAACTTCCTTTATTTCACCTATCATCTTCCACAGAAGTTATCTAATCCAAGTGTCTATAAATATTAGCAATATGCATGGTATGGTTTAGTCCAATTTGCTCATTGAACCATACCAAACCATATATTATGGTTTAATTTTTCCTTTTAATTTGAATCTAACTATACGTTTTGGTTCGTAATTTTTTCAAACTAAAAGAAAATGATTTAATTTGTGGTTCAAACCGATTTTATTCTTAAAATTAAAGTGCATTCTATCAAAAAGATCCAATTATATATTTCATATCACCCATTTGAAATTAATTATCTACTTAAATAAATATGTAAAAATTTTAACAGGAAGAGATTTTATCCATCATAAAATTATAATCATATAAAACTATATTGTATACTAAACTTTTTAAGATAAGAATATGTTATCCCAGTAAGAGGTGCAAATTTTTAGTTTGTCGCATACTTCTAATTAATACATTGTCAATTATATAAACCAATAATAGAAATTTATTAATTTTAAGACAAAAGAAAAAATGTTTAGAACATTAGAGGGTCAAATCTAAAAAATTATCTTATTTGTAGACACATTACAAAAAATAAAATATGATGACTATTCTAATTTCATTCTTATGATTGATACATATACAAATAAAAATATTTAAGGTAATTAATTTTTTAATAAAAAATTTAATAGAAAAAAATATCATTTTTGAACTTTTTTAAATATGTAAAACTGTTTGATACAAGGTCTCAAATTGGATCGCGAACCATTTATCCTACATCACACCAAACTGTGAATTGAACCATTTAAAAAAATCAAAATTTCGATGCAATTCTATTTGGTCCAATTTAATTTGCGGTTTAGTCGATGTTTTTGTATAGCCCTAATAAATATTTACCCACTTTCCTCATTTTCAATTTTTTAAGAGAGAAGACAAACAATATTTCATAAAGAAAGCTTTGTTCATAGGATCAAACAGGCAAATCAGGTGATTACTGGTCTAATTATTCAAGAAACAATTGTAAGGTTGATGCATGAAGCTTACTCAAGCTGTTTTGTCCGTTACTTGTGCATTGTGGACATTGAGACTTTTTGTCTTCATCATCGTCATTCTTTTTAAGCCATCCATCAAGTATTATCTATTCACGAGCACTTTGAAGCCATATGTCAGGCATGAGATTTGGGTCAATTACATTAGAAGGTATCAATGTTTTGTGATAATTTCATCTAAGATAGCAATGCTTTAAGAGGTTAAAAAGAAGTATAAACGTTTTGCAAAGTAAATCAAACTAGTAGACGATACACCCACATTGCAAGTTTAAAATTAAATGAGAAAATAAACTTTTACAATAAACAAGATAATTGAAGTTAATTACATGCAAGATCATTGGACGAAGAAAGAAACTAAAAATATTGCATTAATTATATAAAAATACATGAAAAAAATTAAATGATTAATAAAATAATATTCTAATACATTATAAATATTTATAACGAAGTTTAAACACATCAATCATAATCGTAATTATTTTGCTTCTTCAAAGACATAGCTATATACCTATAAAATAAATAAGACATTAGAAAGGGAATTTATATAATCAAATTATACTTCTATGTATACGCTTAAGTGACTTGTTAATAAATTTATTGAATTCATTGTATAACATCCCATTTGCAAAAATTTTGGTCTTGAAGAACTGCATATTAAACGAAATAAAAGTGGAGTGACTGAAATAAAGAGGTTATACTTATGAAATTGGAAAAAAAATTGTACTAAGTGTAATTATAAGCCTTAGTAAGATAAAATTTAACATATATATTAGCTTTCACTCTACAAAATGAAAGAACCAACATATTTAAATTAAATAAAAGCTAACATATAAAGAGGATGATTTCTGATAATATCTTATTGCAATAGGAATCATATATGATAATCATAATTAGATTTATCTTACCTATCAGAGAGAGATTGATGAAGAATTAATGTGTAGAATCTCCCATCTCAAAACCGAACCCTTTTCCCTTCCCCTTTCTATGAGTCTTGGTCTTCCCTACCATTTCCTTCCTCAGGACGCTAGCAATAAAATACTATTATATAAATCTAGATAAATTATAATAAAATTATTAACCTTAGGTGATAAATTCATTTAAGGTAATAATATTTTGAGTAATTAAAAAGAACAATTAACTTTTAAAAAGTGAATCAAATGAGATATAACATTTTGCAATATTGACATCAAAATTTGGATTAGTTTTCAATTAAGTTATCTTAATTTTCATTAACAGTCAATTATTAATACTTTATTTGACTTAATTTGTGAAACATTAATTTCTTTTTTTAACTACATGAAACGTTGATACCTAAATGAACATATGTTGATACTTTAAATGAATTTTGTGAAACATTGATAGTTTGATACCTCAAATGAACCTATCCTTAATTGTTGATACCTTTCAATATAATTTACCTTAAATTTATAATAATAATATGATATTGGATCAACTAAACCTGATCCGAAACCATATAAAATTTTTTATCATCATACTTAAACCCGCGCTCTATAGGGCTTCGAGTCAGCCTGACTCAAAACCATAAAGTTTTATTCTAATGCTTTACATAGTCATTATCTATTTATTTATGAAACGACCTGACCCTTAGGGTGCTTAAGGGTGAGTTTGTTTTGCCATACACATCGCCTCTAAGCAATATGTAAAGACCCGACATGCTCAATTCTCAAATTAAGCACACCAAGTCCCAACCACGTATAACTCTTACGAATTATACGTAAGGTTGTCTTAAAGAAGGTGTTTATGTTGAACATTGCTATCCGATTTTAGATTATGAAATCATTTAGTTAGATTTCTAAATAACTGGATTTAGCAGCGGAAAAATAAACTTTAATAAAAACGTTTCTACATAAAAGCATTTCAAACTTCCACTATTGAAAGTGGAAAAACTTTCAGTTAGATAAATATTTACAAAAGCTTATTTACAAAAACACGGGCACTAACAAGCCCTTAAATGAAAATACGAATTTATAAATAAATCCAGTCCTTTACAAAACAAAGCAAAGAAAGAAACAAAATACAAATAGGTCTCGGTCCTATTACATTTCACTCATCTCCCAAATCTTCAGAATCGCCCAAACCCGGGACAACATCATCACATCAATCATCATCACCATCATCATCCTCATCAACATCAACATCAACAACAATAATAAGAACAACAACAACAGCCTCCACATCATCATCAAATCATCATCTCATCATCAACAATAACAATACCTGTAAAAAGAATAACAACAACAATAATGAGCCGGAGCCCAGTACACAGCAACACAATCACACAGGAGTGACACACGAGCTTAACTAAATGCAATGTACAATCAACAAGTTATTATCTTTTCTTTAAAATAAACAAATCAACAATGGAGCACTCACACTCCGGAACAAGCCAATGGGAATCTGGGGGTCCTGAGTAACAGCAGCTGCTCAGGGGGTTGATATAGATAGACCGGATATCTATATCTCCTATATCTAACCGATAAAGAATATTAATAGCATCATCTAGGGTTCACACTCCTTTATACACTCCACTTATCCCGGTCTATAACATCAGTTAGTTCAACGGTCCCATACCCGTGAACTAAAACATATTATTTCCTCCCGAGCCTAAGTAAAGAATATACCGATACAGTTTACCCTATTAGCTACCCACTTAGCCCTTAAGATAAACCACCATTGCATCATGGTGAACCATTGCATCATGGATTTAAGTCATTGCATCATGACAAAAGATTGGGCTAAGTGCCTAACTACCGTGCCATTGCATCATGACAAGGTTGTCGCTCCCCGGATCCGGATTCAACGACGTAAAGCACAACCAACACTCATCAATTATTAAGCCGTCTTTAAGTTATTAATCCATTTAGGATGCCTATCCTATCAATCATCACGCAAGTTACTGCGTACCTTAAATATGAAATCCAAACAGAGTCTCAGAAGGAATTCCAGAAGATAATCCAGAAGATAAATCAGATATCCACTTCTGTTAAGGAAAGAGCTTGTATAAGAAACTAAACTAAACTAATCATCCACTTCAACAAACTCATACAAGAACTTATATCAATTAATCACTAATCTCTAACTCATTTTATTAACTCCTATTTGATCAGACACTAATGTGGAACCCCACTATGGCTGCGAATATCGCCCCGCCAAAATATGGACAGTTCTCCTTTGTCTGTCAAAGAATTTCTTTTCTCTTTATTTATAGTGTTTTATTACAAAAGCATTAACAAAGAATTCATTAACCAAAAACATTCATTTTCCAAGTACACACACATTTGAAACAACATATTCCCCATATTAATCAAAGATCATCCTATTTCATTCATCTAAGCTAATTAATAGCTATTAACCCATTTTAGCTTAACATTAGCCAAATTGATTAGAATTAGTCATTTAAGTCATTTACTAAGCCAAGGTGATCAAACTATATCAATCTAATTCATTTTAGCTTAGTAAAGTTCATTAAGCCAAGTTAGACTTAGATTAATTACTAATTCATTATATATCTAAGATCTAGTCACTTAATCCCAAGTTAGCTTAAACCTATCCAAATTCATCAAAGTTAAACAATCTAATCCATTTTAGTTCATTCAAGTTCATTTAGTCAAGTTGAACCTAGGTTTGTTAACTAAGTTCATTTTATAACTAACTTCTAGATTTAATCTAATTGTTTGTAAAATCTATAAATCTACTTAACCTATGTTTAATTACATGAATTAATTCACTCAACACATCAAATATCACTTATCTATCTCATTTTAGCTCAAAAGGATCCATTTCCTAAGCAAAACACATTTAACAAACAAAAACAAGTTTTTGACTTTGTTTTGAAAAGTGTTGCAGCTGGAAAGAATCAAAATTTAAGCATCGATAACTTTCTAATTTGTAAAAACTCAAAACATGAAAGTTGTAGATCTCTTTTTAAGCTTTCCAACGCAACTTGAATCACCTCAATCGGAGGTCGTATGAAAAAGTTATGGCTAAAATACAAACGGCTGCGAAACAGGGAAGTCTACACGACCGGGTACACGGCCGTGTACTGAGGCCGTGTTGGGTAAAAAAAATGACCCGAGAGCAACTTTTAAGAATTTCAAGGCCTACACGACCATGTACACAGGCTGTGTACACTGGAGCGAAAAAATGACGAAATCCCCTGTTTTCAAAATGCATTTTACACTTCTTAAAATTCTTTAAACTCATTCCAAAGTTACTCTAAAGCTTGTTACATGATCATCCCATCATTCAAACAACACCAAACATCTCCAAAACTTCATCAACTCCAAATCACTATTCATCATCTTCTTCCTCCAACCAAACCCCAACTTCCATCAACCATTAAACCAACAAATACATAAATAAACAGCACTCTCAACCCAATTCAACATCAATTCATCAATTATGTAAATAACAAGTAAAACAAAGAGAAATAAAAACGAAAACTTAGCTTTTAGAAAAGAACACAAGTTGAAACTTCCTCCTCTAGCTCGGTTTCCTCCATCTAGTTCATCTCCTAGCTTTGATTCATCCTCTAGTTGGCTTTGATCTTGAGATCAAGTCTTGAATTTGGAGAAATGAAGAAAGAAAGAAGAAGAAGAAGAAGCAGAAGAAGAAGAAGAGGGAAACGTAGGAAAATAAAAGGGAAAGAAAGGGCAGCCCAAAAGGATAGAAAAGGAGAGTATATAGTTTAAAATTTAGATATTTTAGAAATAGGGTATAGGTTTAGAACTATCAGATCGATATCTATAGTTCCAGAAGTATTTAAAAGATGATTTCTGAACCGATAGGTTATAAATTAAGATCTTGAAATAATAACTTAATTTAGGAATTTAATTTGGATAAAGATATTTAATTTGAGTTCGGGTTCAAGAACTGATATTTTTATTCAAGTAAATGAACTCAAATTTTACTGAGATTTAGGAATTAGTGTTTAGGCTAAGAATCAAGGATTTAGGAATCTCTAAACATTTCAATGACTTGTTTAGAGAATTTAGATTTCAAATCTCAAAACCAACTTAATTATTAGCTAATTAAATTAAGCCAACTTGTCTAATTAAATCCTATAATTCATTTGATTCATTCAAATCTATCTAAACCCAATTTCCAATATATGTGAAGGTTTGGGGTATTTCATTCTTCCCACCTTACAAGAATTTCGTCCTCGAAATTCACTTAACTTTTGTTGATAGGAGACATATCATATCTTTTCAAACTTTGTTATCTCAAAAACCTTTTATCATTTTAAGACTTTTACTTAATCTTTATGGTTCCATTACGCTTCTGTTGCGCACTTTGATCATTTTCTTTGAATTTTGTTCTTATACTTCTTCATTTTGAATTATTTGGAAAACATATATAAATTTCAAATTCTAGTTGTATATAGTTATTGTCAAAAGGATTTTGAAGTTCTATTGGATATTTTTCATTATCTTTGATTTCAGAAAAACATATTGGGATTTTGAATCATTTTTCCTTGATCACTTATATTTGAAAATTTTCTTTTCATTTTCTTTACAAGAAACATTTTGATATTCGAGTTACATTGATTCTATTCTTTTCTTGAAAATCATTTGTTCATGTTTTGATTTTAAGATTTTGAAAATTTTAATGTCTCTTTAACTTACTCAACTGATTTTCCATGCAACTTCAGAATATATAAAGCAATCGGAATTAGTTTAGCGTTTTCAACCCTCCACTGACTCGATTTTTATGAAGACTCAAACTCAAACAAAACAACAAACGACTTGACCAAGTGCGTCTCTCGCCTTGAGATAACACATAACGACACAACACAAAAGACATAATAAAACAACTCAACAATGGGTTATAAACTCGCTATTCCATTCTCACTTGCATATATATGTCAATTTGCATATGAAACATACAGTATCCGAATTCTTTTAATGATCAAAGATGTTATGTTTGGTATTCATCTTGATATGATAGTAATCAAGACGTTTCATTTCATTTTGGATCGTATATATATATGGAATTCGATTCTATTTGGGATCGAGAATATGAAATCAATTTTTTTTTTTGTTTGGATCGAGAATATGGAATCGATAATAAATAGTTATCTATTCAATGTTTTAGGATTTCAAATCTTGGTTTCCATTTTGACATGAAATTGACTTTTGGAAATTTCTTGAACACTTTTACCCGTGATATACTTAGGATATTTCTTCAATTATCTCATTTTAATCTTTTCATTTTAGAAGAAACTTATATTTGATTTAGATTTGAAATTTCGGTTTTACTAGACAATTATATTTCGATATATGTTATCGTATTAGTAGATTTGGGTAGATTGAAATTTACATCCCAATCTAATTGAAATTTGGAATCATTCTTTTCATTTTGAGTTTTCCTTTCCACTTAATTTTAATTTATATCTCTCACATATATAAATTTGATATGTAAAGGTCGATTTGATTTTAAATTTTCTTTTCTATTTGATTCTCTTCATTTTAAGCTTTAACATTAGTTTTGATTTTGGGAGATATATGTTGGTCATATGTAACTTTAAGGAATCATATTTACTTTATATATTTGAGTTTTCTTCTATTTGATTCCAATATATGTTTATCACATTTACACTTTTAAGAAGTCAAGTCACTTATAATCTTGAATTTTCTTCTCATTTCAATTTCTCAATTTTGTCAACATATCAACAAATTGCACTTAAGAGAGGAAGAAAGAAAATTCCTATTATAGTCTATCAAATTTTATTAAAACAAACACTTCAAAACATAACATACAAACACCTAAGAGTCTATCTCAAATTTTAAAGGATTTAGGGGATAAATCCTAGTGTTTGTCTAAATCATTTGTGCTCTATTTACATTTAGTCAAATTTGAGTTAATTTCAATTTACAAGCAAGCATTAAACAAGCACTCACAATTATAACAAAATTACATAATAAACATACATGTATATATTACATCAAACACACATATACCTTATAGCATTCACAAATTATCATAAGACAAATCAATTTAAAAGAAACATGTATTATATATAAACAACACATAGAAATCATGCAATGTTCATTTAAGTTCATTTCAAATATCAACAGAAAATAAATTTGAGCCAAGTTGATTAATTTTAGTGAGACCAAATTATTTTATTAACTACTAACTAATGATTTATCAAGCAACCAGAAACAACAAACAAGCCAATTAAACAAACCGGATTCCCAAATTTTCCCGCACTCAACTCACCGATTCCAAAACGCAACCTAATTCATTATGCAAGAAGCAATGTTTAAGATAAACATTGCTCTGATACCATTTGTAAAGACCCGACATGCTCAATTCTCAAATTAAGCACACCAAGTCCCCAACTACGTATAACTCTTACGAATTATACGTAAGGTTGTCTTTAAAGAAGGTGTTTATGTTGAACATTGCTATTCAATTTTAGATTATGAAATCGTTTAGTTAGATTTCTAAATAACTGGATTCGGCAGCGGAAAAATAAACTTTAATAAAAACGTTTCTACATAAAAGCATTTCAAACTTCCACTATTGAAAGTGGAAAAACTTTCAGTTAGATAAATATTTACAAAAGCTTATTTACAAAAACACGGGCACTAACAAGCCCTTTACATGAAAATGGCTCATAAAATCCATGTCTTGTACATCATGATTTAACCAAGTCATCCGGCATAGCACTTACTTCCATCATACCACCAACGAAACCTGGAATATTAAAGAATGAGCTGCAAAGCCTAGTACACAGTAATACAAACACACACCGCATGTCATGTATATTTAGGCTAATGCAACAAGCACGATTTAAGTTTAATTAGATTTAAGTCATCAACCAAGTATTCCTACATCCCAAAAATAAAAACATGCACAAAAGTACTCATGACTATTGCCAAACAAATAGGGTAAGGTTCTCTTAACGGATCACGCACTAAAGAAGGGGGGTTTGATATGTCCCCAGTACTTACTAGAAAGAAAAGAAATAATTAGTCTCGTATGGTTCAACCTCTCGTAGATAACCATCAATGAGCACGGTCTATTGCAACGCTTTATGATAGAGCCCACACCCCGCATAACTCCCTTACAACTTCTCTCACCTACTAATTGACTATCGTATTTCGGAATCTCCCCTATCGACTACCCACTTGTCCTTACCACACACCCTGTGGAGGCCTAATTGCCTACTACTACCACATCATCCCGGAGTTGCGATCAAACTCGTAACCCAGTCCGGGGGTGCCACTCTTGGAGTAAGCGGCCAAGCAGTAACCAACAGTTATTTTAACTAAGTTTATGGTTTAGTCCGGTTATTACAACTAACTTAGCAAGCAACACGCAATTACTGCGTACCTATTGGTCAACTAAGCTTATTATCCATTTCCAAATCAAGGTCCAATAACTGTTTTGAAATGACCCAACGTTAATTTATAAATAATATATGTAGATTGATTGTTGCATGTGTGTATGTGTTTGTGTGAATTAGTGTATTAATAAGCTAGAATAATATATTTAGCATGATAGTTTAGTTATGTTATTAATTATTATGTTAATGTAAGTGGTTGTTGTAGTAATTAATGTTTGATGAATTAAATGTGTTTTTAGATAAATTCTTAACCCATAAGCTTAGCAATTTTGGTCTTCTTAAGCCCCAGTACAAGCCCAAATTTAAGCCTAAATCTAAGCCCAAATAAGGCCCAAGCCTTCCCAAATCTACCCTCCCCAAAAGTCAACATTATTAGGATAAACATCAATACTAATTTACATCATTAGATCCACAAACAAAAAAGGTGAGGAAATTCGTAATTCCTCCAAAGCCCAAAATTTCAATACCCAAATCAAGTTTTCTTGGACTCAACACACTAAAAATCCCTTCCCTAAGTCTTATATATACATTTAGGTAAGTTCATTTGATGTTTAAGATGTCTTATTTTCCTCTTAATCCGTGAAATATACATGTGAAGTATAATACAAGTAGTTAATGTGCTAAATTCTTGTTGAGATGTTGTAGAGTGGTTAGAAAAGCTTTAGAATACTTAACATGTTATAGATAGATTGTAGTAGGCTTTTATGTGGTTTGGAATGAGTTGAAAGAGGTAAAATGTAAAAAATTTTAAGTTTGGAAAACAAGGAAATCTGCAATGCGAATTGCAGTGTACGCCGCCTCGTAGCTGCCGACGTTAAAGTTTTTAATTATGATCTTTTGGAAATTTTCTCAAACACCGGGACGTTGAAGATAGAATTTCCCAGCGTTAGAACCCTGATTTCTAACTTTTCCAAATTTTCTTAAACGCAGCCGGCATTCACGTTAACATTGCCAGCGTAAAGACTCCAAGTTTGTACAGAATACATACTTCTTAACGCCGCCTTATACGCCGCCGGCGTTAAGGTTTGCATTGTCAGCGTTAATGGCTGACGTGGATTTGTAAATTTCAAGTTTTTCTAACTTCTTCCAACTTTTCCAATACATGATATAAGACTTTTTAATCAAAGATTGCCTTGTATGACGTTGTATATATGTCATGTGATGACTTTGGATTGTTTTTACTTAAATTTCAATAATTTTTCTAAGTTCTAATCTAGTAAATATAAGATTGACTTAGGATAGTAATGTGATATAGTTGATTTATGTGGAATAGAGATAGATACTCAGTTGGAGATTCCGTCAATTCCCAAATCAAATCAAGTCCACAATACTTTGATTGATTGTTGCTTTGGATAGCATATACCAATTTCACCTTAATCAAAGATTATTGAAAGATATTGAAATTGGTTATACTTTACGTCATTGAATCCAGAACCGGAGAGCGACAACCCTGTCATGATGCAATGGTACGGTGGTTTAGGCACTTAGTCCAATCCTTTGTCATGATGCAATGACTCAAATCCATGATCAATGGCCATGATGCAATGGTGATTTCTTTTATTAGCTAATAGGGTTAACTATATCGGTATATTATCTACTTAGACTCGTAAGGAAATAATATGTTTTAGTTCATGGTATGGGACCGTTGAACTAATTGATATTATAGACCGGGATAATTGGAGTGTATAAAGGAGTGTGAACCCTAAAGGATGCTATTATATTCTTTATAGGTTAGATATAGGAGATATAGATATCCGGTCTATCTATATCAACCCCCTGAGCAGCTGCTGTTACTCAGGACCCCAGAATTCCCAAGCTTGAATTGGAGTTTAAATACTCCAGTGTTGTTCTTTTCACTTAACTATAAGATAATGAAGTTGTGGTGATTTATTATATTGCATTTAGTTAAGTGAGCATTGCATATGGATTTGTTTGCACTATTGTGTATTGAGCATTTGGCTCATGCTGCTATCTTACAGGTGACTTTAATGATGATCCCTATGACGATATGGGTTATGGGATTGACTGGGAGGATTCTATGGATGACTAAGAGAGAGAGGCCTCGTATATGCTTAGGATTCCTTTTGATGTAAATTTTGTGAAGTGTTTTGGCTTAATTGTTAAGCCTTGGAATGTATTTTGAGCTGAATTGTATTTGTAATATGGTTGGGTTGTATGTAGGATTTCTATGTTTATATGATCCTTGGGAAGTTATAATATATATATGATGTTTGACTTGCATATAGACAATGACCCACTACCTATGTAGTGGTAGGGTTTCTTAGTTCAAATCATGTAAATGTTATATCTATTTTAAACAGGTAACCATTACAAACATCTCTTTTTAAGACGACCTTAAGTATAATACTTGAATATTATTCTAATATTTGGGTATTATGCATGGTTGGGAGATTTGGCACACTTAATAATTGAGTTAAGTAGGCGGGGTCTTTACATGTTTATAATCGAGATTAAAATTAGTTTATGACTAACCATCTTTAACCCATATATCTTGTTTGTTGTACCCAAGTTGTATAGACTTAATCATTTAGTTCAATTACTAGGTTAAGTTAACTAAACTTAATCAATCTAATTCATTTTATACTTAATTATATACACTTAACTAGTATAAAAAGTTTTCAACTTTGTTTATTTACATGACAACTTGAAACAAACAAAATTTAGGCCTTAATAGTTTTAAAATTTTAAAAAACTTAAATCATGAAAGTTTTAGATCCCTGTTTAAGCTTTTCGAAGGCTCTTGAATCACTCGATCTGAGCTTGGACGAAAAAGTTATTATCAATTTTAAAACAGTATCACGAGTAGAGAGTAACATAGGGGAAGCGGCTGGATGTACGCCACTGTGTTTCTCAGCGAATTTTTTTTGTGGAACACAGTAAGAAGCACGGTGGGAAACATGACCTCGTGTTTTCGCTGTGTTTTTTGTGTTTTGTGAATTTCCTCTGCGTTTTTGGTCCAAGAGAAACATGGTTGTAAACATGATGTCGTGTTCCCTTCGTGCTGTCCGATTTTTTACTTTTTCTTCATGTTTTAGAGATCAGAATGAAGCATAGTGGGAAATATGGTGTGTGTTTCCATCGTACTCTTCTGGGTTTGTGTTTTTGCGTTTTAAACTTCATTTTCTTCATCAAAACCAGTTTTTAAACAAGTCTTATGGTGATTTAATGGTACTTGATGTTTGTATATACGCCTAAATTCAACTATATTCACGCTCCATGTGCTAAAGCATGATAAATTTAAGATCAAAGCTCAAATCATCTATGTTAATAGCAATTACTAAGATTATCGTGGTTTCATTGAAATTTTTAAACATTTCCAGTGAAATTGTTTACTTAACTTACTCTAACATCAATATCACTACTTTCTACTCATTCCATATCATAATTTTCAACATATAGAAACATTTATCTTCCTCTTTATTACTTCCAGACATGTCTTATTTCGTCACTATCACAGGTTCACCTCAACAAAGGTCGAGTTTTGAGCTTTTACCTTGTTGTAGCAGTTGTAGGGTGATTATCTAAATCGAAAACACATGCAAACTGATTTTCTTTCTTCCTTCACTTGTTTCAGCTGGAAAAGACGATTTTAAACTCCAAAATCACTCCAACACCTAATTTCTCACGACCCATGTCATGAACCAACATACCTAAATCAGTTTTCATTATTAAAACACTAATACTCACAATTTGGTGTCTTAAAATTTCATACCTATCTTGACATGAATTTTATTGGGATGGCGGGGCTCCTTCCTCTTTTATCACTACTTCATCCTCTCCATTTTTCTCATGTAAAGACACCACATAAGCTAAGTAGTACTACACTTTTGCTTATCCTATTTATTTAACACTAATAAGGAGTTAAGATTTTAGAGAACTTTACCTTAGGTTTTGAGAGGGCTTTATGAAAGGGTAAGAGGCTGAAAAAGAGAAAATGAATATTTATATGAGAGAGGAAAGGCAGAATTAGGGTTTTAAACAAGGGAAAAATGGTCTCCTTTTAGGGTTTTTGCCACATGGTACGATCTGCTGTATCTAATCTCACATATGCAAGACCCTTAACTCGTTTTAAATAGTTTGGAGCTTTTAATTAATCTCTTGGGCTAATAATGACTTAATATACCATCTAAATCGAATTTTGCAAAACTAAAGCTTCTAATGACATTGTTTCGATTTTTTTTACAAAACTTTTCATTTAAAGGACTGCTTTAAAATTATAATTTAATTTATCTCGATATTCGAATTGCTTTTGAATTTTCAATATTTGGCTTTTCGGTTTGGAACTAATTTAGTAATTTTGAAAAATTTAGCAATTTAAATATATACATAAATCCGATTGGATTCAATCGATCTTATTTAATTTTTTGATTTCTGATGACTGGTGTTTGGATCATTTCAACTATATATATATATATACATATATAATTTAAACTTCGTTGCACATTTTTATTCTAAGATATATATAGATATATATTTATATATATACACACATAAAACATTACAATAAAAATGTGCCATGAATAAAACTTGATAGCTTAAAAAGGAAATTAATAATGGAAAAAAAAAAGCATATCATTAATGACAAGTGAAATCACACCCTAAGTTTTAATATTCGATGATCAATTTGTTTCTTTAATTAAAATAAATAGATAATAGTATAAGAAAGGGTTAATGTAATTACTATATAGAGAAAATATCCAATCCAGTAGTCGAACTTAAAAAAATTCAATAGTCTTTGAGTGCATGAAAAGTTTAATTGGGTATAAAATTGAACTTTTAAAATTTAGGTACCCAATTGACCTCTTCAGCAAATTTCAAATACCAAATTGGGTATTATTCCACTATATAAAACATTACAATAATAATGTGCAACAAATAAAAGTTTCTGACTTATATTTTGTCACATCCTAGAAATTTAATTAGTACAGTCTCGCCGTAATTATCAAGGTTTATGGAGTTTGTCAAACATATGGTCCATAAGCATTTGATAACTATTAGGTTCACCAAATAATATCACACTTAAAAGATATTTACAAAAATGGGGCTAGAATTAAGTCTTTGATACTTACAGGTATTATTCTGGGCATTTTGTGTTGTTTCTTATGGATTTCCTGCAAAAGAAGCTCTAGGGTGGTGAGCATAATTCCACGTGCTCAATAAGTAGTTCAGAATCTTGCGATATTTCAAAGAAGTCAGCGAACACGTTTATTAAATGTATTCATGATCAAATATTATGTCATCCACATGATGTTGACTAGTTCATCACGAGATTAGAGAAATTAACCCCACTTTAATATGGGTTTCAAGGAGTTTAAACACATATTAATTTCCATTGAACCAAGAATGTGCAATGGACCGCTGTCCTCCAAAAACCTTTTAGGACTATCCTCAGATAGCTTGTAGCCTTTATTGCGACCTCCTCTCGTGTCATTTAGGTCAATAAAGGTTAGAAGAAGAAATCCTATTTTACCTGAATGGCCGGTTTGATGGACACAGGATGTTTGATTTCTTGTGTAATGAGAGTCGTTTTATGAAGGTCCGAATAAATTCTTAAATTATCTTGTTTACTTTAGATGATCACTCAATTCGTCACACCACATCAAGCAATTACAATACAAACAAACATTTAATCAATTAAATGCGTTTATTTTCTAGATTACCATTTGCACACAATATATCGACATAAGGATTCTTTAAGAATAGCTGTAAAGCTGGACCACTTATCAAAATAAGTTTTGTGTGTGGAATAAGTTGTTGTGGAGCAATACATAAAAGAATGGTTTTGAGGAGATAAATTAGTGTTATGATGCAAGGTTTTATTTTAATCGAAGTTATAGTATGATTATACTATAAGTTTATTGAGGGATAAGAAAACTTTATCCTTATTAAAAGATTCACCATATGTATAGGTAGGTGTATAATGAACTAATTAGCTTAGTTTGTTTATATCAAGAACCTTGTGATTAAGCACTTTAGGTATTAATTAATTTAAAAAGCTATGATTTTATTTAGAAAATCTTGAAAAAAAAATTCTAAATAGTTTGATAAGTGGGTATAGCTTGAAGTATTTAGAAAATTAATTATAATTTTATAATATATGATATAGTTGTCTAAATATAAATTCAATGATATTGCTTTTCGCAGTTGTTATGATTTAAACTTTATAACCAACTATTACATTAATATTCTGTGATCTCCTTATTGGGATATGCATATTATTATTGATACTAGTATATTCATTTAATTAAAGTCTTAAGGTGAGTTATAATTATTAGTATAGTTTTCATAATTTCTTTATTTACTGGCTATAATTGATAAATTAGTGTAAATACTCAAAAAATGTGAAAAAATTTGTAATTGACAATAATGACAGCATGAATATCATGGAGTAATGATACAATATTTTTGTGATTTTTAGAAGTCATTTAGATATTTTATACCAGTAATTCGGATTTCACTATTTTTGGCATTTTAACAGCTATAATTGTATAGTTTTTAAAATTATCAAAATTTCATGAAAATTTTTGAAAACTTTATATGTTGTAACTAATATTATATTGTACTTACTGTCAAATTTTGGAGCGAAAGAACAAGTTTTGATATTACAATATATCCTCATTGGAGATTAGCTACCCTTCACCAGCACCACCATAAGACGGTGGAGACACCTTCTTGAAGCTTGTCGAACAGACTCCCTATATCCCCAGACCCTTAACTTTCAATTTTGGTGATTTTATGATTTCGGTTGTGAGTGTGGTGAATTTTATAAGTTTTAGGCGGTATTTATAGTGAATTTCCAGAGTTTGTTAATTCAATGAAAATTACCAGGTGTTGATATTTTTCCATGCAAAAATTATCACAAAATCCATACATTTTACACGTCCATATCGAAATTTACAGTGATTTTTGACAAATGTAAAGTAATTTTTCTAATTTTGACACCTAATTTTGCATGTATGTATTAATTTTCCCTAATTTATCTTTATTTGAAAAATTATGACATCTGTTTTCACAAAATTTCTATTTTTTCCTGATTTTCAAAGAATTTGATTGAGGTTTATGTCTTCATTTGGTAATTATTTGGTCAATTTACCCTTTTTATAAGTAAATTTTGTTTTTTTTTTTGGAATTTTCCTTTAATTTTTTCAAATTTAGAGTTTTGGTTTTTTTTCAGAATAATTGTGATATTTTTAGTTGCTTAATAGCCTTTGTCTCCTATTTTTGGTGTTTTGTAGATGAATTTAGGGATATTTAAGTTAAATTAAGGGTATTTTAGTTTTTTTACTATTTTAATTTGGCTTTATTTGATAAATTCAGCTAAATTTTACACTATTCATTGATTTGACTACATGTAATTTACGTTAATTTACTTTTCATTCTTACGTTTACTTAATTACAAATTACTATTTCATGATTTCTATTTACCATTTATTTATTAACATCGATCATTTACTATTTACCATTATTTTATTTATTATTTAAGGAGTTTTGTTAATTTATTTTGTTACTTGAGTTTTAAATTCTTATACTAATTCTTTAATCTTTAATAATTTTCTTCGATTTTTAGGATTATTATATTCTTAATATTGTTTTTCCTTTTAGCTTATTTATTCAATTCTAACTATTATCTTACTTAATTCATATTTTAGTAACATGGACATTCTTATATTATTTTAGGATTAATCCTTGTATTCTATAAAAATCGGGGTATCATAAGTTATATAAATATAAATATAGAGAAATAGATAATAATATAAGGGAGATTAATGTAATTGCTATATAAAGCATTGCAATAAAAATGTGCGACAAATAAAATTTCCTTGCTTAAATAATTATATAGATAAAATGAAAAATGATGAAAAAAAAAAATAAGAGCAAGAAAAATAAGAGAGATAAAATGGATAATTGGAGTGACAAATGTGTTTCCTTAAATAAAAATGGACAAATACTATATTAAAGAGATTGATATATTACCTTATAAAACTATATGTTAAAAATGTGTGATAAATAAATAAGTTCAAGCACCTTAAATAAGATAAAATTAAAAATGATAAAATGAAAAATTAAGAGAGATAAAAAGGATAATTAGAGTGATAAATATGTAACCTTAAATAAAAATGGATAAATAATAATATTAAAGAGATTGATTAATTACCTTATAAAATTATATATTAAAAATGTGCGATGAATGAATGAGTTCTAGCTCAAATTATATAGATAGATAGATGATAAATTAAAAACTAAGAGAGTAGAAGGGATACTTAGAGTAATAAATGTGTAACCTTAAAAAAAATGAAAAAATAATAATATTGAAGAGATTGATAAATTACGTTATAAAACTATATATTAAATATGTGCGATGAATGAATGAGTCAGATTAAATTATATAGATAAAATAAAAACTAAGAGAGATAAATGGATATTTAGAGTGATAAATTGTAACCTTAAATAAAAATGGACATAATAATGTTAAAGAGATTGATAAATTACCTTATAAAACTATATATTAAAAATGTGCGATGAATGAATGAGTTCTGGCTTAAATTATATAGAAGATGATGTATTAACATTTTGTAAATTTCATTTAAGGTATCAACATTTGGATTAATTTTCAATTATCTTTCTTTAATATTCCTCAATGATTAATTATGACACCTTATTTGACTCACTTTGGAAATGTTAATTAATCTTTTTAATTACTTTAGATGTTGATGTTTTAAATGAATTACACTTAGATGTTGATTTATTCTTTTAAACACTCAAAATATTGATATGTTAAATGAATTTACTCTCATACATTGATATGTTGATGTAATTTTTCTGAGATTTATATAATACGCATGTGACTACTTTAAAACCAACCATATCTACAATATTTGGTTTTATAAGTTTTCAATAATAAAAAAATTCTAGCATGCAATAAAATCTTTTAATATATTACTAAATTTATTATGGATTCGGATGCTTATGGTTAGGCATGGTAAATGGGCCGTGTCATGCCGCCATCGTGCCAAATTTTGCATTCTTTGCATGCCGCGTGCTTTCACTTGCTAGGCCCATTCGTGCTCATGTGTCGTGTCGCGTAGCTTGTCGGTTCACATGCTTTTAACCTGGTCCTGTTTCATACAGTTTATTTAGTTTTTTATAAATTATTTTTTACTTATGGTTTTTTTTGTAATGGTTTTTGGAATTTTAATTAAGTTAATTATTTAAATTAGTTATAAATAAATTATATATTTAACATAAATAAAGTGTAGACAATTAATGAAGCAATATTTTTAACTCAATTAACAATAATATGTATTACATTATTATTTACATAGATACTGTTGAAGTATATGCGTGCTTAAAAGATTGGATTGATGCTGTTGGCAAGAAGCAGACAGATGGCTCAAGGATAATGACTTGGGATTGAAGGGTTTCTATCGCCACCAAATTTGCAGCTGCATACACAAATAGAATAGTGGGTTGAGGCTAGAGAGAAGGTTCCTAGGAAAGTGTATGGTTGATAATTTTTTATTTTAATATTTTTGTATTTTTGTAGTTAAAAGATGATACTAACAAAATTTAATTTTCCATCAATCTTAATGCATTTATTAATTTTATTTATTCAATAATTTTAAATTATTCTAATAAATTAATTAATCAAGTTCAACATTTAATATAAATTTAATTACTATTATAAATATTATTTGATAATTTTATTTTTTTATTTTCTAAAAAGTTTGAAGTTAATATGCTAATAGTAATACAATTAAAATCATAAAAAAATACTAAATATATTATGCTTTTTAATAAGACAAATATATTTAATTAAAATAATAAAAATTATTTATTTAAACACAACTTATAATAAATTAAAAAATAAATCACTATCATTTATATTATTATTTAAAAAAAAAACCTGCATGCTGATTTGCATACCCTACATACTATATCTTACTGGTCCACTTATTTCGTATACCCCTTCCTGACCTATATGTACTCGTGTTTTTTTTTTTTTTTCTTCGTGTGCCGTGATTTACGCGTGCTGCAGCCCTTAAGGCATGCCTACTTGTGATTTATTTATTATTATTTTTTTTTTTTGCCGTATGTACTTATGACGCAAATTACACCAAATAAGAAAAATAAAAAATGAGGTTGCTGCTTTTCACCGATTGTCCGGACGGTTGTACGTACGATGAGAGGACAAAATATGTAGGGACACATTAAAAGGAAGTGCGGGATGTGTTATCATGCAAGTGGTTTGCAATATTTTTTTTTTTTACTTTTTTTCTCCTGGTGGGTTTATATTACTTTTGGTTTAAGTGTTCTTCCACGTCTCCTCTCCACCAAACATTGTCGTCATTAATATCTCATGCTGCAAGGTTAAGGGATTTGGTTTCGGTTAATTTAACATCGACCTTAAAAGGATGTAGAACCGACAAGTTAAACAAGCTTTTAAGGATTTTAGTTTATTTTAAGGCGTTACTTTTGTTTATAAAGTATCTAATTTAATTGGCAGACTGTGGGAGGGTTTTATTAAAGTATGTACATGTTTGGCATGACATGCTTTTCAACTATTTGAAAAGTTTTGTGGGATATGAGTGGTGAGCAGTGAGCTCAGTGTTTATGGCACTAATTTTCAGAGATCCATGTGGTAGTTGATGCTTCAATTCTAAATGAATAAATATTACAAGTTCTCTCTCTCTTCTCTCTTCGATTATATGTATAATCTTTTATACTTAAATTTTAAAAAATATTTAGGTCTATAAAGGGTGTCATAAGATATTGATTTAATCTCTAATACTTTATATTATGTAAACATTACAAGGGAAGGTTATCAGTGACTCTCTGATAATAACTAAATATTTCATCACAAAATACTACATATCTATATGTATATATACACTATTTGAGGACATTTGCACATCCAATAAAAAAAATAATAACATGTAGAGCATGCAAATACAATGTGCTCATGGTGGAAAGAAGAAAAATTAATTTAGAAAAGAAGGCAATCTTCCATTTTTTTTTGGCCACTAAAATCTTCCATTCATAAGTGTGTATTTTAATAGTTAAGATTTATCTCCGTAAAAGAGAACGGGATGAAGAGAGTTATTTCATTTATGAATTTCATTGATGAGCATCAATATGTCAGTACGATATGCAAAAATATGGGGAAAAATGGATGAACTGTTTTATATATACCAAACTAGTAAGAATGTAAGATAATATATCTTTTCTTGAAGTTATTTATGGTCAATATAACTCACATGAGTCATGATTAATTCCCCATTATGACAAGTTTTCCAAATAGATGTTGTGATTAGTGTAAGAGCTATTAAGTATCAAATTTTACTAAGAGTGATGCATAAATATTTGATCTCTTAAGACAAAAATTCAACAATACGATGATATTTATCTCACATTTCTTGAGATTTTTAAAGATTTAAACCATCAATATCATCAAATGGATCGCATTGACAATCTAAATAAAAAAAAAGTCTTTTGATTTTTAGTAATGAGCATGTTGCAAGTGTCGAACTTGCCAGTGGAGCTTTCTTCTTCTGAGTGAAAGGAGGGTGCGCGAGCATCATGAACTTGTAAGTGGAACGCAGGTTGTCCGACGTGACCACTCTAATATTTAAGTTAGCTATAGGTCCTTTCAAGTGCTTAGGAATCAAAGTATTAGTAGTGTTAAGTATGGTAGAAAACTTACTTGTCTTGAAGGATCCTTATGGGTCCTTATAGAGGGTAGTCATAATAGACTCCAGGGAAGATCACAGAATGTTTTCTTTACACTAGCGGGTTTCCCTTGGGTTTTTAGCTAGCCTAATCCGTGGGGCACAATAGTGCTAGGTGTGGAATGCAATTGTACCACGATGTGGCATGGGCATGCTAGACACGGAGGGAAGTCAGATGGGCATAAATTGCTAGGGAGATTCAGATGTCAGGTCGCATGCGTGCCCCCATTGAGGTCGGGGGTTGCAACTAATACGACATCATTGCTACAAACCTCTGTTCTTAGGTTTGCAATCAAGGTCATGAGTGTGTTTTGCTTTGGATGATCGAAGTCATATGGGAGCTTCTCTTTGAGATCGAGGGTTGTTTTTCCTTGAGGCCTTCATGGAGTGGGCTTTATGGGCGGTAGCCTTAGCCACAGATCTTCTATCAATAGAGCCATATTTAGAAAAATTAGTTACCATATAAACTTTTCCAAGGATGCTATTTCAAAAACCAGTAATCCTAATACAAACATACATATATATAAATAGGATGCTTAACCATGAGTTTGTTAAACCTAATATTTGACATAGCCATCTACAACATTTATATCTAAACAAGGACAATTTCTTTGTACCTATGCAATCCCTAACACCTTATTTTGAAGAATGGGCATAGTATGTTTTATTCTGGTTTGCCACTTGAGTCGAATCGAAGTTTTTCTTTTAATTTCGAATCTAAACATATGATTTAATTCATATTTTTTTCAAACTAAAAAGAAATAGCTCAATATGGTTTAGTTTGTGATTCAAATAATTTTTTACTATTAAAATAAAAATACATCCCATCAAAAGACTTGAATTATATATTTCTTATTACTAATGGAAATATAAGTAATAATGTTCGAAATTAATTATTTATGCAAATAAATATGTCAAAATTATAGTGGGAAAAGATTTCATTTATTATAAAACTATAATCACATATTAGTTTCATTCTTTTAAATTATCTTAAGTTATAATGATATACTATACTCGATAAAATTAGAATATCCAATCTTAATATGTTGTACAAATTTCAATTTGTTGTACATCTAACGAACACCTTATCAATTACATGAACCGATAAATAACTAGATAATAGAGATTGACTAACTAGTAAAGTAAAAAAAAAAAATGCTTAGAATACTAAAGGTTAAAAACTAAAATTAACTTAGCTGTAAAAACATTTTAAGGATTAAAACATAACATGACCAATATAGTTCTATTTTTACTATTGATATACATCTAAATAAAAATTTAAATAAATGAGTAAAAATTTCCAATAAAATAATTTTTAAAAAATATGTTTGAATTTTTATTTTTTTTAAATATGTAAAATGGTTTGATTTGAAAATCCAAACAAATCAAATCGTAAACTGTTTACTCTTCATCAAACTAAATCATGAATCGAGCCATTATGAAAAATAATTAAAATTTTGATTAGATCAAGTCCAATTTGATTCACTGTTCCATTTATTTTTTGCCCAAGCCTATTGGACGTTTATACTTATTTTATTTGCTGAAAGAGTTAATAAGAATCATTATTTCTCCAAAGCCATAGGATCAGTTTAAGCTGGTCCACCATATTACCAATTGGGTGGAGTATATCCAGTCGGGGGATAAAATGGTCGATTACTTTTGTAGTTTGCGCTGATCAATTTCTCACTTATGGTTGATCACATTGTGATCCAGTCAGAAACCTCATTAAGGTGATCAGTAGCGTATAATCAAGCCAACCACTTCAACCTTTCTATAACATCTTTTCATCCATTATTCTTTTGTACTCGGCCTAGGGTTTTCCCACATTAAGTTCCCAACCTTAAGACATGTCTTAATTTACTCATCAAATGATGAAATTAGCAATATCAGCAAGAAGGTTTCATATCAATGGTGTTGTAGCTTAATGGTAGTTCTTCTGATCTCTCAAGTGACAAATCTCAAGTTTAAATCTTCTTCTTCTTGTAATGAAAAAAAAAAAAAAGATCTTCATTAATTATTGATACTTTTCATAACTCCATGACCTCCATTATTATAAAACTAAAAAAAAAGTAATAATTTAATGAACAAAACCAATAGCAATGACATTCTAAAGTTAAAAACCAATTACGGTATTTAATCTCTCAAATTATGATCATAATTCATAAGCTTACACGATAAACAACGCCGCAAAAACCCACAAGACATGGTGAAAGCAATAATAAATCACATCACATATGTTTTACAACGATAATGTGTATTCTTTTAAAAGCAAAAAGAATATCTTTGAATCTCTTATGTCGACACATTGTCGACACATGATGTGACCTAGGACTTATCACGGGTTCTTCAAAAAATTTTAAAATTAATTAAAAGTAAATTACCACTAAACGTACACCAATTTTTGGGATTGTAGTTTAGTCGGTTAGGGCGGGTTCGAGTCCGGTCAGTCCCGACGGAATAAAAAAAAAAAAAAAAAAATCTACGTATATAATTCAAGATTATGAAAGTTTTTATATAACCTTGCTTGCTAGATGTCCTATAGATATGTGCATCCATTGGCGGGACCCGATTAGACATTATTCGTAATTAGAAATGATTTAAGCTTTGTCTTGTACGGGGATGGGAACATCTAGAGATGGGGACATAGATTCTTAGTATTATATGCAATTATATTTCGACAACTATTTCGGAGACTAGGGCTACGTGCCCTTGAAAAGGAAGCCAGCTAAGTGATGCATGCACGACAAATGTAATACTGTTAAAGAGTTTGGTATAAAAAAATAGGAATATTAATCATTCTGCTAGATGACAACCATTTGGTTTTATAAGCAAGGATATGTTGTATATATAATGTATGTATGTGTGTAAATTATATTAAAACAAGTGTGGGATATTTCCTTTTTTTTTTTATTTTCTAGGGCATGCTCTATGAGGTATGAAATGTTCATCCCGTGGGAGTTGGATTCGATTGGTCATGATTCTGACCGCCCCTGCATCATAATCATGTTAAGATGTAAAATAATCATAAAGTTAGGTCTATTTATGATTCCAGTTGCGTCACATTAAGCATTAAAATAATTTTAGAACTAGGTTTATGTATGTTTTGTTAAATATAATTCAAATTCTTGGACGTCAGTTAGTGTCATCCATTCGGAAAAAATTTAATCCTATGAGATTTTTCTTAAAAATTGAAGATAATTAAGCGCTATCAATTATCGTGCAGAATGACCGATTGGGAATAGGACATCTTACCCTCCTCCCATGTTTTGGTCCAACGGCAGTTGACGGGGCCTTGAAGACGTATGCAACAACAGAAGAACGTGGGGTATGATCTCCAAATTCCCATTTATGTTATTGTCTAGTTTAATGTAACCTTATTTCTCACTAGCGTCGCGAGAACAGGTTTGGGGACTGGTATAAACATGGTAGAGGCTCAAGGATCCAGGGACGAACCGAATTTACGTGGTGTCAAGTCTAAGATAATAAATGGATCGAGTCAAAATGATATAGTATCAAATCCGAATTCAATTCAAATGAAAAAACTCGAAACTCGAAATTGATCGATTTTATTCTTTTAAGTTAATATCACGAATGATACCTGAATATTGATAAAATGTATAACGGATTGAACTTTGAAATTATTCAATTTAGTTAAATTTTGAAATTGATCAATTTAGTAAGTGAAAGAACTTTTTGTGTACGCTAATAATACCTACGTCAAGTTTTTTTTTAAGTACCAATTTGATTTGTTTCAAAGTTTTTTAGTGTTAAATTGATCAATTTCAAAGTTTAGATACAAAATTGATTATTTTAAAGTCAACTACCTAATTGCATATTCATCAAAGTTCATGCACTATTGTGAACATTATCTCAATTTTTTAAGTTCAACCTGATTCAAATTGGTACTCGATGAGCTTAGAGCTCGGATTCAACTTGGTCAGACTCGATTATCGTTGCAAAGATTAATTTGAATAAAACATAAGTTGGGAATTGAGAATTGAATGAAGTCTTTAGTTGATTTGGTATTAAAATATAATTAATGGAACCATTAGATTAAACTCGTGAGCTACTCGAATCGAATATTATAAAACTCAAACTTGAATTTGATAGCTATTTAGTAGCTCAATCTCAAGTCGTACTCAATTGCAGTTGAGTCAAATTCAAGTAACTTCTAAGTAAGCTTGAATCGTTTATTAACCTAGTCAAGTCGGAGTCAAAAAAAAACATAAAACGTACTTTAAATTACACAAAATGAATAAGTATAAATTAATATCTATAAATTAATACAATAATAGAATAAAGATATTATAACATAATAAAATAATTCTTCAACATCGTTATCAAAATGAAAATAATCTTTGGTAGTACATAATAGTATTAGACATTAACAATTGATGTCATTGTAAAAATAAACGATGTCAAAAATAATACTTAAACTTTGACAAAATATGTAAATATGTACATAAACATTGAGATTAATCAATTAGTTTTGAAAATTTTTTTCAATTGATTAATTTAGTACATAAAAAAAAAAAAAAACTTGACAAATATACTATTGGCATACGAAAGTTCTTTCAAGTACTAAATTGATAAATTTTAAAATTAGATACGTAATCAAATATTTTGTCAAAATTTATATACAGGTTGTAATTAACCAAAAAAATGAACAATTAATATTATATTATTAGTAATTAATAAAGTAATATAGACGGTAAGTGACATAGAAAAGGAAACTAGTACTACTTGGCATTCCAAATTCAGACGTGATTTGAGAGCTTTCAGGCTTTTTCTTTCCTTTTTTTTTTTTTTTTTTTTTTTTTTTTTTTTTTAAATTGCTGTCGGGTAAATGGGTGACGGCTGAACCTGCGAGATCACATGGGTCTGGCCGGATCAACGGAAAAGCGGGCTTTAGGGAAAGGCCGATCCACTCCTGAGGCCGAGTCCATTTTCATCGGCTTGAACTGGCCGGGCCAGTTCGAGACTAACAGCATTTTTTTTTCTGAATGATTTATTGTGTATTATAGTTGAGGAATGTAATTACATTCTTTAACTTTAATCTTGATTGTGGTCAAGGACAGACACAAAATTATAAAAAGGGTGAAACTTATTTGGATTAGCTAGTAACATGATTAGATTTAAAAAAAAAAAGAACCTCCTTCGTATTATAACTATAGTGCATCCCATACATAATTTTTTTTAAAAATAATTTTAAACTTTTCTGTAAAACAACTATAGGTGCTTGGTATACTTTGTTAAAAGTTAAGAAGAATAATTTTTCTTTTCCTTTTCCTAATACAATAATTGAAATCTAACCATCAATTTATATCAATCTATTAAAAATTATAATCAATTTATAAAGTTAGTATAAGTTTTATTAGTAACAATATTATATCACAAAACATTTTTATGTTAAAAAGTTAAAAATAGGACAAAAGAACAACATAATAAATAAAATTTTATTTAGGGTAAATAACATACACATCAATTAATTTATTTCATGTGCGCTTTGACATTTTATCATTGACATTTAACATTTGGACCTCTAAATCTTTAAAAGAGCACATTTTACTCTAATAAAACTTATTCTTTCAAATATATGTAATACATAATTTCTATTTTTAAACAAATATTAATTATATATATATATATATATATATATTTTGGGGGGTTTGGGGGCCGAGACTCAGGGAAAGCTGAATCGCCCATGATTTACCCGATGTTTACATGTGATTCCGTATTTAGTTTTCTTTAGAATAAAAAAAATCATATGTACCATGTTTCTTTGAATAGGAAGGTGAAGTAGTTAGTGGACGAAAAAAGTTTTTAAGTCTAAAACAATCATAATTCTCTTGTTTAAATTGTTTCTATATATAAATTGAAAAAAAAAATTTAATTGTTGAAGGATTATTTTGTAAATTAAAAAATTAGACAAGAAAATTACAGTACTAAAGAAACAACCAAGAATTTCCAAAGCTTTATATTGATAAGAAATAGTGTAGAATTGAATTTATTTCATTAAGATGTCACTATTTTAAAAGTTGTGGGTGCAAGAAACGAGAAGCCCAATCTGAGATTTCAGGTGCTGAAAAATTGGGCTATATTTTTGGGCTGACAGCTTGACATGTGTAGATGGCCGGCCAGTTTGTTTCAAGTATTTGAATAATGATTGTCCAATATAAACTTTGGTGTTCATTTGATTTTTGGAATATTAATTTGGTTTTCGTTTTTATTTCTCACCATTATAGGGACAATTAATTAGAGAAAAAAAAGTGTGTTTAGAGAAGAAATTTTGGTTAACAAACTACAGCATACAAATGTTAACATGTTTACGTGTACATGACACTAACCTCTATTAACATTGAATCTTAACAAGCTAAGTTGATCGTGTTGGGTTTGCACTGCTCCTGTTCCAAAGTAATAATTATCTATAAGAGAGGAGTACTCATGATACATAGAAAGCGACTTTGGAAATAGTTCCTAAATAAAGAATAGCTCACTCTATATTATACCTTGCGGAACCAAAATGTACCTAATAGTATCAAATATATATCTTATCCAAAATCTTAATTGAGCAGATATGTTGAATAAGTTGTTTTAAATAACTAACAAGAGATTGAAATATGATAACATAACAATATATATAAATTAAAATTGTGTAATCTTAAATTTTTGTTCGATTATGAGAACAACATTCTACACTTGACAAGTGGATGTGGTTTGTGAAAACAAAGATGAGAGATGCATTGCAAATCCTACTAATATGGATAAATTGCTTGGTGCTAACCTTCTCCTAGCCATGGATGAAATCAATAGCTTGAGGGAAATATGGTGATGGATTATGAGCAATTCGGAGCCAATGTTAAATTCCATGGATATTGAGCATGTGGGAAGTGCCACATTTGGTTTCGAGCATTCCAGTGTGTCGGATATTTTTATTTTGGACATTCGTGTGCATAGGAGACACTACTGCAAGGTTTTATACTAATTCAAAGCATATGGCAATCGACTTTCATATAGAAACTCCTTTAACTTAAACTAGCATGGTTAATTTGCTTAGCTTTATATCAAGATTGATTAATTGATACCGGATATTATTTTATATATTTGGTCATTTTTTTACATAGCAAATGATAATTGCGTGACCATTTTTGTCTTTTTCGAATCAAATATAACCATGGTAAATAACATTTGATTCTAAGGATTGAATAAGATAGATAAAAGTGAAACCAAATAGCATAGTACAAGAAGTACTTTATAGAATAATTTTTTTATATCATATATAATATATATGGTATTGGATAGATTCTTATTAAGAGATTTTAGTTTTGTCTAATTTCAATATTTTTATCCATCAAATATAACGAATAAAAATTTTAAGTTTTATCAAATCTCATAAAGATAATTTTTATCGGATCCCAAGTAAATTTTATGAGCCAAAAGTGACAAAATGACCTTTGTCTAATTTGATAACAGAAAAAATTTTACAATCAAATACTACCAGTCCACCATTGAGAGACTCGTTTTATAAGCCAAAAGTGACAAAATGACCTTTGTCTAATTTGATAACATAAAAAATTTTATAGTCAAATACTAACAATCTACCATTGAGAGACTCGTTTATCCATATGCAGTGTTCGTATATTTATGTATATGGACCAAATGGGCGAATCTATGTCTTACCACCAAGTCCACATGATACTATTAGTTAGTGTAAGCAATTGAGAAATTTACCAACATATATAACACGACCCAAATCCTAATAGGCTCCTTCAATGTGACATGTGATGAAAATACAAAATGACTATTTATGTACTAAAAAAATGCTTGTCTGCATTTGCTAGGAATTGAATAGGTAAGTAAATTTTAGTGTTGTAAGATGAACCATTTAACTAATGGTTGCCTATTTAATTTATTGTAATAATAATTTTATTACGGTCTTATTTTTTTTAATGTTTAAATTTAAACTCCTAAACTGGATTCATAAAAAATTACTATAATCATTTATTACCTGAAAATTATGGATAATGATTTAATACAGGAGTTATTTAGTTCCTCAAAATACACCTATTGAAATCAAAATCAACAAATAACAATCTAGTCATTTTAGTCTCCGACGCTATTGTACATGTGTAAGCTAGTGGTACATCAACATTACAGATGTGGAGTCTACGTAAATTAACTATGTAATTTGTGTTATGATGCTTTTCAGTTTGCATTATGTGTGTTATTGATTTTTTTTATTATTAATCATATCAGTTATTTGATTTGTGTTATTATTATTTTTTTTCCTTTGAGAGCTAGCTCTTTTCACTTGATTGGGTATTGAGTTTTGATTATAAATCATAGGCACACAAATATGAAAGATATGTTAATGAGTAAAGGAAGAAAGAAAAACATATAAAATTGACATAAAAAACCCTAAAAACGCGGATAAAGAACAATGAATAGATACATACATACATACATATATATATAGTTAATATGAATAAGAGGAAAAAAATTAATGCCAAGAAAATATAACATGGTGTAATTGAGGACTTGATGCATCCCTTTACTGATTTCTTTGTCTAAATACTTTTTTTATTACCCGGGCTTTATATCATATAGTCACGACACAAACTCAATTACTGTGATAGCACATAGGGTATATCTCACTAGTATTATGTCAAAGGGTTATCTTCATATGAAACAATATCTTAGAGAAAAATTAAGAGAATTGAGGGGACAGAGACAAAAGAAATAAAAAAAAAAATCTAAAGAGGTTATGATTTCATTTTTTATGATTGAACAACTTCTACAATAAGAAGAAACCATCAGTAATTACGGTTTAATTTATTAACTTTCCAATTGTTATTGAGCCTTTTTGCATTGTTGTTTTGGCATCATTTTGATATCGTTTTTAAACTGAACCGATGCAGATATAATAAATTGATCAAATCGAACCGATACTGAATCGATACCGAACCGATACTGAATCGATACCGAACCGATACCGATATAATACAAATAAAAACCTAACAATCCATACAGTCCCATGGACAATCAACTTATCTAACTAATATTTTTCTCCGGTTTGATGGTTTTGTGTGCGGCAGGATGGAAGTTTGGCTTGAATTATACCTCTGTATTAACTATCATGGTGTAAACTCTAATTGTAAAGACTGGTATGAGATAATCCAACTTACTCAACTTTACCGATGTTAAGATATGGATATTTGGTGCTGGCAAGTTTCTGTTTTACTCCCATTTCTTTTTCTTTCCTTTTTTTTTTTTGGTTCCCATCATTCAGCATCACCGAATCGAGCCTATTAATATTTAGCTTAAACTGATGGGAAAATCTCAATTTAAACTCAAATTTCGCTTGAGCTTGATCAATCTTGATTTTTAAAACTTAAAAATCCACTTATAGTGTTAATGGAAGGTTTAAGCTTAATTCAACGAGACTCTATTTAGTTCAACAATGTAAGAATTATATATATATTCATATTATAAGCTATAACTCGACTCAATTTGTTAGAACTCAATGTATTTAAGTTTGATAAGAGTTTATATAGGTTTTCATGCTAATCAAGTCTCATAAGTTTAAGTTCAATTTAACAATAATAAAATTGAACACGAGTAAATATTGAACAACTGTAAACCATTATGTAATGATGAATTGATGTAGGTGATTTCCTTGTGTCTTTTAGGGGCAGGGTACTATTAAGCCATCTTTATTTGAAGCTTCTTAGCACAATACCATAGGCTAAATAACTTAAGCTAAGGAACTCAAAACTAATAAATCTTTTTCTTTAACTTTATAACCAATAAACTAACAAGCTGTTGACTTGACATGGATTGCTATTCATTTCCTCCTCGTTTTACATAAATTGCTATTACTATGTTCACTTGAGGGAAATGATAATTTATCATGAATTGCTATTACGTAAAATAATGAATAGCAATTCATGTTTCCACATCCATGAATAGTAATGATTTATTTTTCAACTTTATCATAAATGCCGATATTTGAAAATATTACTTATACAATTATTTTCTCTCTGTAATAAAGACAAATTATAGATATTTTACTTTTTACTCCATTAATTACTTGTTTTATTTTCTATACTAATTGAATATTATAATAATCATTAAAACTCTGTTACATTCTTGTTGAATTAAAATTCAATTCCCCTCTTATTTATTATGACGAAGTGAACAAACCATGAGTTTCTTAACTTTGTCTTCCGTTGGAAAGGAACTCAAAATATATGGTTCTTAGTGTTTTTTTTTTTTTTTAATTTTGATTTGAAATCCACAAAAGATTTAATAAAATTGTTAAGAATTTCAGTTAAAGAATCTAGAGTGGAGAGTTGCCTAATTAACAAAATTTCTTTAAATGCCCCATAAGCAACTCAGTCCTATATAAGATCTAGAAATAATCAACTGCAGCTAGTCCACCGTACATAATGGGCAGGCCTACTAATTATCGGGGCTTGGTCACAAACTTTAGGCCAATCGGCAGGCCAATAGAGCAAAACTAAGCCTGATGAGACATGTAAATGGGCTCGACCAAGACGAGAAGCCCATGGTAGTCCAGCCTTGTGTCTTTTTTTTATCCATATATATTTTTGTGGACATTATAGTTGACCTTGAATATCGTGGCATCTCTAATTTATGAGGATGACATTTATATAATTTGTTATGTATTAGTCAAATGTTGAATGATGTTACACATGCAGATAAGTAGCTTAAATACTCGTAGAATACTGCAACAAGAAAATAAAAAATAAAAAACCTTTAGTAACAAGATTAAAATTTAATGTTCGTTGCAAATATGCGAATATTCAAAGGAATCGTATCATTTATGTGAATATTCAAACTGTCAACGGAGGCGTCAACTGGAACCATTGAGTACAAGAATAATTTGTGATTGGTCATTGTCTTTAAAATAAAGTTACAAAATAGGATGTATAACAAATTGATACCAAAGAAGCGAGTGATTCTATTTATTTGACTGAACATCATGGTTCAATGGTTACGTTTTAAAAGTAAACCTGATCACTATATTATAGATACCGTATTTTTCTTATAATGCTGTTCAATTACATATGGCTAGTTTACTTCATCATATGAGATAAAAAATAATTTAATTTTAATTTGATAAAAATGTAATAGGATTATAATTATTATTATAAAATTTACTTAGTGCAAAAAAATATAACAAATAATTATTGATTGAAGTAAATATCTATAATTCTTCTTGCTTTTGCTAGAGAAAAAGGATAATTGAGTATGAGATATTTTTAAAATAGGAATATTTACAAAAAAATCAGAAAATAAATTATTAAATAAAAATTTATAGGTGTGGGGATATGAATTGCTATTCATCATTTTAGATAATTATAATTTATTATAAATTGTTATTCTCATTATTTGAATACTGAAATAGCAACTTTACCTAAAACGCTGAACTAATAATTATCTATTCATATCAAGTGAGCAAACTGATAGTGTTAGATTGGATTAATTTTAATTTTCAGCCATAGGTACTTAGATGATTTTAAAACCTCAAAATAAACCATAAGAGCCATAACAATTTTTTAATTCTAAATAGCTGTCATCTTTTTTTTTTTTTTTAAATCTTTTTTCAATATATGTTTATTGTTATAGTTTCTTTAGTTGCCTGTGAGAAAATGAAGTAATTAAAACTAAAGAGAAGTTAATGGTTTGAGGTATGAGGGGATTACAAGAGCATTACGGAAGAAAATTTAGCTTATCTAAATAAAGGTCTTTTTTTTTTTTCGGTAAAAAAAAAAAAGCCTTTTTTTATTTATAATTTAATGATAGTAGATAACAAATGGCAACAGCGATCCCTATAAATGCATCATCTCAAGTTAAATCTTCCTAAGATACCCCCCTTTGTATGCGGTGTTCTAAGTTTTAACACTATAGCTCAAAGGAATTATAAGGACTCGGCTTACCTAATCTGGTAGGCCTAGTCTCCAACCACATATAATGCCTAAATATTACACGAAAGGCTGTCCGTAAAGAAAATGTTCATGTCGATTATTTGTTTAACCTGTCTTATCTTGTAAAACTTCAACAAAAGCTACTCAATATGAGTAGATCATCGTTATATTTATCAACAACACTAGTACTAACAAATTAGTATTTCAAAAGATTTACAAAGTTTCGATCATTTCAAAAACATGAAAGATAAGCTTGAAATCCCATATTACTAACGAAAGACTTATAAATAAGCCTTTAACAAAATATTACTCCCAATTTTAAAAGTTTTAATAACATCTTTTACAAAAAAGAACTTCTTATAGATAGGGTCCCTAATCGTCCATTCTTCCATAAACTCTTCTCAGTTCGTTCCATATCCTAAATCATCATAAAATTCATCTTCAACAACACTTGTAAAAGACAATATGAGCCAAAGGTCCAGTACATAGTGACATAAGCAAATTCAAAGTGGCATGCATTCTTAATCTAATGCAATGCAACAATCATTGAGTTATTTATCTATAATTAAGTGTAACAATTTAACATTGGAGTATTTAAACTCCGAGAACAATCAATTGGGAAACTGGGGGTCCTAAGTAATAATAGCTGCTCAGGGGTTTGATAGAGACAGCCCGTGAAATACCTCAAATCTCCACCTAGATTAGAAATTGAGTTTAGATAGATTAAATGAATCAAATGAATTATAGGATATAATTAGACAAGTTTGCTTAATTTAATTAGCTAATAATTAAGTTGGTTTTGAGATTTGAAATTCCTAAAATTCCTAAACGTGTTTTAAAAATGTTTAGAGGATTCCTAAACTCTTGATTCTTAGCCTAAACACTAATTCCTAAATCTCAGTAAAATTTGAGTTCATTTTCTTGAATAAAAATATCAGTTCTTAAACCCGAACTCAAATTAAATATCTTTGTATCCAAATTAAATTCCTAAATGAAGTTCTTATTTTAAGATCTTAATTTATAATTTATTGGTTCAGAAATCATCTCTTAAATACTTCTGGAACTATAGATATTGATCTGATAGTTCTAAACCTATACCCTATTTCTAAAATATATAAATTTAGTTTTATCCTTTCCTTTTCTTTTCTTTCCTTTGCTGCCTTTTGCTTTTCCCATTCATTTACGTTTCCTTTTCCTTCTTTCTTCTTCTTCTTCTTCTCTTCTTCTTTTGTCTTTCAAATTCAAGACATGAATCTTAATTTCAATAAGAGAAAAGGAGGAATTAAGTAGAATATGAGAATAGAAGAAGGAAATCAAAGCTAGAAGTACAAGAAGTTGCATGATTTAGCCAAAAAGCTAAGTTTTCTAGTTCAATTCATATTTATTTTTTTGTTGTTTGCTTATCTAATTGATGAATTGATGTTGGATTGAGTTGGAAGTGCTGTTTACATTTGTATTTGTTGGTTTAATGGTCGATGGAAGTTGGGGATTGTGAAGGAGGAAGAAGATGATGAATAGTAGTTGTGATGGTTTGATTGTTGCTTGAAGTTGTTAGAGGAAAATTGAAGTGTTAGGAGTTGTTATTAGAGTTTATTTGATGTTAGAATTGATATAGGAAGCTTAGTAGATGATTTGAAGAAGTTTTGATAAAAGGAAAGTGTAAAAAACATGTTTTTGCAAACCTGTTTTGTCGTCAACGCCGCCTCCTGGAGCTTCTACGCGGCCAGCTTTGAGGCAGTGTTGAGGGGAACAGAATGCATTTTCTTAAAGCTGCCTCCAATGCTGCTGGTGTTGAACCTCTACGCTACCGGCTTTCAAATTTAAGCTGCCGGTGTACAAGTGCCGGTGTTCGTTTTACTCAATGCCCTGTTTCGCAGCTTGATCGTATTTTGGCCATAACTTTTTCATACGACCTTCGATTGAGGTGATTCAAGTTGCTATAAAAAGCTTAAAAAGAGATATACAACTTTCATGTTTTGAGTTTTTACAAATTAGAAACGTATAGATGCTTAAATTTTGATTCTTTCCGGATGTTGTGTTTTCCTAAACAAAATTAAAACTTGTTTTTTTATTTCTAAATGTTTATTATTAAGTGTAAATGGATCTTTTTGAGCTAAAATTAGATAGATTAATGATATTTGATGTGTAATGATGATTGAAGGATATAATGAATCATGATTTAAGTATATTTGTAGATTCATCAAATAATTGAATTTCCATGAGTATTAAACTAAAAGTAGTTATGTTGTATATATGATTTCCATTGCTTGATTTATGATGTTGTGATGACTTAATGAAACTAAATGATCTTGGTAAGTATATAAATGATGAGTTATGTATCTATATGAATTTTATTTGAATTTCCTTCATGCTAAGTTTAAGATTTAGTATGTTTTAAGTGGTGTTTTTCTTCAATTGTTTTACCTTGTTTATTATTTGTTCTTATGATTAGCTATTGAACTTAAATGAACTTAGTTAACAAACTTAAGTTCAACTTGATTAAATAGACTTGAATGAGTTAAAATGAATTAGATTGAGTTAGTTTAACCATTTTGACTTAGTTTTTAACTAAATGATTAAGGTTAATTAATTTAGCTAAGTTTAAGTTAAGGTGAGTTCAAGTTGACATAGATCCTACATGTATAATGAATTAGTAATGAATCTAAGTTCAACTTGACTAAATGAGCTTGAATTAGCTAAAAGGAATTAGATTACTTAAGTTAATCAACTTGAACTAGTTTTAGATTAAATGACTAACTCTAAACAATTTGGCTAAGGTTAAGCTGAAATGGGTTAATAGCTAATAATTAGCTTAGATGAATGAATTAGGATGATCTTTGAATAATATGGGAATATGTTGTTTCAAATGTTTATTTGCTTTGAATATGAATGCTTTTATGTATGAATGCTTTATATATGCTATGTTTTGTGATAAGAAACTATAATTAAAGTGAAAAGAATTACTTTGACAGACAAAGGAGAACTGTCCATATTTTGGCTGGGCGATATTCGTAGCCATAGTAGGGTTCCACATTAGTGTTTGATCAAATAGGATTTAATAAAATGAGTTTGAGATGAATAGATAAATAGCTTAAGTTCTTATATGATTTTGATGAAGTGGATGATTAGTTTAGTTTAGTTTCTTATACGAGCTCTTTCCTTAACAAAAGTGGATATCTGATTTATCTTCTGGATTATCTTCTGGAATTCCTTCTGAGACTCTGTTTGGATTTCGTATATAAGGTATGCAGTAACTTGCATGTTGGATGTTAGGATAGGCATCTAAAATGAATTAAGAACTTAAACTTGACTTAATAATTGATGAGTGTTGATTGTCTTTTACGCCGTTGAATCTGGTTTCGGAGAGCGGGACCTTGCTCAGATTGGGGGCATGGTATTTTTTCGTTATTGGATAGATTTATCTAGGAGATATAAGTATCCGAGCTACTTATATCAACCCCTTGAGCGTCGTGATATGTTACTCAGGATCCCCTAGTATTACGAGCTGCGCCGGAAAGTGGGGCTGCCTAGTCTGTATGAACAGTAGGGACCACTCAGGGAGGCGGACGTGATACTAGATCCTTGATGCTCGAAGTTTGAATACTCCCATGTTGATTTGTTTACTTTAAAGAAAGATAATAACTTGTTGATTGTGCATTGCATTTAGTTAAGCTCATGTGTCACTCCTTATGTGATTGTGTTGCTGTGTACTGGGCTTCGGCTCATTCTTGTTATTGTTATTCTTTTTACAGGTTTTGTTATTGATAAAGATGATGTTGATGATGATGAGTTCTTGTTGATGTTGGTAATGATGGATGATGAGATGATGAGATGATGTTGTTGTTGATGATGTTATCTCGGGTTTTTGGGTGCTTCTATTGACTCGGGAAGAATTGTGGATGAGTGATGTGAGTCAGGAGCGTTAAGTATTTTAGTTGTTTTGTTTCTCCTTTTGTTTGTTTTATAGAGACTGGATTCATTTATAAATTTGTATTTTCATTTAAGGGCTTGTTAGTGCCCATGTTTTGTAAATAAGCTTTTGTAAATATTTATCAGAGGAAAATTTTTCCACTTGTAATAGTGGAAGTTTGAAATGCTTTTATGTAGAAACGTTTTTATTAAAGTTTATTTTTTTGCTGCTAAATCCAGTTATCTGAAAATCTAACTAAACGATTTCATAACATAAATCGGATAGCAATGTTCAATATAAACACCTTCTTTTAAAACAACCTTACGTATAATTAGTAAGAGTTATACGTGGTTGGGGACTTGGTGTGCTTAATTTGAGAATTGAGCATGTTGGGTCTTTATAGCCCGAATACCTATATCTCATACAGAAACATCTATAAAGATAATAGTTTCATCGAAGGTTCACAACCGTTTCTCCTCTTTATGTAACTTAATCCATAATATGGCTTAGTTAAACTAGTCTCATAAACTTGAATTAAATCGTATTACTTCCCTCTAAGAATAAGTAAACGTTATACCGATATTGTTATCCTTATCGATTATATGCTCAACCACTTATAAAGTGTCATCACATCATGACAAAAGATGGCCTAAGCACTTAACTACAATGTTGACGTCATCAATAGGGTTATCGCTTCTTGAACTAGATTAAACAACACATGCACAAAAATTTCAAACACTTTTAAGCCATCTTTGTTTGTGGTTAATTTTATAAGATGCCTACCTGAACATTCAGCATTCAAGTTAGTGTGTAACCTGAGCAAATTGTTTTATTCGACAAAAGATCAATAGGCAAGTATAATTGAGTAGGTGAATCTGTAAAATGGAAGCCCAGAAAAAGGTAAATTTCGATTACAGCTTGGATTGGTCAATTTACATTAAATTGGTTGGATCCCGCTTAAACTCTGCTAATACGTTCGGCTGACTTCTTTGCCACATGGAGTCTTACTTGTAAAAAAAGAGCAATAGATTAAAGAATAAAAAGAAAAAGGAAAAAAAACATGTGCTGGTCTGCACCTTGAACCCATGCATCCGTAATCCTGGCAACGACTTCAATGTGCTTTGATATTATTCTTGCTTTTTTTCTTTTTTTTTTTAAGTGCTTTGATATTCATTTAGTAAATAGAAAAAGAAAAAGAAAGCGAAAAAAACCTACCTAGGTCAACAATTGGTCAAAGCAACACTTAATCATGAAGTGATTTTTCCGTGGAATAAAGCTAAAATTGCATTTGTGGCCAAATAATTAAAATATAAATTTGATTAAATTACGAGGCGTGTAACCTCTTTTAGCCCAAAAGTTTAAAGAGTTGTAAAATAGACATCTTAAATCAAAACTACCATCGATTAAAATTATGTACTATTTTATGAAAAAAATTAAACTAATATTTTTTTAGAGTTTGATTTATCTTGATTTCACTAGAGTCTATAAAATAGACAATTTAAACCAACTAAAGTCTAAGACATTTATATTATCGGATAAAGTCCAGGTAAGACACGAGCAAGACCATGACCTAGAAATTCATCACAGTTTTGAAAATTTTTGACATGGACTTTTCAATGCTCGTGTAGGTGTAACTTTCAACTCTCATGTTCCTCCATTTGCTTTTATCAATCAAGTTTTCCTTTCGGTTCTCATGGGGTTGCTATCAGTTGTGTTTTTTCAACTTTTTATGTTGTTGTCTGGTGCGGTTCCTTATTGCTTAGCCTTGTGTTATATTCTATTAATATTGCATGAGAAGGAGAGACATAAGGAATCTCTGGATGTCAAGTGGAATTGTCCCCTACTCCCCAATTTACATGTTCTTTTCCATTTCTTTAAAATAAACTAGCCATTCACTTTTGGCATTTATAGGGGCACCTAAGATCTCTAAAATGGTTTCCATTATCTACGTATGAATCCATCTTCCGTAATTTGAAAGAAATCTACTCTTTATTATGATTTGAATACTTTGTTAAATAGTACATGTATTGAAAGACGAAACGAGTGTAATCTGTCACAGAGATTTACCCATGTTGTGCAGCGCCAGTGTCACCCCGCTGAAATTCTCCGATATATAATTAAATACTACAGCTCTCGGATTTAATTACGATTCTACCCTGGATGTGGTGCTGGTGCGTGGTGCCGATGTTTTCTGGAATGTTACTTGCAAAAGTCTAACTAGTCTTTGCATCTTGGAATTGGATAATTTTTTTAATCATTTGCAAAATTTTGGGTTTTTAGCTCAAGAAGCTTTAGAATTTCAAAAAAATTATTTATTAATTTTTTTTATTTGAATGAAGATATTTTAGGAAAAAAAAATGAATTACAACATTTAATTTCTATAATAATTATTTGTTATTTTTTGTAATAGAAATTTCTTATAGAATTGTTACTATGATGAAGTTAACTTGAACAGTTGGTGTCTAAGACCTTTATTAATTTAGAAAACACATAAATAACAAACCATTGAAAAATAAACCTTATAATGTGTCTATCTAGAACTTCTCTTGCATTCTTAATTAGACACAGTCATGGTTTGATTCTAAAATAGGAATTGAATCAAAATTATATCAATTAATTGGTTCTAGAACAAGTTAGGGACAGCCAGTTTTTTGACTTCTATCTAGTTTTTTAGTCTAAAACCGGATATAACGGCAGTTTCAGCTGGTTCCATGAAAAGGAAAAGAAATTTGGAGAAAAACTAAAAGAAATATTAAATATATAATAATTGTTTAAACTAATTCATGTAGATAGTAAAATTTATTATCTATTTATAGTATTTGATGTGTTGTTATTAACAATATGATAAATAAATATAACTTAAAAACATATATAATTTATCTTATATAAACTTCTTCTAAAAGCAAAATATCTTTCCTTAACAGTATGAAACTTTTTTTTAAACTTTTTAACCTTAGAAGTATTTTATAATCTCACATTATTAATGTCACAATTAATTTGGATGTGTTTGTATATAAATAAATGCTCATGATAAACAATTTTTTAAAGACATTGGTTAAATACATTAATACTCTTAGACCAAATAATTATTTTGAGTTTAAAATTTATTTTTTAAAATGTAAAATTCATTTATTTATATTTCAAATTTTAATTAAAAAAATTAATGATTCTAAGATTGCAGAATTAGATCGGAAACAACCGCCTATTTTATAGAATGAGATCTAAATCAAAAGTTTGATTATGATTCCTTAATTTTAAGGCTCAAAACTGACTTCGGTTTCGAAATTGTGATGATCACCATTCGTAGTCGCCCACCCGCCTTCGTAGCAAAAGTCTCCTATCCCACGTATTCGGAGTAGCGCTATGCCTCATTGCTCAATAAAATTCGTGGTGTTGTTCAATCAATAAAATATATTGCAAGCAGATGTTGATTGCAAATTTACAATTTCAAATAGAAGCCTGCTAACCATTCCATATTTGGGATGTCATTGATATGTTCCGCATCAACCCATTTTTAATTGAAATAAAATGAGATTAAGGATTTGGCAATTTATAATTTATGAGTTTTTAAGAACTAAGAATATGTAGGACTTCCTAATGGATATTACGCATTATAAAGATTTGAATTACACTTATCCAACACGATATAATGTGAGAAGAAAATAATCAATTTAGTTTATCATAATTCAATAAACGGACAAGAACAAAGGTGTCAGCAAAAAACTCATGTAGGATGTAAATTCTTACTAATTGAACAAAAAGTAACGTGGAAACCCTTGTTAGTTCGTAATTAAGGGTATAGACATAATTAAAACAAATTAAAACACCTCTTAAGAAGGTTGACTACAAAACTATGAAAATAAATAAAAATTAGAAAGGTCCGAAGCATGTATTAATAGTTTAGACTCCGAAGAATTGCTGCAGGTGTTGCAAGTCTTGGTTATTGATGATTAACAAAGTGATAGGAAACTTCCATTAATAGTATGCACTCTTTGCGATATTTTCCTCAAGTCAGTCTTTTATGTTATTTCGACAACTTTTTCTAATGTGGAAATCAATTTGTATTTGTTTTTGTTTTCCGCCATTTTGTACTCATTTCTCTCCAAAATTAGAGAGAAAAAAAGGGGTTGAAAAGTGGAAAACTTTCAATTCATTTGCTTTCTTTTTTATGCCTTTCCACCTCAATTTAAATTACCAACCACCATTTTTTCCTTTCATTTTTGTTACTTTTTGTCAGTTTTCATAGTTTTCGTGGATCAAAATACAATGTTTATTCACCAATTGATTTGAACAATTTAAAAAAAAATCCGAACCTATCATAAATCCACAAGTCACCTTAAAATGTCACTAGATTAGTTTGTTCATCTTCATGAGGTTCCTACAGCATCGCCCTCCGAGCTAGATTATGTTTCTCATGAGTGTTAGACTCAATTATAAGCACTTGATCCCCATCATTGTCTCGAAGTTATTGAAGATTTACCCTAAAATCTAGTTAAACCTGCTTCTCTCGCTCCAGTGCATATGACAAAAAATTATGCAATTAAATGTTGGTGAAATCCCATAGTCTCAAGGAAGTTTTGGTTTATAGGTATTATCATTGATCTTTTCAAATACTTTGAATGGACTATCCACAAATGATGCAAATTCTTGACCTCTAGCACCTTGAAATCTCTCATTCCTCAATTAAATATAAGCTAAATCTCTTAGTTCAAACAACATTGACTTTCTTTTCTTGCTTTCCTGCTCCTATTGCTTGCTTGCCAGCTTAGTTAGATGTTTAAGAACTTTCTTTGTCATCTTCTTAGCTTGTCTGGGTTGTCAACTCTACTAAAACACTCATTCTTAACTACTGATACTAGTACAAAGTCCATAAAAATGATTGGTTTATACTAATATACAACTTTAAAAGGTATTTTCCTAAGACTTGTGCATAGAATTATTATAGAGAAATCCTATAATATATAAACATGGATCATAATCCTTTAAGTTTTTGCAATTATAAACCATAAGAAAGTGCCCAAGGGCCGTGGTCTTATTAACCACCTTGGTCCAATCATCAATCTATGGATAGTAATAAGTATTGGACAACAATTTTGGTTTCAAATCTCTGCTTGACTACATCCATATTTACATCCACATAGGTTGAATTTCTAGAATTACTATCAACTCAATTTGTCTAGAAAATTACTTAGGCCTACATAATTTAGGAAAAGGAAGGGAAGAGGAAGATATTCTTTTCATTAAAATTCGTTTCAATCATTATGAACTAAAAGTCTCATCAGCATTATGTTTTCCTGTCTTTGTTAAATGAAGGTTATCCTCAATGACTGGAGTTGATTCTACTTACAATTCTAAAAGGTTTTATTATTTGACGTTTTTATACATGTAAACATCCCAATTTTGGCCATCAAGATTTAAAAATATGTGTACGAAAATATACACATATTTTAATATATGATAAAAATAAAATATTATATTAAGCCTAAATTAACAAAATATTAAAATATTTTAAGCACTAATGCCCATGTAAGATTTTGTAATGAAAAGAATAGGACCAAAAAAATATAATACTTAGGCTTAGTATGATATGATTTCATTATATATTTAGTTTAGCCTCCAATTAAATAGCCTACATTAGGCTGGTCTATTTAATCAGGCTTGAACTTTGAAATTTAAATACGTCTCAAAATCAGGGGTTGTTAAGGACACTAGTCAATGGGCTATTGGATAAATCATATGTAATGTGGCTCAGACTTGCGCAACATATTTATAGTCGTTGTAGAATTTTCTAGTTGTTGTTATAGGTAAGCTTTCTAGAATATTCTACTTTGGATTCATCTACAAATATTCTAGAATATGTAATAGGAAAGGTGGTTTGTGCTACCACTACAAAACCATATTAGAGGTACCCTATAAATAGGTCATCTCATTTGCAATTTTAACAACACGAGTGATCAAAAAATATACACAACAACAAATATCAGTTCTAGTGTGAGTGTCTTTAGAGTAAGAGATGGGTATATTTGGGGTTTGGCTTTGAGTGATTTGTCTTTTGTAAATTACTTGTATTCTTTTTTAGTAAGATTTTATTCTTCTTCTTTTCATTGAAATCTTCTCTCTTGCCACAATATTTCTCAAGCTTCTCTTCTATCTTTTGGGATTATTTGCCATAATTAACTCATTCTTCCTAGGTTGTAACATACCGGTATTAGAGCTGGGATATTTGGTTATTGGTTTATAATAGCAACAAAGTTTGAGACTGATAAATTTAATCACAATTCTAGCTTTGCTTTATGGTATTATGATATCCTAGTTCAATATGGATATCATAAAGCTTTACTAGGAAGACAAACATGCCAGAGTCAATTATAGAGGAGCAAAAGAATGATTTAGATGAGAAGGTTGTGTCTACAATTCAACTATATTTTTCTAATCAAATTTTGAAGGAGTCATCAAGGAGAAGGCTGCTATTGACTTTTAGGCTAAATTAGAGTCGCTTTACTTGGAGAAATCTCTCACCAGTAAGCTTCATAAGAAGCTTCAGTTCTATTACCTACAAATGGAAGAAGGTACATCCATTAAATCTCACATTGACACTTTTATGTCCGTTATATTGGATTTGGAAAATATGGGCGTTGAAATTAGTGATGAAGATCAAACACTTAAGTTGTTATGTTCCTTACCGCCCTCATACTTTCACTTTAGAGAAACCTTGCTCTATGCCAAAACAAATGTAACTTTAGAAGACATCAGATCCACTCTTTTATTTAAGCATCTTATCGACATTGAATTGTCGAGTCACAATAAAGGTAATAATCGAGTAGAATGATTGATTACGAGAGGAAGCGCAAAAGAGAGAGGTCCAAGTAGCAACAATGCAAGGTTAAGGTCAAAGTCAAAATCCAAACATAGGAGTTTAACTTGCAACTATTGTCACAAGAAAGGGTACATTAAGGCCGATTGCTTTAAGCTTAAAAATAAGCAATCGAAAGATGACAATAAAGGGAAATCTACTGAAGCAAGCATTGTACCTAATGAGTCTGCTACAGATCTTCTTCTTGTCACCATTAATGCTAATAGTAGATCCAAAGATGAGTGGATCATGCATTTTGGTTGTTCCTATGATATGTGTCATAATCGGGATTGGTTTTCAACATGTAAATCTTTTACAGGTGGGTTAGTACTAATGGGAAATAATGTTGCTTGTAAAGTTGTGGGCAAAGGAACAATCCATGTCAAAATGCATGACGGCATTGTGAGAACACTAACTAATGTCGTCATGTGCTAGACTCGAAGAAGATTCTCATTTCCTTAGGTATCTTTGATGCTAACGGTATAGGTATTCAGTTGAAGGTAGAGTTATGAGGTCTCCAAAGGTGCTCTCGTTGTGATGAAAGCCATGAGTTTCACAAATCTATTTATGTTGGATAGATACAGTTACTGGTACTGCTGCTACAAATTCTTCATCACTCTCCGATTATGATATTATGAAATTGTGGCATATGAGACTAGGACATATGAGTGAAAAAGGTATATCTTTATTGAGTAAAAGAGGCTTGTTGTGCGGAGAGTACATGAAGTATGGAGTTTTATGAACAATGTGTCTTTAGGAAACAAAAGTGAGTCAGTTTTGATACAACCACTCATAGGACCAAAGGTATCATGGATTATATTCATTCAGACCTTTAGGGTCCTTCCCATGTTCCTTCAAAAGGTGGCTATATATATGCTGACCTTTATTGATGATTTTTCAAGAAAAGTTTGGGTTTACTTCTTGAAGCACAAGGATCAAGTTTTCACCATTTTCAAGCAATGAAAAACTTTGATCGAGAAACAAATAAGGAAGCAGATCAAATGGCTTAGAACAGATAATGGTATAGAATTCTATAATGATAAGTTTATTGAGTTCTGCAAAAATGAGGGAATTATTCGACACCGCATGATTAGGAATACACCATAACAGAATGGAGTTACAAAACGTATAACAGAACTCTCATTGAGAAAGCACGATGCTTACTCTCGAATGTTGGTTCTCTAGGATGAGGCCGCTTCAATGGCTAACCACTTGGTAAATCGATCTCCAACAATCCCAATTGGTTGCAAGGCTTCAGAGGAAGTATGGTATGGCCATCCTACGGATTACTTTGACTTGAAGATATTTGGCTATCTAGCTTACATGCACATTAATGATGGAAAATTAGAGCCACCTGCCAAGAAATGCATATTCATTGGGTACCTTTCCGTTTGAAGGGATATAAATTATGGTGTCCAGACTCCAAGTTGCTTAAAGTTGAAATAAGTAGAGATGTAACATTTGATGAGCTGTCAATGCTCTAGCAAGAAGCAAAGTCTTCTAAAGAAGATCCAATAGAGAACAACTCAGAGAAGCTTGAGTTGAAAGTAACCAAACAAGATGTTGCTCTATAGACTTCTCATCAGATAGGTTATCTCATTCACGTGGGGTTAAGCAAGAAGTTCGTTACAACATAGTAAAAGGCAAGAGATGAAGAAAATTTGACTACTACCACGGTATGTTGATTATGCTAAATTAGTCGGCTATGCTTTATCAGCAACAAATGAGATTAATAGAGATAGTGAACCATCCACATTTTCAAAGGCCATCTCTTATGCTAAATCAAATAAATGGATGGTGGTAATGTAAGAAGAAATGGAGTCTTTAAAAAATAATGGCACTTGGGAGCTAGTCAAACTACCACATTTTCAAAGGCCATCTCTTATGCTAAATTAGGTAAATGGATGGCAATAATGTAGAAGAAATGGAGTCTTTAAAAATAATGGCACTTAGGAACTAGTTAAACTACCACAAGGGAAAAGGGTTATTAGTTGCGAATGGGTTTAGTAAAAGGAAAGAGTCTTCTCCAATAGATGAAAGAGTCGAGTATAAGGCTAACTTGGTTACGAAGGGATATAGTCAGGTGTTAGGAGTAGATTTCAACGATGTTTTCTCACCTGTTGTAAAACACTATTCCATCCGAGTATTGCTTGCATTAGTAGCCATGTATGACTTATAATTAGAGCAAATGGATGTTAAAACTGCTTTTCTACATGATGATTTGGAGGAACAAATTTATATGCACCAACCAGAAGGCTTTATTGTTAAAGGCAAGGAAGACCATATTTGCTTACTGAAGAAATCCCTTTATGGTTTAAAACAATCTCCCAGGTGGTAGTATAAGTGTTTTGACACTTTCATGACCACTCATGGCTATTGAAGGAGCATGTACGATAGCTGTATTTATTTCAGAAAATTATTTGATGGTCATTTATATATTTGCTCCTATATGTGGATGATATGCTCTTGTTGCCAAAAGCATCACTAAAGCTAATCAATTGAAGATACTTTTGAAAGATGAATTAAGATGAAAGATCTAAGAGCTGCGAAGAAAACTCTCAGCATGGAGATATAGAGAGATAGAAAAACCAGAAAGCTATTTCTATCTCAAAAACATTATATTGAGAAAGTATTGGATCATTTTGGGATGAACAATGCTAAGCCTGTTAGTACTCCACTAGCAACTCATTTCAAACTTTCAGCAGCTTTATCTCCCAAGACAGATAAAGAGATTACGTACATGGTACGTGTTCCTTATGCAAGTGCAGTTGGTAGCATGTTGTATGCCATAGTGTGTACTCCTCCAGACATTTCACAAGCTATTAGTGTTGTTAGTAGGCATATGGCTACCCCTAGTAAAGTACATTGGTAAGCAGTGAAATGAATTCTTAGATATTTATAAGGTTCAACCAATGCATGTTTGGAATTTGGAAAAGAGAATAGAGGCTTAGTTGGTTTTGTTGATTCAAATTATGTTGGTGATGTTGACAAAAGAAGATCACTTACTGGATTCATATTTTGCTTGGATAATTATACTATCAGTTGGAAGTCATCTTATAAGCCACGATTGCTTTATCTATAATAGAGGTAGAATATGTAGTGCTGACTTAGGCAACAAAAGAAGCCATTTGGCTAAAAGATTTATACAATGAACTCGGTTTAGATTTGGTGTCTACAAATGTGTTTTGTGACAGCCAAAGTGCTATACATTTGAATAAATATCAAATGTTTCATGGGAAAACAAAGCATATTGATATCAAATATCACTTTATTCAAGATGTGATATCCCAAGGCAACATTGCGGTAAAGAAGATTGATACAAAAGACAGTCCAACTGACATGCTAATAAAGCCTCTTCTATGAGAAAATGGCTTGATAAACTTTTAGCTTCCTTCTCTTATGAGCTTTATCCCACATGGGATTGTTGGCAATTCAATCTGTGTTTTTATTAGCGTATGGCTTTCTATGGCCCAAGTGTGTTAAGTATGGTGTTTTGGAAATGAGACCATGCGCGCATGTCACCCGCCTGGCCTAGTCCGAGCTGGGTTGGGTCTTGTTTATTTATTTCTGTCTTTTGAAGTTTAACTTTCAAAATTCCTTAATTGATTTTTTTTTCAAATTCCACAACCGAAAAATTATTCTTCTTGAAACCAAAATTTTCATTATTTCTAAAACGGATAATTTATTCTTCTAAAACTATCAGAATTCTAATTAATTAAAAAAAAAGTCATTTTCAATTATCGTTTTTAAATCCCTTTTTTTTTGAACAAAAAACTGAGTTCTTGGACTAATTCTTGAAAACATGACCTAAAAAAAATTGAAAATCTATTTTATACCTTCTTCTCTTGTTTTAGGCAATCAAAAATCTGTTTTGTTCCAAGCTTCTACCATGAGTGCACGTAACAAAAGTGGACTGTGTTAACCTTGAGGAGCGTATGGCGATTTGCACCTCGGTCGTGCTAGATTCACTTTCAAGGCAGTGGCACATCCATGACACAGTCGATAAGTACTTTCTACTTTGATTTGCTTTTTTTACTAACAATTTGAAAGCAAAATGGCAGCTTCCTTCAACAAGACTCTCCTAGATCTCTGTAAGTTAGACCCTTTAGGGTACCAACAACAAACGCTGGTCTAAAAAATTGATCATTTTCTTCATGCAGTTGGAGGTGGACTACATCTTCTTTACATAATATACAACAGAGGCACAATATAACGACATGTCTGCTGCTCCTTTCATCACATCCTAATTGAAAAATCCAAAGCTTCTTAAGACGAAATGCAAAAAAAAAAAAAAAGTTTGAAAAGGATAATAAAACAGTAAGGGAACACCTTCTTAATTATATAAGTAACTCTCTATTTGATTTTTTATTAACCATAAATCTGCAAAGGTCATTTGGGATACCTTGGAAACAAGATATGGCTGATGATGTAGGAAGAAAAAAATATGTCGTTGGAAAGTGACTATAGTTTCAAATTGTTGATGACAAGCCAATCATGGATCAAGTGCATGAGTATGAAAATTTGGTAACCCATATTATTAGTGAAGGTGTGAAAATGTGTGAAATCTTGCAACCAATGTGTTGCTGGAGAAGTTTCCACCCTCTTAGAGTAATTACAAAAACCATCTCAAGCACAAGAAAAAGGACCTGACATTGCAGGAGCTCATCAGTCACATGAGAACTGAAGGGCAAATAGATTAAAAGATAAGCAACTGCGCTCCTCTTCTTAATCAGTTAAAGCTAATCTTATTGAGTCTACCGGTGCCATTAGAGACAAGTTTAAGATCAAAGGAAAGAAAATTCATAAAATTGTTCATTAGAAAAAAACAATTCAAGAAAGATAAGGGAAAATTTCAAAGGAAGTAGGTCACTTGCTATGTTTATGGAAAAATTGGACATAAGGCATATTAGTGTTTCCGTAGGAAGAACTAACATAATCTACTCCAGAAGTCAGCATCTTTTTCCTTAACCTGCACCTCAAGCCAACCTTGCTGAAAAGGAAAACATTATTCCTGCTATAGTGGTGGAGGCTAATATAGTGGAAAACATAGCTCACTGGGTGATTAACATTGGAGCTTCCAGACACTATGTGCTAATAAGGAATTATTCCACCATTTTGAAGATGTTGCAGATGGAGAATGTGTCTACATGGGGAACTCCACCACTACAAGAGTGCTTAGTAAAGCAAAGGTTTTTTTAAATTATCTTCTGGAAAAACCTTAGCTTTAACCAATGTTTCATATGTGCCTTCTTTGTGGAGGAACCTAGTTTTAGGTATTTTGCTTAATAAGGTTGGTCTAAAATTGTTTTTAAACCTATAAGGTTACTATCTCTAAAAATGGGGACTTTGCAGGGAAAGGATATTTGGCCGATGGACTGTTTGTTCTTAACACCATTTTTTATGATAATGCGAATGCTTATGCTTATATTGCTGAATCTATTGATTTATGGCATGGTAGGTTAGGACATGTGAATTTTGCCTCAATTAAAAGGTTGAAAAATCTGCAATTGATAAAAATAGTGAATGATGATAATAGCTCCAAATGCTCTATTTGTAGAGGCAAAATTTGTAAAAAAAAAAAAACCTTTCAAACTTGTCCTAACTAGAAGTACTGAATTGCTTGAATTAATACATTTAGATATAGTAGATTTTAGGAACACTGTTAATAAAAGGGGTAAAAGATATTATATTACCTTTGTTGATGATTTTTCAATATACATAAAAATTTATTTGTTAAAATCAAAGGATGAAGCTACAAAAATGTTCTTAAAATATAAAGTAGAAGTTGAAAATCAATTGGATAAGAAAATTAAAAGGCTTAGATCTAATAAGGGAGGAGAATATGGAACACTTTTTCTTAAAGAATTTTGTGAAACAAATGGAATTATACATGAGACTACTGCTCCCTATACACCACAACAAAATGACATAGTTGAAAGGAAAATAGAACACTTTAGGAAATAATGAATGCCATGTTATTAAATTCTGGTATGTCTGACAATATGTGGGTGAAGTTGGTATGTCAATATATTATATTCTTAATAGAGTTCCACATAAAAAATTAGATAAAGCCTCTTATGAAATGTGGAAAGGTTTCGCACCTAACTTAGATTACTTAAAAGTGTGGGGGTTCTTAGCAAAAGTTGGATTACCGAACTTTAGAAAATCTAATATTGGACCAAAAACCTTTGATTATGTGTTTAGGCTATGCTCAAAATAGTGTTGCATATAGATTTATGTCTTTGGGTGACTATACTATATGTGAGTCCAAAAATGCAGAATTTTTGAAACATTTTTTTCATTAAAGAAAAATGATATTAGTAATGTTATTGGCCTATCTAATATTGCTTCTATGCCTGCTGTGTGTGTTGATTCTACTTCAACTGAATTTATGAATAATCTTAGAAGAAGCAAAAGGAGAAAAATAGAAAAGAGTTTTGGATCAGATTTTATCACTGCTTTTTAATTCAAAATAATAATTTTGAAACAATAAATGAAGACATAGTATCTGCTTATTTAATTGAAGAAGATGCTAAAACATATGAAGAAGCAATGACCTCCGTATATGCTAGTTTTTGGAAAGATGTGTTAAAAGTGAGGTTGATTCTATAATAACAAATCATACATGAGATCTGGTTAATTTACCTATAGGATGTAAGCCCATAAGGTGCAAATGGATTTTTAGAAAGAAAACAAGGCCAAATGGATTGATAAAAAAATTTAAGGCAAGATTGGTAGTTGTAGGTTATACTCAAAAGAAAGGAATTGACTATTTTGAGACCTACTCTCCTATGACTAAAATAGCTGCTATTGGAACTTTAATCGCCTTGCTACTGTTCATAACCTAATAATACGCCAAGTGGATGTGAAAACAACATTTTCAAATGGTGATCTAGAGGAAAAAATATACATGGACAACCTGAAGGTTTTGTGGTTCCTGGTCAAGAAAATAAAGCGTATAAACTTAGGAAATCCTTTTATGGACTTAAAAAAACTCCTAAACAATGGTATGAAAAATTTGACCAAACTTTGGTAATAAATGGATATATTGTGAATACGTCTGATTCTTGTGTTTATTCTAAATCCTTTGGATCAGATTGTGTGATCATTTGTTTATATGTTGATGATATGCTAATTTTTGGTACCAATATAGATGTTGTAAATAAGACAAAATTATTCTTATCTTCTCAATTTGATATGAAACACTAGGAGAAGTCGATGTGATCTTGGTATCAAAATAAGGAAAACTAAAATGGCAATTTCCTTGTGCTAATCCCATTACATAGTAAAAAGTTAAAAAAAGTTTGATTGATTTGATGTGGTGCATGTCAGAACACCTTATGATCCTAGTATATCTCTTAAGAAAAATAAAGGCTCTAGTGTTTCATAATCTAAATATGCTAAGATTATAGGAAGTATTATGTTTCTTATGAACTATACAAGACTTGACATAGCCTATGTCATTAGTAGATTAAGTCGTTACACTTATAATCCAAATAACGAGCACTGCAATGCACTTCATCATTTACTTAAATACCTTAAAGGTACCATAAATTGGTGTTTACATTTTACTAATTTTCTATTGTGTTGGAAGATTATTGTGATGCAAATTAGGTTACTGACAACGATGAAGTTAGCTTTACTAGTAGCTATGTCTTTACCTTGGTAGGAGGACCATATCATGGAAATCTGCTAAACAAACATGAATTGCCTATTCTACAATGGAGTCTGAGTTCATAGCTCTAGAATTGGTAGAACAAGAGGCTGAATGGTTAAGAAGTTTGCTGGTTGATATACCATTGTGCGGGAAATCCTCTGTACTTGTGTCAATACACTATGATTCACAAGCAGCCATTAGAATCACTATGAATAGTGTCTATAATGGCAAGAGAAGACATATTCGAATAAGACACAGTGCAGTCAAAGAACTATTGAAAAATGGAGTAATTTCCCTGAAGTATGTAAGAACTGAGAGCAACCTGGCAGATCCTCTCACTAAAGGTTTAACAAGGAAAATTGTACTCGAGTCATCAAAGGGAATGGGCCTTAAAGCCATGGATTAAACAAGGTCAAATAAGTCCATAGGCCTATATTTAGGTGGTCCTATTGAGATAGATTTGATGGATTCACGATTTAATTACAACTAATCCATAGCCATTTGTGGTTTTAGGTCAAATGAACTTAATGGATGTTGTTTTGAAGAGGTTGAGTCTAATTGGCTCTTAATGGTTTCATAGCCTCAATTTTTTGGTAGTCTAAATTAGAGACTTGGTGAAACGACCTACGTGAGTGTAAAGGTAGGCCGCCTTCTATGAAAGACTTGGATTGTCTTTCTAAAGCACTCATGAGAACACAAAGTGTGTGCATGGCCATCAAAAGCGCTTAGATTGAAACATCGCAGAACGAACAAACTTAAGAGAATAATACGTGTTGTGGGGTCTCAATTCAAGTTCTTGAAGTTTAACAGTAATTTACTTCATCAACTGAGTTGTTGCCTCACTTCACTATGCATTAATTTCAATTGAAAGATATTAATGCTTAAGTATATAAGTATATATCTCTTCATTTGCCCATATATTTTATTTTGTTTCTTCTTTTTCTTTGTCAAGCCATTTGTGGGGGATTGTTAGAAAATGGCTTGATAAAGCTTTTGGCTTCCTTCTCTTATGAACTTTATCCCACATAGGATTCTTGACAATTCAATCTTATGTTTTTATTAGAGTGTGCTGCTTGCTTGGCCCGATATGGGCTGGCAGGATGGGTCTCATTTATCTGTTTCTTGTCTTTTGAGGTTTAACTTTCAAAATTTCTTAACTAAAATTTGTTTTCAAATTCCATAACAGAAAAATTATTCTTCTTGAAATCAAAATTTTCATTATTTCTAAAACGGAAAACTTATTCATCTAAAACTGTCAGAATTCTAATTAATTGAAAAAAAAGGTCAGTTTTCAGCTATCGTTTTTTAATCCTTTTTTTAATTGACGAAAAACATAGTTCTTGGACTAATTCTCTTAAAAAAACCGACTTAAAAAAATTGAAAATCAGTTTTGTTCCTTCTTCTCTTGTTTTAAGCAATTGAAAATCTGTTTTGTTTCAAGCTTTTGCCGCAAGTGCACGTGATAGAAGCGGATTGTGTTAAACTTAAGGAGGGGACGACAATTGGCGATTTGCACCTCGGTCATGCTGAATTCGCTTTCATGGCAGGGGCATATCCACAACATAGTCGATAAGTACTTTCTGCTTTGATTTGCTTTTTCTTACTAACATCTTTTAGTAGCCAAGTTCAAGCATTATATGAACTTGATTTGTATACATGTTTTCTATTAGTGGTAGTTTAAGCCAAGATGGAGATTTGTAATGTGGCTTATACTTGTGCCACATATTTATACTTGTTGTAGAATTTTCTAGTTGTTGTTGTAGGTAAGCTTTCTAGAATATTTTAATTAGGATTTATCTAGAAATAGTTTAGAATATGCATTAGGAGGGGAAATTGGTGAGGTTATTACCAACTACCACTACCAAACCATATTAGAGGTACCTATAAAAAGGTCCTCTCATTTACAATTTTAACAACACAAGTGATTAAAAAATATACACAATAAATATCATTTCTTATATGAGTGTCTTTGGAGTGAGAGATTGGGTGTATTTAAGGTTTAGGTTTGAGCGATTTCTCTTTTGTAAATTACTTGTATTCTCTTTTAGTAAGATTTTGTTCTTTTTTTCATTTAAATCTTCTTTCTCTTGCATAATATTTCTCAGTCTTCTCTTTTACCTTTTGTCATTATTTGCCATAAGCACCTCAATTTTGCTAGGTTGTAACATCAAAAGCTTGCACGAGGATGTTTTGGTTCAAATCTAAGGGAAGACATCCAAATACCTCTTATTTTACAGACCAAGCAAGCAACATGGGGCAACACCTGGTTGGTCTGTGTCAAACTGACGCCACAATCCACATCAGTTGCTACATCAACGTCTTCAACCTTGGGACAAGCCGAAAGGTGCACTTTCCATTCTTGGAGTGGCTACTTTATGACCATTTTTTCCCTTTTTTCCTCTGTGATTTCACTAAACCAATAGCGAAATCACAAAATAGGCACGTAATACTACAAATTGAGACTAAATAGTGCTGTTGATTTATACATTTACTCAGTTAAAATCAGACACAAAGATTAGGAAAAATATAAGTTTAGGAAGTTGTTTGTTTTAGATTTGATCTAGATCTTCACAAAATAATAAAGGATTGAAGCTTCTTGAACTATTATTATTATCTATATCATCAGAACATGCAACATTTGTAACCCACATAGCAAACTACACTAAAGAAATAATTACAAGAAAAATATTTCCAAGATATATACATAATAGATATTTATGTGATGTATAGATTAACACAAATACTTTAAAATGTCTATTAAATATGATTTTACAATAGTATCGTGGAATTATCCAAATCTACTAAAAGCTAAATACACTAAGCAAGTAAGCCTTCTTAAGAGTATAATATAAGGCTAATTTTAATACTATAACATATGATTTAGTTTGAGCAAATCATTATCATTACTCTCAATTATTGGCAACACAATTCATATTTAGCCTTGACTTGGTCCAATAGATTCAGAAGAGAGTGGGATTGAAGTTCCATGAGAGAACCATGGTGCAATGTGGTTTCCATGGATGAAGAAAGCAACTCCTAATTGAACAAGCCCAAAGATGAACACAATAACCGAGTTTATCTGTAGAATAATAAAGATAGTGAGAAATCATTATCAAATCTAGAATGTCAAATGTGATGAAATATGACATATTAATGTAATGTGACTTATTGAATTTTCAACAGAGAGACTTGATTTTGCAAGTGATGATTAACTTGTATGTTCTAACATTGTAGTTAAATTTTCAAGAATTCATTCATTTAGTATATTTATATGGTGCATGTCTAATTGTATTATGGATGCTACAAAATAATAAATAATTGTATAGATAAATAGGCAAGATTGTTTTAAAAAATTAGTTTTTGCATCACATGGTGTCCACTGCAAATGGCTACATGTTGGGACTATTACGATCGTATAACAAAAGTCCAAATCACTGACAACAAAAAAAAAAAAAAAAAAAAGAAGAAGTTAAACTTGATTTCTTTAGTCTCATTTTCTAACTGCTAATTAAACATAGTTATTACAACTTATAATTTGCAAGTCATATACCTTTTAGGAGTGCGAACATGAGATAACCCATTAATTATCATGCATCCTAGGATAAATTCTACATAAAGACTCAATAGATTTCAAAATCATATCAACACTTTTGATTATTTTTATTTATATAATTATCTTCTTTTAATATGCATTGGATCTATATTTAAAAAGAAAAAAAATTATTTGGAAGTGTCTATGTATTTTTGAAAGCTTATTTGATGGCATTTATGTGTTTTTAAAGATAATGGATTCTCTTTATTTACTTTTTCCTCACTTTTCTAAAATTTACTACATTAAGAAGGTGTCATGTGTAATCAATAGTTGAGATTATTAGAAATAAAATGATATCATAATGATGTAATAAAATATTTCAAAAATCAGGACAATTTTAATTATTAATGTGCAAATCGAGAAAAATTAAGGAAAAATAAATAAAAAGATTCAAATATATTTTTTGAAACTTCTTAAAATTCTAGTAAATTATGAAAGGGAGTGTAGAGGTACAATGAGTGATGTAATTTCTAAATATTTCTATGAATAGTAAACATACTTTACCTCTATATATTGTGTATGCAAAATTAGCCAGCTAATTAGAATGAGGAAGATGGACCACAATTGTTGACCTAATATGGTTATGCACCCATGTTATAAATGACATTAGTTGACCAATTTAAGCCGTTCTTAGGTTCACCGTATGAAACAAATAACTTGATCTTTACCAAAAGTAACATAATTTTTCTGTATGCATTTGAGTTGTATGTTTCCTTTTCTTTTCTTTTTTTCTTCTTGATTTTTAAGGCATTGGCAATTGATTATTAATTCTTTCTAAATCAAGACAAGAAAAAAAAGTTTTAAAGATATTTAAAAAATCAATGGTTATACTCATTTTGGTTTTTATTTATTTACCCTTAAAAAGAAAAAAAAAAACACTTTTTTTAACTGTTGTTATTAGTCATTTCAAAAATAGGTCGTCTAGACTAGACTAAACATTTTCATCATTAGCTGAATTGTTTGCTCCCTGTTAACTTATCGTGGGCCTTGAGTTAATCACGTAGAGTCAGATTGAGCTATCCCAATTAATAAAAGCTCGGTCACTCCTTGCCCATTATTGACAAAATACACTGAGACAACCTCAAGAGAACTTCGACTTATCAAGTCGGCCGTGTACCAAACGAGTAATTAATGAACATGACTAGCTATCTTCAACTCATTCTAGTGATATGGGAAACTACTATAGTAAGAAGATATGCTTTCCTTATTTATTAGAATGCACCTTCCTAATATATCATGATATAGTTTCCTGCTATGGTGATTCACTTACCTAGTCAAAGCCAATGGTAAAATCATCTACATTCAGTTTGCTATTGCTATTACTCTTCTTTATTATTAAGTGTTAAAGTGACTCCAATTTTTCCATTTTGTAGGCCCAAAAGTATTTTTGGAGGCTCTTTAAGCCCAAATCTCTATCAGGACAATTCTATAGTGAACAACTTTAATATAGCCTTGTATGAGTATGATACTCAATTGATAGAGCCATAAAAGTTCAATGGTTTAGTATTGCTTATAAAAAAAATTTAGGACTCAACTAATACAACTCGAAAAAGCTAAGGGAACAAAAATTTCTAGAAATCTTTTTCGTTGTATGATTAGTAATTTTAATTTTGCTTCTCTGACCAAAGAAAAATAACTTAATAAATGAAAAGGAAAAATTTTATTATACATACCACAAAAAGGACGTTGTGTTGCTGAATACCCATGAGCAGTCCAACAACACCACTGACCAATCTCAAGATACTTTGTAGTACGATCTTCCAGTCACAAAAAGTAGGATCGCGCCACTGCACAAAACCAAAACGCCCAACAATGATACTTTCTAACCTTTTCGGCCAATCCAGAAAATGTTGTACACTTTGGGATTCAATTAAATAAACTTCCGCATGGACTAATGAAAGCAAAAATAGAAACTAAATTGAATTTGCAGTTGCAAACATTAACATAAAAGCCAACTAATAAATTATGATCTTTTAGTCACCAAAAGCAGGATCGCGCCACTGCAGAAAGCTAAAAGGCTTAAGCAGTGATACTTTCTTACATTTTGGGCCAGTCTAGAAAAAAACGTTGGGATATTATGGTTTTCGAATTGTAGTAACAAAAAGTTTCCAAGTGTGGACGAAAGATGGTAATTTGGTTGACATCATTTGTGGAGAGTGATGAAATTCAAGTTCATGGTATTTTTAGGAAAGAGAAAGCATAATCTTTTTTCTCCGAATATCTGGGTGATAAATGTTTGGTTCATAAACTTTTAATACGAAAACAATTAAATAAACTTCAGCATGGACCAATAAAAAAGAAAATAGAAACAAAATTGACTTTTGCCGTTGCAAACAATAACTCGAATCAATTATATAAAACAACCAATTAATTTTTTTTATTTTCAATACCCATATTTTTAATTTAATTTTTTTCTATATTAGTATATATGAATCTTGGTGGTTTAACTGGCATTAGAATCCTTCATGCTCACATTTTTGTTTTTCAATCAGGTTTATTCACTTGGACTTTCATAATTTTTGGATCATTATTTCCACCATGATTATTATTATGGCTTCTTCTGATCTTCCATTTTTAAAAACTATAGCTAATAACGATAATTAATAGTTAATATCTTGGTACGTACCAACTGAACAGTGGTGAGGGTGGAGCTTGATGTGCCTGCGAGGATCGCAAATACACCGAAATAGATTTGACTCATGACATCAAAATTCCATAATAAGCTAACAACGATGAAGAGAAGAGGAGGAGTCCCAAATGCTATTCTCGTACGAAGTACCTTGAGATGGAAGAAAAAAGAAGATAAAACACTTCATAATTACTAGCGTTACGTCAATATGGATTTATCTTGCATATCTTTGAAGCATCTATCTAATTCTAATTTACTTTAATTTTCAATATTTATAAAACACCTAACTACATACTTCAATTATTGAGCTCAAATAAACTTTAACTAAGCTGAGCTTAAAATCTTCACAAAAGACTAAAAGTTTGTTAAATTAAATGGAATTTTCATTTATCAATAAACAGTTACCAGTGGCAGTAGTTGCTCTAAGAATTATGCAAGATATACGTGCAAATTCCAAGTTTCCAACTAGTCAATCGAAAACAAGATATATACAAGGAAAGTGGTGATACACAAGATAGTAACCGATGAGTTGGATTGTATCAACTCGAGATGCTTACTGGGCAACGAAATTGAGAATCTTGAACTCGAAACTGGTGATATATGGATTTTATGAAACAGAGCAGCAATAAGATGAGCGGAGGGATGTTGCCGCCAAATAGAAACCATGACACAGGCTGGTGAGACAGGGCATATGAAATCCAACACGCTGCAGTGAAGGAACCCAGTGCAACAATGCATGTCTGCCCTACGGCCAACGACCACAAGCTTGATGAGCCAGAGATCATGGACCTGATCCACAACACCATTCACGAGCCATATTATTATGAAGTACTCGCACTCGTCATACCACACATATATGAATATGAATGTATAATTAGTTTAATTACCAGAAGGAGAGAATACTTAAAAACAGAGAACAGCAAAGCTCTGCAAATCCAAACATGTCACATGTTTCGTTAACAGTAATAAGATGCTCCAAATTCAGAGACCACAGTGATAGAGAGAGTAGCTCACAACGATGTTGGGGATGAAGCTGTAAAGTTCCATTTATCTCCGATGACCACCAATGAGAAAGATTTATGAATTAAATCCCTAACTGGGAAACTGTAAAGTTCCTTATGAAGAAGGGTGTAACTAAACCAACGGTGTATCCTCTCTCTTATATATTTTTTCGAGCGTGAAAGACTTGACTTCGTATGGCCGAAGGAGGAGAGAGATTGGGTGGGCCACCTTGATGGCAACGTTGTATAGCAAATTTTGTATGGATATTTGATGGCAACGTTGTATGCCATCAAATTTTGTATGGATATTCAAATATCATACAAAATTTGATGGCATACAACGTTGCCATCAAGGTGGCCCTATATGGAATTTCCTATACAACATTGCCATCAAGGCGGCCCGACCCAATCTCTCCCCTCCTTCGGAGTCTCTGATTGCAGCGCCTTTTGCTATTGTGTTATATCCCGCTACTCACAATGATAAAGTGTATTGCAAAAAGATGTTAATTGCAATTCTAATTGAAGCCTGTGCATGTTAATCAGACATGTACTAAAAAAAAAAAATAATCGGAGCGCCGAACTTATTTTGTTTAAATTACTATCAGAATTATTTATTAAAAATTAAAAAAGAGAAGAAAAGAAAAGAAAATTTCCTTTCATATTACAATTATAGTGCATCTCAGACATAAAAAAGTAAAAGAAAATTTGTTAATAATTAAGTGTACTACTATATTTGGCAAAGAAAAAAAAAGTGTAATACTATACTTTTTGAATATTTAATAAGAGAGATTTACATTCTTCTACAAAACAATTATATGTGTTCGATATACTCCATACAATGGTTAAAAAATGAACAATTTATTTTTTTTGGTCATATATGTATTGTATTTAAGTTCAGCTATTAATATTTTTTAAATAAAATTAATTCATAAAATTAGTGTAAGATTTTTTTATCAATGAAAATATATATTTTAGAAAAGATATTTGTAAAAAAAATTACTACCAATATAATATAATAATAAATATTCTATAATTTTGTTTATGATGAATTACACATACATTTGTTTATATTTATCTCATGTGTGCTTAGAATTTTTTATAATTGACATAAAGAAAAAAAAAGATATGTGCATTTAGTGTGTTAGTTTGACGTTAGTTTGGCATTTATTTCATATCTGTTTCAATTAGATCATTTATAAAAAACAAATACAAATGAAAAAGACACATTTACTCATAAAAAGACCTTACAGATCAGATACAGATAGAATACAGATGTAGACAGATATGTATAAGACATAAATGAAAAAAATCCTGATTTTCATCTGTGTCTATATCTAATCTAAATTTGTATCTTATCCATAGGTGTGTATCCGATTTGTTTGATCTGCTTATGAGTAAATATATCTGTTTGTTTCATCTGTATTTATTTCTGAACAAATAGTTTGATTCAAATAGACACCAAATCGATACCAAACTAACAAATAACCATTGAACCAAACAAACCAATATAAAACATGATATGAAGACACTATCGCAAAAACAAACACGGTTATTTTATGAAATAATTATTGAAGATCTATAGAAAAATTTCATATACCTTTACTACTAGCTCAAATACAAAAGAAAAACACTAATATGATCCATTAATATGAACTGCTAGTCCTGTATTAAATCTCATAACAAATTCTTATTATTGACAACAAGATATATAGTTTGAAAGTTAAACTAGTGTCCTTTAGTTTCGTTTACTAAACATTGATTTAATTTAGCTATTGCAACTTAGAATTTACAAGTCATATTTACAGCGCATAGCTCTCAGAAGTGCGAGTACATATATAACCCATAAAAATGTCATGTATACTAAAATAAATTCTACCTAAGGGTTTTGTTGATTTCAAAATTAGATTGATACTTTTAATTTAATTTAATTTTTTTTCCAATTATGCACTTTTCTCCTATTAATATACATTGGGTTTTATATTTACAAAAATCGCTAGGGATTATCTATATATTTTTAAATCTTATATGTTGCTATTTATGTATTTATGAAGAAATTATATGCTTTCTATTTATCTTGCCTTATTAATTTCTCTCATTTGTGCCTTCAAGCTGTTGGGCATGTGTGGTTAAGATTATAAGAAAGAAGATAATATTATGATAATAATGTTATAAAATAATTTAAAAAGACAATCTCAATTATTAATTTATAAATTAATAAAAAATAAGGAAAAAAAGAAGTAAATACAAAAGATTTAAATATATTTCCGAAACTTTTTATGATTGTAGTTGAATAAATTATAATAGAGAGTGTAGACTGTAGATAGATGTATTATTTAACAGAAGACTCGATTTTCGGTTTTTTTTTTTCTTTTTCTTGGGCCTTCAGAAGACTTAATTTTTCATCGTTTGAAAAGTAAGCCATACTAAACAATTAGAAATAGATTACAAATATATGATAGTTACAATTCTAATGAAAGCCTCTTAATCAGGCACGAACTCAGAATAAATATATTATTATTATTTATATAAAAATAAAATAGAAGAAAAAGAAAATTCGTTTTATATTATAATTATAATACGTTATAGTTTTGAGTATTTTAGTATCGTTATTTCTAATTGCGGACAACACAGTTGATGTTCAACTCTAACTCGGTCCCACAAATTCAGAAGGGAACGGATATGAGGTTGCATGAGAAAATCACGGTACTTTGCGATTTGCGTGGACCAAAAAAGCAACTCCTAATTGAAAAAGCCCAAGAAAGAAGACAACCACTAAATTTATCTATAAAATTAAAAAGATTGGTAGAATTCATTATTATATCTAGAATTTCAAATGCAATGCCATACAACACATTAATGTGACGTGACTTATTGAATTATCAATAGACATACTTGACTTTTCAAATTATGATTAACTAGTATGATCTAATGTTGTAGTTACCTTTTTAAGAAAACATTCATTTAGCACATATATAATTATACATATTTAGATACATCCATATTCTCTACTAAGAGTGCTTAAATTCAAAGTTCATCAAAACTTCAAGCTATTACACTAAAAAACAATTTGATATTAGACTTCTACTATTTTATATTTAAGGGATAATACCAATAACGACTCATAACTCTACCCAATGAAGTATTGTCAGCTTTGTAAAGTATCGCACGATTTTGCACCAACTACTTCTCACGAGATCACTCATTCTAGGAGTATTCTTTGCTAAATACACTTAATTTTAAAGCTCTGATAAACTTCAAGTCATTATACCAAAAAACGTCTCGATGAGAAGAGTTCCACTATCTTGTATTTAAGGAATCTCGCACATATAATACGTGCTTGTACTATATTATTGGCATTAAAAAATTATAAATAAAGTAAATTAAAAGGTGAGATTGTTTAAGAAAAATAAAATATCTTTTTTAATTTAGAAAAAGTGATGATTGTATCACATAGTGTCATTGGCGACAGCTACATGTTGGGACTATTAGTATCCCATATTCATAACAAAGTTCAAATCATCCACAACGAACTTGCTTTCTTTAGTTTCATATTTTAACTGTTGAATTAACTCAGTTATTGCAACTATTGCAAGTCATATGCACAGCACATTCCTCGTAAAAATAATAAAATATCATGCAAACTAAGATGAATTCTCTATAACAGCATTATAGATTTTAAAGTTATATCATTGCGTCAAATATATATTAGCCTTACCATGTGCTAATATTGGTCTGTTTATCTGTCTTTATTAGTTAGAAAGCATAGTTTGTTATAGTTAATTAATCCTAGTATAAATAGTTAATCTTTGTTTCTGTTTCTTTAGAAGATGAAGATGACATTTTCAACAATCTGAGTTCTAATGGAAGTTGATCTTTTGTTCCTAATTCTTGTTGCTACATCCTCAAGTTCTATAGAGCATTTCAACTTAAGGTAATATGTCATCATCTTGATCTTTATCATCTACTTGATTAGTTCGTCTGAGCATTTTCTCTATTTTCACAATAGAATTACCGATTGATGTGAATCGACCAAATCAGAATAATGCACCGAGCATTTTCTCTATTTTCACAATGGAATTACCAATTGATGTGAATTGAAGAAATCAAAATGATGCATTGTTATCTGATCCTTTGTAATTATCGAGTTCTGATATGCTTAGTATGGTAATAGGAAGTATACTTTTTAACGAATCGAATTATTTAGCTTGGAGTAAATCCATGAAGATTGAATTGGGTACAAAACTCAAATTAAGGTTCATAGGCAAAACAATTGTGAAACCTAATGAAAATTCAATTGATTTCATCCGATGAACAAGATGTGATGGTATGGTTAGGAGGTGGTTACTTACTTCGATGCAAAATAACATATCTCATAATTATTTGCTTGTGTAAACAGCTTTGGATCTTTATTGTGAAGTAAGTGAACAATATAGACAACAGAGTGGTCCTTTAATTTTTCAAATTCAACGTGAAATTAGTAATGTTAGACAAGGAAATTAGTTGGTAGGCATATACTATAACAAATTGAAGAGGCTTTGGGATGAACTTCAAGCATTACATGTGGATTTGACTTGTGCATGTGATCGTCTTGAGTCTTGTACTTGTGATTTGGAAGGAGCCATTTGGAAGGAAAGATTGTTGAATTTAAGTCGAATATTAAGTCAATGCAGTTCTTAATGGGACTAAAAGAAGGATTTGAGTTGGTTAGAAATCACATCTTGTTAATGGATCCTTTACCAAATGTTCATAGAGCTTTCTATTTGGTGCAACAATTGGAGAAATAAGAGAACATTACCTCAAATTTGGGGGATTTGGATTCTGCTGCTTTTCATACTAATAAGGTGGAGCATTTTAAAGAAACTTTTGATAGGAAGAAAAAAGGTGTGAGTTCTAAACTATTCTACAAACCCAAATATTAAGATAGCCACTGAGTTTATCTGCAGAAAGAATAAAGGTTATTATCAAAATTGGATCGTCGAATCTATTACGATATAACAAATTAATATAATATGATTTATTGAATACCCAATAAAGAAAACGTGATTTTGTAAATGATGATTAACTAGCATGATCTATTATTCCAGTTAAAAATTTTAAGAATTTATTCGTTTAGTGCACCTAGATACATGTAAATGTTTATATACTATTGCAAAAATTCATGAATAAGTTATGTGTTATTTAATGGTGAGTAACATATGGATTAATCATTTCGTGTCTGTGTGTGTGTTACATAGGCTGCATTACACCATGAGTGTTAAAAGGTAGTTATATAAATAAATTGTTTAGGAAAAAGAATATAGTTTTTTGATTAAAAAAAGTAAACTGATGACTGCATCTCTTGCTGTCGCCTACCGATAACAATACATTGGTAGTAAGAGCTAATAATTGTTGATACCACATGGTGACACGATACATGTGATATGAATTTTTCAGTGCTTTGCTACTGTCTCTTAACAGTGTTCGTATCGTTGAAAACAAAACACAAAGCTTAAAAGTTAAACTGGCTTTCTTTAGTTGCATTGTCTAACCGTTGGAGAAACATGGTAATTGCAATGCAACTTAGAATTTTCAGGTCATGTTTACAGTGCCCTTGTCAAGAGTGTGAATGCAATATAACCAATAAAAATATCACGTATACTAGGATAAATTCTACCTAAGGACTCTGTAGATTTCAAAATTACATCGATACTTTCAATTATTTTTACTTATGCACTTATCCCCTTTTAATATGCATCGGGCTACATTTACTAAAATCGCTAGAGCATATTTATGTTTTTCAAAAACTTATTTGGTGGTATTTATAAATTCTTGAAGAAAATATATGTTTTCTATTTACTTATGTTTATTGCTCTCAATTTATCTCTTAAGGATGTTGCAAAATGCGGTTAAAATTATAAGGAAAAAACAATATTGTATTAATGTTATAAAATATTTTTAAAAGATAATTTCAACTATTAATTTCTAAATTGATCAAGATTAAAAAAAATAGTGAAGATTCAAATACATTTCTGATCCAATAAATTATAATGGAGAGTATAGAGGTACTATTAAAGAAAAGAGTGGGGGAGAGGTATACTTTTTAAAGTTTTTTTAAGGAATAGTATAGATACCTTACCTTCTATATTTTGTGTCTATTTATTTTCACTATTCAGTTTTCAATACACTAAATTAGCTAGCCAACTTGGCATAAAAAATGATAAAAATTGACCACAACGGTAGGCCTAAGATGTTTTAAGTTTATGTACCCACCCCATTTTATAAATTGCATTAACCAATTAGTTTGGGCCTCTCTTGGGGTTCACTTACCTAGCTTGATCAGATTTTACCTTTTAGCAAATTTTTTATGGTTTCGTATACTTTTGAAATTCTATTTATCCTCGTCAGGTCAATTTAAAAGTCAATTATTTATCCTCAGTGTTAGTGTTTTCACTGAAAATTATTTTATTAGCAAAAGACTTAGGTTTTTATATTTTATTATTGTTTTCTTAAAAAAAAAAAAAAATAGGTTTATAAAGAAACGTAATAAAAACATATTTTACCAGTGAGGATTACTCTGTTTGCAGATGAAAGCATAAATAAGTCAATCAAATCACTGTCTTGGACCTATTGAGAAATATAAAAGTATATTAGATCAAATTATTAAAAAAAAAAATCACTATTCTCTAGAGAATTACAATTTGTTTAAAATTTTGCAGTAATAATAATTCTATATAATGGCTACTTTGCGAACTTAGCCCATGAGGAAATTCACAGAAAATAAACAGTAATTGTGTTCTATCCTTATGAATTCAACCATATTTACTAGAGTAGAGAACAATCAAATCGTTCATAGGCTTTTAGGAGAAAAAAATATTGTAAAAATGGTTTCTCTTGATATTTTGGTTATAAATATTTGGTACATAAGCTGTAAATACGGAAATGATTAAATAAATTTCAGCATGGACCAAATAAAGAGAAAAAACATGACTTTAGCGTTTGCAAAGACTAACTTAAAAAAGCAACGAATAAAATACAATCCTCAAGAATTATATGCTACTTTAAATATATATATATATATATATATATTTTTTCCTTTTATGATCCAATATTGTCATGTTTTACTTTCTCATATTGACATATCTAATTCCGGTATTTACATTGTAACGAGCTTCTACTATCTTATCATGGGACAATCCAGTCTATGATATTGTTACTTGTTAGATTGATCATTAAATATTAATATAAAAGAAATATAAAGAATCCTATCATAGTCGGAAAAGATTTCAGTCATTTAGTAATCATTCAAACCAATATCATTAAAAGAAAGAGCAAGCAAGCCAAAAAAAAAAAAAAAAATTATATCGCATGTATTTTCTGTTGAGGCAAACTAATTATTTATTAACTAGAGAAATGCTTTTAAACATTTAGTTCAAACAAACATTTTCAAAGTAAAGAAACTAAGCATACGGTAAATAGTGTATTTGTATAAAAAAAATTATAAGTTCTAAAGAATTCATAAGCAAAAAAAGTTTGTTTCAACTTAAAAATATCAAGAAAATCAACTCATCATACCACATGTATATCATAAGCATGTATGTACATATGCATGTATGTATATGTAGCTTGCTTAATTACCAGTAGGAGAGAATACTTGCAAACAGAGAACAGCAAATCTCTGAAAGACAACAATGCAGTGTCGGTTAACATGGTAAGGACATTCAAAATTCAGGGACCAGAGAGATAGAAAGAAGCTTTAGCTCACCGATGATGTTGATGATGAGGCTGCAATGGTCCATTTCCCTCCAAACACAGCAATGAGAGAAGCATACATTCAGTGGCTAACTCGTTTTTTATAGTTATTTTTTTTTTTTGGCCCAAAAAAAAATGTAAAAAAACGAGGCAAGTTAAGCGGTTGATTTTACCCCTACTGGGCCCTCTTTCTCTCTCTTGATTTTGCGACTACTAGGCGTAGCTGCACATTTGCCAAATGTTACGGGAAAGGCAGGATGGGAAATCGGGCTTGGTTTTGGGTTTAATCACGTAAATGCCATCCCGTGAGTATAGATTACGTAAGTCAAAAAAAAAATATATATATAGAATGGATTTGGTGCTTGGCGTATCTTCCGATTTGACAAATGCAAATGTGGAAAGGCGGGATTGGAAATGGGGCTTGGTTTGTGGGTTTAATCACGTAAATGCTATCACGTGAGAATGGATGTGCTGTGGGTCTCTCTCTCTCTCATTGTGTGGAATGTTTTTCAGGAAAAGGGTTATGGGAGTTTGTGTTGTGTCCTTTGATTTAGGGCAAATTTAATTGGTGGTTGCTCGTTTGAGATGAGTGTTTTTTTTTTTTTTTTTTTTTTGGGCCAAAGTTCGGGATGAGGTTGAGAGTGCGTAACATTACTTAATTATTTAATTAGAAAAACAAATTAAAATAAATTTTTAATTTTACTAAGTATCTTAATCATAATATATAGTACAATGCATAATACATATTATGTTATAAATAGTACAATGTATAAAACATGTTATACATAACACATATTATCAATTATATTGGTGTATGTGCCATATATTACAAATTATATATGTTATATCACATATGTAGTATATGCTTAACTTTGCCCATAATTTATACATGTGATCTTATAAACAAAGTAGATGATGGATTGTCCAAAAACATAACTGAAATACTCTAAATCTTAATCTAAGTTAGAAATATAAAATAGATAATTTAAATGGATCAAATAAGTAAACAATAAAAAATAAATAGATAATTTAATGTAATTACATTAATAAATAGATTTAAATTGAAATTAAGATTTGAAATATTTTATAAAATCATCTACTTTCCTTAATAACATTTTTTTATAAATCAAACTATATAATTTTAACCCAATTCTTTATTTTAAATTCCCTTTATCCCAAATTCAAATTCCTAAATCTCAAAACAAATATTTTAAATGTTTTGAAAACTCCTAAACCCTTAAACTTTAGTTATCTTTTATTTTATAAAGTATTTATAAATTTTTGAAATCAATTGCTTCCTCAAAAATATCAATTTTAGACGTAAACCCAAATTAAATATTTCATTTGATAAATTAAAATTTTGAATTATGTTTTTGTCAAGTTATAAATTCCTAATATATATATTCTCAAATTATTTTCTAACTAATTGTGATTCTTAAAATAATTATTAGAAAGGTTTAAACCTAATACATTATCTAAAAAATATCTCCTAATTTTCCCTATGTGTGTGTGTATATATATAGTCCTTTTTCTTTTTCCTTTCCTTTTTCCATTTTTGCTACCTTTTCTTCTCCTTCTCTTTCTCTACTTTGTTTCTCTTTTTCTTTCTCTTTCTCCTTCTCTCTTTTCTCAAAACCTAAGCACCAAATCGCAAATTCAAAAATTCTAGAGAGGAAATCAAAGATAGAAAATAAGATTGAAATAGGAATTAAGCTAGAAATGGCCTAAACAAACAAATAAGAAGTAGTAGTGAAAAAGATCAAGAAGTGGAATTTGCTCAAAAAGATAAGTGTAGTTATTTTCTTTGCTTTAATTATTGTTTATGCATGTAAATGTTGTGATAGGACTAGATATATGTAGAACTTGTAATAATTTAGATAGATTAAGGATGTATGAGCATGTATGATGAAAATCTATATATGTGTATATTTGTGTAGGCTAAGTGTTCAATGGAATGATTTGCTGTAATGGGATGTAAATAAGTATGAGGAAGTGTTTGTAAGTTAAAAATTGAGCATGGGTAAGCTTATAACAAATTGTTTTGTGATGTAAGTTCAAAATAAGTTGGTAAATTTTAAAGAACAACAAAGGAATTCGTAACAGGGATTTCCTTATTCATCATGGCCATTGCATGGTTAGTGATCTCCTTGGACCAAATTATTTTTGAAGATAATGGCCTGATCATGGTCTTGACGAGGAGTGTGATCTCCTTTGATCACGTTTTTCCCCTTGATTACGAGTGTGATGAGGTCCGTATTGACTATCACGGTCCCCATTACGACCGTGATGAGATAAGCGATGGAGATTGGACCCTATAACGGGCATGATGAAGACGGTGACAATGATCATGGCCCCCATCACGGGCGTGATCTATCCCCGGTGTTGTTTCAAAAGAAAAGAAAAATAAAATGAAATAGACAAATGATAGTTAATGTGAGTATTAGTTAAATGGTATAATTAAACATGAGTTTAGTGAATTTATGGACTTAACAAATAATTGAATTGGAGAAGTTAGATATAAAATGAACATATTTGATTAACTTAAGTTTAACTTGACTTAATAAGTTATAAGGGGTTAAAATGAATTAGATTAATTTAGTTTAATCAATTAAATGATTAATTCTAATCAATTTGGCTAATTTACGGTAATATAGACTTAATACTGAATAATTAGATTTAATTAATGAATTATGATAAGCCTTAGTATAATATGGGGAATATGTTGTTCCAGATGTATGTTTGCTTAGAAAATGAATATTTTTGAATATGCATGATGTGACGATGCTTTTATTATAAAAGATTATAAACAAAGTAAAAAGAAATACTTTGACAAATAAAGGAGAACCGTCCGTATGTTGGCAAAGTGATCTTCGCAGCCATAGCGAGGTTCCAAATTAGTGTCTGATCAAGTAGGGTAATAAAATAAGTTGAGATAAGTGGATAATTAATTTAAATTCTTATATGCGTTTAATTCTTGAATCTACATATATGATATTTGATTTATCTTTTGAGGTAGATTCTAAAACCCCTTTTGAGTCTTTGTTCGGATTTCGTGTAAAAGGTACGTAGTAACTTGCGTATTAGATGCTAAGATAGGCAAACTAAAATGGATTAAAACTTAAAGACGACCTATTAATTAAGTACTGCTTATGCTTGTGCAGTTGAATCTGGTCTGGAGTGCGGTGACCTTGTCTTAAGGAGATACGGTAGTTTAGGTGCTTAAGCTATCCCTGTAATGATGCAATGACTTTCATAAGTGGCTTGGCGGGTAGCTGATGAAGCAAATAGTATCAATGTATCTTCTACTTAAACTTGGGGTGAAGTAACATAATCTGGTTCACGTTTTATGAGGACGATTGAACTAGATGATGTTATGGATTAGGATGAGTAGAGCTGTGTAAAGGCTGTAAACCTCTAGATGAAGCTATTTTCTTGTAAAGTTATCTAGGAAATATAGGTATTTAGACTGTCTATATCAACCCCTGAGCATCGTGTCGTTACTCAAGACCGCCAGATTCTCAAGACTGTTTCGAAGTGTGAGTGCTTATGTGATGCTTGATTTATTTTGAATGAAAGATAATAACTTTATAGTTTGTCGCATTGCATTCAGCTAGGTTTTTATACCACTCCGTGTGTGTCTGTGTTACTATGTACTGGACTTCGTCTCATTATTGTTGTTATCATTCTTTTTCCTAGTATTTTATTAAATTGATGAGGATGAATGATTAATGATAATAATGTTAGTGATGATGATGAGATGATGAGGATGATGTTTATGTTGTTGATGTCTGATTCTAGTTACAGGCGATCCTGGAGATTTAAGAAAAGAAGTGAAATGAGTTAGGACTAGGAACGTATTTTATTATGTTTACGTTTTATTGTAAAGAACTGATTTATCTTTTAAATGAAATAAACTAATTTATTTAATAATTTAATTTTCATATAAATATAATATTATTTCTAAATATTAAGTTTGAAATGAATTTGATATATGAAAATGAATGTGTAGAAATAAAATTGTAATAAAATGTGTATGCTTATGAAAGTGTGAGTTATATATGATTATTAGTGTAGGTTGAATATAATAATTATGTATATGTGAGATAATAATTAATGCTTTTGTTTTATATGTATTAATGTGTGTATAGTATAATTAATATTTGTTTTTTTTATATATTAATATGTATGTGATAAGTCTATTTGAATCAAAATAAGTTTTGGAAATTCCTAAAACCATGGCAGTATTTTATCAAGTTTAAGGCCATGTTTTAACCAAGTTTTAAGCCTCAAAATGAGCCTAAATTAAGCAAAATTGCAGCCCAATCCATTATGTACCCATAAAGTCAAGTTTATGATAAGTTTGAACCCATAATTTGATAAAAAAAAAAAGACTCCATTTTAGGCAGCTCCTCTTCCTATCCGAAAATCCTTTTTCCTTCTTTCTTTGTTTCTTTTGTTCTTCATTTTCTCTCTATCTAAACTAGCCTAAAACCCTTAGTTGAATATACATCCAAAGTTCAAAAGCTTCCTTCAAGACAAAGCCTCATCCATGTAAGTCCATGCAAGTATATGAGTTTTTGTTACTCTTTCTTTATGCTTTGAAGATGAAATGTATATTCGTGTAAGTTTGGCTATGTATGAGTTTAAGTAGTTTTATGTGCTAATGGAAGTTTGGGTTGTGCTTTGATGTTATTTAACTTGCTAAATATGTTTTGGAAGTAGTGTGAAGTGTTAAGAAGCTTGAAGTTGTATTTGAATAGGTTAAGGTGATGTGGAGTGTAAAACAAAGCCTAAAGTGATTATGTATGTATAAGTGTGCAATAATGTGTTTGGGATGAAGATTTATAAGTTTTGGAGTAGATAAGTGATGATAATTGTGTTGGACATGAGTGAAAGTTAAGTAGTAACTTGGTGTATGAGTTTTGGATGTTCAAAACTTGGGTTATGTAAGGCAAATGTGCTAATGTAATGAAATGAGTTTAGCCTGATGTTTTATGTGTTTGATGAGTTGAAAGTAAGTAAATTCATATTTGAAGTTGATAAAATCCATGTAAGATGTTGATATTGTGTTTTGGTTGAAGTTAAAAGTGTTAAAGTTTGTAAAAATTCGTGTTCAAAATAAAGGAAGTATAAAAACTGTCAAAAACCCTATCAAATTGCCCCATTTGGAGAGGTGTTTGGAGCAAACGGCCTTAGAAACGGCCCCGTTGGGAGGAGTGTTGCGTTCTCAGATCAAAAATCTCATTTTCCCCGAGTTGAAACGGCCTCTCAAACGGCCCCGTTGCCAAGGGTGTTGCGGTTTCTGATTTCTTCCCTGTTGTGACACTGTTTTGTAAATTTTCCGTAACTTTTTATCTGACCTCTAATTGAGGTGATTCAAGTTGCTATAAAAAGCTCAAAAAAAGATCTACAACTTTTAAATTTTTAGTTTTTGAAAATTGAAAAATTATTGATGCTTAAATTTTACTTCTTTTCAGTTGCTATGTTTTTCAAACAAAGTTAAAAACTTGTATTTGTTTGTTAAATGTGTTTTTGCTAGGAAATGGATCTTTTTGGACTAAAATGAGCTAGATAAATGATATTTGATGTGTTATATTGATTTGTGTTGAATTTTCTTATAGTAATGAGAAATTCTTCCTCTGAGTGCATCTAGTGATTCTCTATTGGGTTTAGGTACGTAATAGCTTGATTTTTATATACTAGGAATAGGCATAATTGAACTTGACTTAATTTAAGTTAGCTTAATAATTAATTGAATTGATTGTCTATTATGCCATTTAATCTAGCTCGAGGAACGGCAACCTGTCATGATGCAATGACGTGTTAGATATAGGCACTTTAACATTTTTGTCATGATGCAATGACTATTACCATGATGCAATAGTACGCTATGATATAATAGCGATTCTTTTATGGTTAAGCGGGCAATCGATGGAGAGTGTAGTATCTATATAACATTTGCTTACACTTAAGATAAAGTAATATGATTTACTTCAATGTTTATAGGGACGTGTGAATTGAATGATGTTATGGATTAAGTTAAGTAAAGTTCAGTAACGGCTATAAATTCTAGATGAGGTTACTTTTATTGAATAGATATAGGGGATATAGGTATTCAGACTGCTTATATCAACTCCTTGAGCAGTTATTGTTACTTAGGACCCTTGAATTCCCAGATCTTGATCCCGGGGTTTGAATACCCCACTGTTATTTTGTTAAATGAGAATTAAGCAAGATAATGACTTTATCATTGCATTAAAATAAGTTTGTTTGCATTTCGCTTGTGTATTTGTTACTGTATACTGGGCCTTTGGCTCACTGTTGCTGCTTCGTAGGTCTTGATGATGAACCATATGATGATTTGGGTTATGAGTCAGATTTTGAGAAGTTTATGGATGAATAGGATGGGTAGGACCTGAGTGACCTTGATTTTGAGAAGAAAGCTTGGAAGAAATCTTTTGCTTGAAAAGTATATACCATTGTATTAATGGCTTGTTAGATGAGCCTATTTTGTAAAAGACTTTGAAGTCTCCTAGTTATATTTTCATAATAAGAATATGTTGTAAGGTTTTGTAGTGTCATCTATTGACACAAACCCTTGTAATGGTAATGTGTATATATATATATGTATGTATGGATTGCTCTTGTAAGCAATCTTGTTTTGTTAAAAGTTATTTATAAAGTTTTATAGTTATAATCAAACAATTGTCATAAACTGGTAGTTTTAGGACAACCTTACATAAATATGCAAATATTATATGTGGTTGGAGACTCAGAACACTATATCTCGGGGTTTAGTGGGTCGGGTCTTTACATTAAATTTGTATTTTCTTTTATAAAGGGGCCTAGTGGGTCTAAGTGTTTATATATGTTGATCTACTCATTAGAGTAGATATTAAAATGATTTTATAAAGTTTTATTTCTTATAAAATTGGTTTGCTCTGGTGGGAGTAGAGATTTTTATTATGTTTGTATAAAGTTTGATTTTTTTTTTTTTGATACTAAATCCAGTCGTTTTAGAAAACTAAATAAACGATTGCATTAATTAAAATTGATTAGTAATGTTTAAAATAAACATATCATTCTAAGAAGTCTAAGCGTGTAATACATAAAGTATTATACGAGGCAGTAACTACCTCGATTAAATTTAAGGCATTACAATAACTGTAAATCTTAACTTATATATATATATATATTTGTTTTATATTGTATTGAAAAAGACTTTTCAATACTAATATTTTTCAAAAACTTATGCACTTTACATTTAAGAATTGGATTAATCACTGAATAACACTTCTCCTTTTGAAAAGAATCTATATATATTTCGGTGGACATGAAGGAAAAGAATCTATATATATTTCTAAATCATCATATTTCAAAATTTCTTAGCCAGGAGTATCTTAGTTTAGTTCATCCACTTAAAAATTAATATTAGTACAATTATATTAAAAGCTATTAGTAAAATGATAGCTTACGTCTATAAAAATATATATTTCCTATATAATTCAATAGGGTTAATGTCATGGATGACACTTGAATTTTAGTAAAATATACAATTAGATATCTAAACTTTGAAATTGATTAATTTAATATTTTAAAAAAAAATTGGTTCATGTCAATGGTACCTCTATTAAATTAGCTAATACCATCAACATATGTGACATTTTTAATAATATCACGTAAATACTGTTAGTATATATAAAGATCTTTTTAATGCTATACTGATTAATTTTAAAATTTAAATATCTAATTATATATTTTATTAAAATTCACGCATAAATGTCACATATGCTAATTGAATATGGTGGACTTTTCTGAAAAGAAAAAAAAAATAATACTAATAAGGGGACTTTTGATGATCAACATCACACGGGAACTTTTCTATTCTGTGCCTCCTCGATAGAGCTGGGCAAGTGGTTAAATGGGCCAAACCCAGCCCCCTACGCGGCTGGTGGGTTAAACAAGCCAACAAATTTTAACCCATTTTATATAACGGGCCAAAAGTTATAACCCTAACCCAACCTACACGGCGGTGTGGTTAAACCTAGCCTACTAACTTGACTCATTTAAAATTTAATAAAAGAACAATATTATACTAATATCTTATAATTTAACATCACTCTCATGATTTTTCAAGTGAAAAATACTAATATTGGATACCCCATTCCAACAAAAAAATATATATTACATTTGCTGGGTTGAATACTAATTTTCTAATAGTGAGCAAGCTCGATTCATCCTTTCCTATTAATGTAATATGTACTGCAAATCGAGAAAGAAAAAATTAGCATTCCGATTAACCCATAAATTATGCCAAACACATGGAAAATGGATTATCAGTTTTCATTTTAAATGAATATAACCTACGACCGCGAGGAATGTAAGTAAATTAGAGTGTGGCCCATATCCAAGTCTTCTCCAACGATCCAAAATGGAATTAAAAGATGGGCATCAGCAACGTAAAACATGGCAGGCCTAAGGAAATAGGAAAAGGTCCCCTAGGCTGGGGTGGGCAGTCCTTGGCTTATTCACGTCGGCAATTTTAGTCGGAATGACATTGATGGTGACCTATGATTGGGCCGACCAATTGAGATAAGACATGGCCTATCGATCATTTTCTTGTACGCGTCCTCCAGCAACACGAAAAGAATGTACACTCTAGGTTCAACTTTCAAATTTAAGTTTAAAACCAATTTTAATCTAAAAAAAAAAAGGTGGGCCAACCCGGCCCGTTGCGAGTTAACCCCACTTTAAAAACCCGTGGTTAAACGGTTGGGTTTTTTTTAGCCCGCTTTTAAACAGGTTGAAAAAAATCAATCCTAACCCGTTTTAAAAGTGGGTTAAACGGGCCAACCCACGGGTTATGGCCAATTTATCCAGCTCTACTCCTAGACGACCTTATCACAATCAGCCGCACTATCCTCAGCTATGCACATACTAGCGCGTGCCCGGATGAACACAGGCATTTTAGGAAAATTGTCGACTTTTGATTTTCTTTTCTTCAGTATAAGAAAAACCATGTTAAATTAACATTATAAATGTTTAGATATAATTGACTATATAAATTAAATCGCATAACACATAATCGATATCTATATGGTATTTTATGTAAGTTAGATGATATTTAATTATATAAATTACAAAATATTTGTCACCTATTCTGTTTTCAATAATCGAGGCATGATTTGGTATGAAAAGACATCATGAAAAACCAAATTAAAAAAAAGGATAAAATATAGATAATGAAAAAAAAAAAAGTTGTAGTTAATACTAACACCACTTAAGTAAACCATACAATAAAAAGAAAAGTTACGAGCAAAAGAAGACACAAAAATATATGCCTTATATAAAAAAATTTTAACCTTGCTGTAAATGAGAGCAACAATGGAAAGTTTATGTTTGTTGGATAATGGAGATAAAACCTGGTAATATTAAAAGACTTAAGATATTTGATTGCGACTGTTACTATTGAAAAGGTGTTTTTTCCATTCAATATGTGATTGTCTTATTGATGTAAAAGGCTATATGTTTTATTAATAAAAAAAATGGAAAATTGTAACATAACAATAAATATTTAAATTCACTTTATATGATTAAGATATTCTAAATTTTAAATCTCAAAAAATCATCAATTTCCTTGTAGTGATAAAGTATTATATTCTATGATTGATAAAAGAAAAACTATTAGCATGATAAATTCTAGGGTAAATATAACTTCTTAAGTTTCCTGCTGCCATGAGTTTGGAATGATACAGGTAAGCTGCCACAATTGGAACTTGTGAGGGCATTAATTTAGATTTTGGGATCGTATTTAATGTAGGTTGCAAGAATTAACTTGTTATTGGACCGTCTGCAGACATAAGAATCTGTTGTGAAGATTATAACTTTTCGTGAATAGGTTTCTCATAAGATGAATTTTGGTATATGATCACCATGGATGGGTTGTGACTTGGGTTTTGTTAAGACGGCAAGATTTCATCGATCGACGAGAATTGGGTACCGAGATGCAACTTTTATCTTATCATAATTTGTTATAAAGTATTGCTATGGAATTGTCAAGATAGGTTTTGAATTGGAGTTCCATGGAGTTCATTTTGATAAAGGAAGAAATCTAGATCTAAAAGACAGTGATTAAAAGTTGGATTTAAAGCATATTTGACTGATGAAAATCAGTCAAAATAAAGTAGTGACATATGAAACCTAAAGGAGGAGGATCATGATTAGGGATGTAAGCGGCGGGTTTTTATAGGGACCCGACCCGCCCAACCCGATAAATACCCTATAAGGTTTAAGATGGGTTTTGGGATTAATAATAAAACGCTATAGGGTTTTGGATAGGTTTTGAGATGAGCATAAAACCCATTGGGAAACCCGAACCCGTTTAATATATAAATATATATTATGTTTAGCCTCAATCTCTGAAATTAACCAGTTGTACTCCATTAATTGTAAAACTATTTTTTTTCATTTTTATTAAATCATTTAGAAAAAGTAAAAAACCTTAGGACAGTAGACCAATACTCTATGGTCTGCACTTTTAATCTTGTTCTTGGCTCACTCTCCTAAAATTCAAGCCTCTCACTCTCGTTATTGCACTATTTTATTCAATGGTTTTCCTCCCATGAAAATGGTTGGGATTTTATAAAGAGGATTGCATAAGTAATGATAAGAGTTTTTTTTCTTGGCCTGTAAAGTGGGAACGGATCGAAAATAGAAAAAGATGACAAAAAAACATCGTTTTTAAATATTTTATTGCGTAATGATTCTAATTTTATATCGGGTTCGGGTACCCTATAGGGTTTGTCTAGCGGGTTTTTGGTTCATAAACAAAAGCTCTATAAGGTTTGGGATGAGTTTTAGGAATCTTATTGGGTATTGGGCTTGGGTTTTAGTATACCCGTCCCGAACCCATCCCGGTTGCATTCTTAATCATGATCGAAAAGATGGAACTTCGTAGAAAAACACCTAGAAATCAGCATGGGTATTAGAACAATCCGTCATAAGAATCATGCCCACTACACCTGCACACAAGCCAACTTAAGCTTTAGAAGGCACAAATTTGGCTCATTTAAAAAATTATTGAGTTTAAGCTTAAATGGACTTAAGCATTTAGGCGAGCTTGAAATACAAGTAGAGCTTTATTTGTTTAAATAAATGAGTTTTATTTAGAGCTTCATTTATGCTTGCTCGCAAATTGAGGTACAGTATTGAGTTTAAACTTGGCTCGGCTAATCTTAAGGTTTAAGCACTAATCCAACTCAAAGTAACATTACTCGAGCTTGAATTTAACTTGCTTAAACTCATTTAAGCTTGATTCATTAAAAATACTTTTACTTCTAATTAACACAATACAACTACCTAAACTTGATTTTGATTCGATTAACACTTATACTCGACTTGAGTTCGATTAAGCCTGTGAGCTAATTAAGTTGAACATATGTAGCTCAAGCTTGGCTTGATAGACCACTCAATTGACTTGAGCTCAAGTTTGACACAACTATTCTTAATTTTGAACTCGACTATATATTGAGCTAAGCTCAACTAGTTTGTGAATTAAGTTGACTCAGTTGCACATCTATTTTGATTCAAGGATGAAATCTTATTCTAACAAGTTATTGATCAAAAGTCGGATCTAAAACATATTTGAGCAATGAAAATCAGTAAAAACAATATAGAGTTAGGTGAAACCTAAAGGAAGAGGATCACAATGGAATAGTTTTGGAAATTTCCCCAAAAAAAAAAAAGGAAAGTCATCGTAGGCATTAAAACTAATTGTCATAAGGATAATGCCTAATAAAGCAGCAAACTAGTCAAAGTGAGCTATAAAAAGCATGACCTTGACTTGTATAAGAAATTATTGAGTTTAAGCTAAGCTAAATTGAGCTAATCGTTTTATCACATATGACATATAGGTTTGAGTTGTTTGTTTGGATAAATGAGTTTTATTTAGAACTTGAGTCAAGCTCATTTACAAAACTGAGCTAAATTATCTCATGAGCAGCTTGATTTGTTCTAACTTCAAGAACTTATTACAAAAATACATAAATATAATTAAATTGATGAATGGGTAATGCACAAAATTTAATATACATAGGTATAAACACTTATAGTTTTTTGTTTATATTATATTTCTAATATATAATATAAAACAGACAAATCTACTTATAAACTTACTAATGAGCTTAAACAAGCATATTCACAAACTTAAACAAGTCGGTTTGCAAACATAGCCTATCAGAGTTAAACTTTGGTCCGCTTTGACAACATTACGAAAATAATCTAAATTATTCAATAATTAAAATTGCATGTGAATACAATATTAGTTCTAGACATTAAGTTTGAAGTAATTTTGATTTATGAAAATGATGTGTAAAATAGGATTGATATATTATTTATTAATGTAAATTATTTATGTAAGTGATATGTGCAATGAAATTAATATTTTGTTTATATATTAATGTGTGTATAGTGTAATTAATGTTTGTGTCTTTTATGAATTAAAATGTGTGTGTTATGTTTAAAATTATCAAAACAAGTTTTGTTATGCTTAAGAATTTATTGATAGAATTTTACAAAAGTTAAGCCTATTTTTCAAGCCCAAATTAAACCTAAATGAGCTCTAAATTAAGCCAAATTAACCAAAGTCAAAGATGCCCCAAAAGTCAAATGTAGATAAATATAAGCCTCAAATTTGATCAAATTAAGCCTCTTTTGGCAGCCCTCATATTCCATACGAATTTCCCATTTTTCTTTCCTTTCTCTTTTCCTTTTTCTTCAAACCATAAGCCCTAAACCAAAAACAAATTACAAGCTCTTGGAATAAAAAATCTCTCCAAGCCAAAGCCTATTCATGTAAGTTAAAGCTAGTACAAACTCTTAGTTTTATTTCCTTTCTCGTAATATAGGTGTAGAATTTATGGTAGGATGAGTTAATATCTTTTGAGTTGAATGGTTTTATGCATTGATATATGTTAGGTTGTGTTTTGTTATTTGTAAATTTGTTCATGCGTTATGGTAGCAGTGAGAGGTGTTGGTAAAAAGTAAAGTTGATTTGAGTAGTTGAGGTTGAAGTGAAGAGGAGGAGAGGATTTGATGTGAATGAGGTAGTTTGATGTGTTGTTATGAGGTTCAAAGTTGTTACGATTGATTAATGTGGATAGAAGATAATGTATGAAGCTAAATATGTGTTTGAAGAAGAATTAAAAGTGTTATATATTATATTTTTCAAAGTGTAACACAGGAAATAAAATACTTTCGAAATAGGTCTTTTTTAGTTATAACGCCGGCAATCTGGTACTTCAATACCGGTGGTGTAGAGGTGGTGTTGAATGTGATCAGAACCGATTTTTCTAAAGCCGCTTAAAATGGCACCAGCTTTTATAAGGGAATTGGCCAGCGTTTATTTTTTGAAGCGTACGCCGGCCATTAGGGCTCCAACACCGCCAGTCTATAGGTAATGTTGAATGCGAACAAAATCGATTTTTTTAACGCCAAGCTTAACACCGCCGGCGTATAAATTCAACATTACCGGTGTTCACCTTAATTTTTCCTGTGTAAATAGGTCACATATTCCATGAATTTTACAAATTTAATCTTCTTCAATTGTCATTCTTTACTTCATATATGGTCTTCTAATGAACCTATGAGCTATATAAATATATTTTAAGTTTGAATTAAATGTTAAAACTGTATTTTAAGTTCAATGAATCTCCTTGTATAGTTAACTTAGGATTGTGTTATATATATATATATATATATATATTATACATTCAATTAATTATTGTTTTGATATTCTTATTTCAGTTAAAGGTTCCTCAATTATTTCCCCTCCTAGTGAATATCATAATACACTATTGGGTACAGGTACGTGATAGCTTGGTTATTGTATGCTAAGGCTAGGCATTACTAAAATTGATTTAATTCAATTCGGCTTAATACGTTGATGAAACAGATGTCTATTATGCTGTTTAATCTGGTCCGAGGAGCAGCAAACCTGTCATGATGCAATGATATATTAGTTAGGTGCTTAACATAAGTCATGATGCAATGACTATACCATGATGCAATGGTACGTTATGATGCAATAGCGATTCGTTTTGGTTAAGTGGATAGCCGATGGGAAGAATAGTATCTGAGTAACGTTTGCTTAAACTTATGGGGAAATATCATGGTTTAATTCAAAGTTTATGAGAATTTGTGAACTAGGCTCATGTTGTGGACTGAGTTTAAGTAGAGTCGAGCAACGGCTTTTGAACCTTAAATGAAGCTATTTCTTTATGGAATAGATATAGGAGATATAAGTATTCGGACTGCTTATATCAACCCCCTAAGCAGCTGTTGTTACTCAAGACCCCTAAATTCCTAGAGCGTGATTCCAGGGTTTGAATACCCTCCTGTTGTTAAAAGAACACTTAATAAGATAATGGCTTGTCCTTTGATGCATTTCATTTGAATTAAGTTTGCTTGATAAATTGTTCTTGTATTTGTTATTGCATACTGAGCATTTGGCTCACTTTTGCTACTTTGCAGGTAATGAACATGAGTTATATAATGATCTGGGATACGGGTTAGATTTTGAGCGATTCATGGACGATTGGAACAAGTAGGATTCGAATACCAAAGCAGAATTCTCTATATAAATGCTTGTTAGATAAGCCTAAGTTGTAAAGACCTTAAGATCTCTTTAGGTTATCTTTTGTACCAAGAAAAAACTTGTAATTTTTTGTTCTTGTATTGACACTAAATTCTGTACATATAATGTATAATGCATAGATTGCTTTTATTAGCAATTTTGTTTTGTTAAAAGTTGTTTATGAAGTTTTAGTAGATTTGATCAAACAATTCTCATAAACTGTTAGTTTTAGAACAGCCTTACATATAATATGAAAATTATATATGTGGTTGGGGACTCGGTACACTAAATCTCGGAAGTTAGTGAATATCAAACCAAACTAAAGTAACTTACAAGTAGGTTAACTCGTACATATCTCTAATTATATGAATTTGCCCTCTAAATTTATAAATGGATGTCATTGCACAGTCAAATTAAAAGGATGACTAAATACAACATAATCATTTTCTAAGCAGAGAACTCAAGTAAAATTATCTACACCTAGAATACTACAAATACAAGACATAAAATCCAAATCCACATATATTGAATTTAGGCATACCTCACAACGAAATTGAGGACCTCAAAATTGGTAATATATGAATGTGATGAAACAGAGCAGATGTAGGATAAGCAGGAGATGTTGCCATCGAATGATGTTTTGGTTTAGGTCCATGGTCTCTGATTCAACAAGCTATGGTCATTGCCTATAGAGTAGACATGGACGATTGTACTGGAATCCTTCACTTTAATGTGTTGGATTTCATATGTTCCACATCACTATCTTCACCCTCTGTCTTGGTTTCTGATCGGCGGCAACATCTCTCCTCTTATCTTACACCTGCTCTGTTTCATCACATTCATATATTACCAATTTTGAGGTTCTCAATTTTGTCGCGAGGTATGCCTAAATTCATATATATGTAGATTTGGATTTTATGTCTTGTATTTGTAGTATTCTAGGTGTAGATAATTTTACTTGAGTTCTCTGCTTAGAAAATGATTATGTTGTATTTATTCATTCTTTTAATTTGACTATGCAGTGATGTTCATTTATAAATTTAGAGTGTGAATTCATATAATTAGAGATATGTACTAGTTAAACCTACTTGCAAGTTACTTTAGTTTGGTTTGATATTTATTGATATCAGATCTAGGATGATGCTATTAATTTTGATATTTCAAACAATAGTATACCTCTAATAAAATTTTCAGTGACAAAAATACCCACATAATAAACAAATCTAATATGCAGATTATACATAGCATATACATATAACACATCTATATGTTATAAATTATATATAATATATTCAAATAACATATACGGTATGTGTAAGTTATAAGTTATAAATGTAGTAAAATGCCTAAAAAATATAAGTAAATAAACTTTATATTATATATGTTATATATATGACAAATAAATGGCATTGATAAATATAGGGTAAATTGCATGTGCACTCTTTGAAAACTTTTAAAATTGCACGGACCCTGTACTTTTAAAAAATGCAGCACTTGGACACTGTGTAATATTTATGGGTCCCACTTTTTAATATGTTGGGTGTTGATGTGTGTTGACATAGAATTAAAATATAACTATATTAAATGTTATGATTATATATTTGCTGACATTTTTTAGGCAATAAATTGGATCCATGATAATACCTACCCAGACAATTTAAAAGGGAAAAAAAATAAAGTTGTAGGTTGTAAAAATACTAATCCTATCCTATAAAAATTGTGATTTCAATCCCTGTGAGATCACACAACTTGAATCCCCAATTATTCAAATCTTTCACCAAATAACAATATACAAGATATTAAATCACAATATAAAATATCCAAAATCAAATACTATAATAGGAAATCCCTTAACAATTGCAATATGGCATGGTTAAATAGAAGAACCAAATAGAAAAACCACAAGGTAAATAGTGTTTCGTTGTTTTTTATTTTCTTATGTTTTATTGCTATTAAAACACTGCAAGTAAATATTTAAACCTGGAAGAATTATACTATGGTGATTTGTTATTGTGTGTGTTCTTTTGCATAAAGTGTTTGCCTCTTGCAATTTTTTTCTTTTCTTCTTTTCTTTTTGGCCACCTCCTCTTAAATTGGTTAGTTTATAATAATTTTGAGTTATTATTTTACTAACCCTGAAAGACCTAATAGCCAGTCTACGTTGTGTTTGTTCAATAATATTGGGGTGTACTTATAGAATCAATTTCATGCACAAAAGACAATATTTTTAAGTTCTGTACTATTGACTATAAACTTACATGCCAAATTGACTATAAAGCCAACGTGGAGAGAGAGGATTTGAATGTTATTAGGTAAGCAGATTTGAGAGCTGTCGATGGTCCTGGATGACTCTTGGGTGTGTATTTATAGTGCTTTAACTCCGAAACGAATTGGGAAGGTGCTAATTCTGCTAAAAATCGGGATCTTTGTGATGATTTGATCTGCTAATACGTTCGGCTGACTTCTTTGCCACATGGAGTTTTACTGGAAAAAAGAGAGCAATAGATTAAAGAATAAAAAGAAAAAGGAAAAAAAAAATGTGCTGGTCCGCACCTTGAACCCATGCATCCGTAATCCTGGCAACGACTTCAATGTGCACGGCAAAAAAAAAAAAAAAAAAAAAAAATTGTTTTGATATTATTCTTCCTTTTTTTCTTTTTTTTTTAAATGCTTTGATATTCATTTAGTAAATAGAAAAAGAAAAAGAAAGCAAAAAAAAAAAAAAAAAAAACCTACCTAGGTCAATAATTGGTCAAAGCAATACTTAATCATGAAGTGATTTTTCCGTGGAATAAAGCTAAATTGCATTTGTGGCCAAATAGTTAAAATATATATTTGATTAAATTACGAGTCGTGTAACCTATTTTAGTCCAAAAGTTTAAAGAGTTATGAAATAGAATCTTAAATCAAAACTATCATCGATTAAAATTGTGTACTATTTTATGAAAAAAACTTAAATTAATATTTTTTAAGGGTTTGATTTATCTCGATTTTACTAGTGTCTATAAAATAGACAATTTAAACCAATTGAGATTATGTTTGAAACCTCTATTGCCGATTCTATAACTTCAGGATATTAGATAAATTATATAAAATCTAAAAGTTATCTTTTTGCTAAAAACTTGTAATTTATCAAATCGGATATAAAATTTATTTTTCTCATTACTGATTCAGATTGTGAAAAAACGTCTAAACCAATCATTATCAACAATCAGCTCCTATATGCCCAAATTTTTAAAATAAAAGGCCAGAATGAGGTGTTTATACCCTTCCTTAAAACATAACCACAAGCGGAGCAAATTTAATTAACTAATTCGTTAGATGCCGGTATTGTTGCAGTTAAATGTCATCCAGGTATTTTGAGTGCACTGCCAATGTCACCCGCTAAAATTCTCCGGATATATAATTAAACACTACAGCTGTGGAAGTTAATTACGATTCTACCCCTGGATGTGGTGCTGGTGCCGATGTTTTCTGGAGTATTACTTAATCTCAATCCTTCCCTGCAAAAGTCCAACTAGTCTTTGCACCTTGGAATTGGGATAATTTTTTGATCATTGGCAAAATTTTGGGTTTTTAGCTCGGGAAGCTTTACAATTTCAAAAAAATTATTTATTAATTTTTTTATTTGAATGAAGATATTTTAGGGAAAAAAAAATGAATTACAACACTCAATTTCTATAATAATTATTTGTTATTTTTTGTAATATAAATTACTTATAAAATTGTTACTATGATGAAGTGAACGTGTGCAGTTGGTGTCTAATACCTTTATTAATTTAGAAAACACATAAATAATAAACCATTGAAAAATAAACCTTATAATGTGTCTATCTAGAACTTTGCTTGCATTCTTAATTAGACACAATCATGGTTTGATTCTAAAATAAGAACTGAATCAAAACTGTATCAATTAGTTGGTTCCAGAACAAGTTAGGAGACAGCTAGTTTTTTGACTTCTATCTAGTTTTTCAATGTAAAAATCGAATATATCTGCAGTTTCAAATGGTTCCATGAAAAAGAAAAGAAATTTAGAGAAAAACTAAAAGAAATATTAAATATATAATAATTGTTTAAACTAATTCATGTAGATAGTAAAATTTATTATCTATTTATAGCATTTGATGTGTTGTGATTAACAACACAACAAATAAATATAATTTAAAAACATATATAATTTATCTAATATAAACTTCTTCTAAAAGCAAAATCTCTTTCCTTAACAATAGGAGACTTTTTTTTAACTTTTTAACCTTTATTTTATAATCTCACATTATCAATGTCACAATTAATTTGGATGTGTCTGTATATAAATAAATGCTCATGATAAACAATTTTTTAAAAACATTGGTTAAATACATTAATACTCTTAGACCAAATTATTATTTTGAGTTCAAAATTTATTTTTTTTAATCTAAAATTCATTTATTTATATTTCAAATTTTAATTAATAAATTTGGTGATTCTAAGATTGCAGAACTAGATCGGAAACCACCATCTATTCTATAGAATGAGATCTAAATCAAAAGTTTGATTCTGATTCCTTAATTTTAAGGCTCGAAACTGATTTTGGTTCCGAAACTATGATGATCACATTCGTAGTCGCCCACCCGCCTTTGTAGCAAAAGTCTCCTATCCCACGTTTTCGGAATAGCGCTATGCCTCGTTGCTTAATAAAATTCTTGGTGTTGCTCAATCAATAAAATATATTGCAAGTAAATGTTAATTGCAAATTTACAATTTCAAATAGAAGCCTGCTAACAATTCCATATTTGGGACGTCATTGATATGTTCCGCATCAACAACCACCCGTTTTTAATTAAAATAAAATGAGATTAAGGATTTGGCAGTTTATAATTTATAAGTTTTTAAGAACTAAGAATATGTAGGACTTCCTAATAGATATTACGCAATATAAAGATTTGAATTAAACTTATCCAACACGATATAATTTAAGAATAAAATAATCAATTTAGTTTATCACAATTCAATAAACGGACAAGAACAAAGGTGTCAGCAAAAAACTCATGTAGGATGTAAATTCTTACTAATTGAACAAAAAGTAACATGGAAACCCTTATTAGTTCGTAATTAAGGGTATAGACATAATTAAAACACCTCTTAAGAAGGTTGACTACAAAGCTATGAAAATAAATAAAAACTAGAAAGGTCCGGAGCACGTATTAATAATTTAGACTCCGAAGAATTGTTGTAGGCGTTCCAAGTCTTGGTTATTGATGATTAACAAAGTGATATGAAAGTTCCATTAATAGTATGCACTCTTTGCTATATTTTCCTTAAGTCAGCCTTTTATGTTATGTTTGACAACTTTCTCTAATGTGGAAATCAATTTGTAGCTGTTTTTGTTTTCCGCCACTTTGCACTCATTTCACTCCAAAATTAAAGAGTAAAAAAGGGGTTGAAAAGTGGAAAAGTTTCAATTCATTTCCTTTCTTTTTTATGCCTTTCTACCTCGACTTAAATTACCAACCACCATTTTTCCCTTTCATTTTTGTTTCTTTCTGTCAGTTTCCATAGTTTTTCATGGATCCAAATACAACGTTTATTCACCGATTGATTTGAACCATTTATAAAAAATATCCAAACCTATCATAAATCTGCAAGTCACCTTGAAATGTCTCTAGATTAGTTTGTTCATCTTCGTTAGGCTCCTACAGCATCACCCTCCAAGCTAGATTATGTTTCTCATGGGTTTTAGACTCAATATCACCCAAACTCTTAGCAAGACAAACTCTTTGGTTCAAGTGTTTCTCAATAAGCCAAGCTTCCTATGGTAAGTTTATACTTGTTTGAAAACTCATTTGCTTGTTTGAGTTTCTTTAAACATGTGAGTTTTGCGTTACAATGAATATGCATGTTGAAATGAGTTCTTGAGGAGTTGTGTGTGCTATTTGTATATGGGGTAGGATTTTGATGATATATGAGTTGTTGTATGTGCTAGATAGGTAATAAGGAGTGTTGAAATGAATGAAGTTGGGAATGAATAGGGTCAGGATTGTTTAAAGTGGAATGAATGGGATAAATGAGGGTTGATGATGATTTGTGTTTGAAATGGTAAATGAAGATGTTTGATGAGTTTGAAGTGAAGATTTTGTATGTTAAAAAAAGTTAGAATACACATAGGTTAAGGTTAGGTGTCGGAAATGTGTTTGAAGGAAGTTTGGAAATGAAAACTTTGGTAAAAAGTTAGTGTTTTCGAAACAAGGAAGTCTGCAATTTTTCAAAAATCTGTGTTGTAGTGTACGTCGCCTCAACACTGCGGTGTAGGGGTCAGCACAGTCGGCATACACAGCAACACTGTCGGTGTTGGGGGTATCACGAGCATGGACCGATCCCGAGAAACTCTAAAAAATTTTGATAAATTCAAGTTGCAGTCTATACCTGCTCAACGCCGCCGGCATATACCACAACACTACCAGTGTTTGTGTTAACGCTACCAGAGTTGGCAAGTGTAGAATTTTTTGTGCAGACTACACCTCTTAACGCTGCCAGCATTGGAGGCCAGCGTATCCCTTGCAGTTTTCCATTTTCAAAACTTCATCAAATCATTCCTTTAGCTTATTAATTTGACTTGTGATGATTTTATGAATTTGTATGAGATTGTTTGATATATAAATAATATGTTATGACTTTGTTTTAGATTATTTGAATTACCATAAGAGTTAAGCCTAGAATTAGTTATATTCTAAGTATAATTTAAAGTGTTTATATTGATGTAAATTGAATTTCCTTAGAGTAGTGATAGATACTCCTTTGAGTTCCTCTACCATCTTCATTTGAGTGCTTCTATTAGTTCCCTTCATAGCACAAGTACGTAGTAACATGCTTGATTCTTTGCTTAGGATAGACATACTTTAAATTTACTTTAATTAAGAGAACTTAAGAATTGTTTGTATGATTGTTTATTATGTCGTTGAATCCGATTCGAGGAGCGGTACCTTACTCAGATTGGGGGCACGGTAGTTTAGGTGCTTAGACCGCCCCTGTTATGATGCAATGACTTTCATAAGTGGTTCAGCAGGTAGTCGATAGGGTAATTGGTATCGGTATAACATTTACTTATTCTTAAAAGGATGTGATATGATTTAATTCAATGTTTATGGAAACATTTGAATTAGGTGATATTATGGATTTAGTTAAGTAAAGTCGAGAAATGGCTAAGCACCCTAATAAGATTACTTATTCGTTATTGGATAGATTTATCTAGGAAATATAAGTATCCGAGCTACTTATATCAACCTCTTGATCGTCAAGATCGTTACTCAGGTTCTCCCAATACTCCTGTTGCGTGGAGTTTGAATACTCTAGTGTTGTTTGGTTAACTAAAGATTATCTAACAACTTAATGATTGTGGCATTTGCATGTAGCCTAAGCTTGTATGCCATTAAGCTTGTGTTTTCGTTACTTGTGTACTGGACCTTTAACTTATATTTTATCAATTTTAGGTGATGATGACAGTGAAGAGTTTTACGCGAGTATGGGCTATGGTACGAACTTTGAGAACTTTTTAGATGATTTGGAGGATTCGATTTTGACCATGGACCTTGATGGATTTCCTTTTGTAATAGACTAGCTTAATATAGCTTTGGATATATGTAATAGATGTTATAACTTTGTCTATCTTTTATGTTTTTTGTATAAGGCTTGTTATTAGCCTTTATTTGTAATACCTATACTTAATTATGTATGTTTTAAGTTTATATCTTTTATGAAATGTGATAATGAAGATGTTATGTTTTTCTTAAAAGTTTTAAAAGTTAATAGTTTTCAAATTTGTTCTTTTGAAGATTTAGACTAACAATTATTCAAACACTTCTTTAAGGACAACTTTAAATATAATACTGTAGGTTATATGTGGTTGGGGAGCCGTATTCACCTATTTTAAATATCGGAGTGAGTTCGGATGTTTACATAAAGCTTTTCAAGAAAAAATGCAGAAAAATTTTAAAAAGTATAGTAAAATAGTAAGGGGACACCTTCTTGAAAATATGACTAAGTCTCTATTTGATTTGTTTGTTAACTAGAAATTGCCAAGCTCATTTGGGATACCTTGAAACAACATATGGAGATGATGGTACAGGAAAGAAAAAAATATGTTGTTAGAAAGTGGTTGCAATTTGAGATGGTTGATGACAAGTCAATCATGGATCAAATGCATGAGTATGAAAATTTGGTAACTATGTTATTAGCGAAGGTATGAAAATGTGTAAATCTTACAGAAATGTGTTACTGGAGAAGTTTCCACCTCTTGGAGTGATTACAGAAACCATCTCAATCACAAGAAAAATGACTTGACACTGCAGGAGCTCATTAGTCGCATGAGAACTAAGAGGCAAATAGATTAAAAGATAAGAAACTACCCTCCTCTTCTTTACTTGTTAAGTCTATTAGTGCCATCAGAGACAGGTTTAAGATCAAACGAAAGAAAATTCATAAAAATGTTCAATAGAAAAAACAATTTAAGAAAGATGAGGGCAAAATTCAAAGGAAGCAAGTCACTTGCTATGTTTGTTGTTAGCACCTTTTCCTCAACCTGCACCTCAAGGCAACCTTGTTGAAAAGGAAGACATTATTGCTGTTGCAGTAATGGAGGCTAAGTTGGTGGAAAATAGAGTTCACTAGGTGATTGACACTGGAGCTTCTAGATATCTGTGTGCCAATAAGGAATTATTCTACCACTTTGAAGATGCAGCAAATGGAGAATGTGTCTACATGGAGAACTTTGCCACTACAGGAGTACTTGATAAAGGAAGGTTGTTATTAAATTTACTTCTAGAAAAACCTTAGCTTTAACCAATGTTTCATATGTGCCTTCTTTACGTAGGAACCTAGTTTTAGGTGGTTTGCTTAATAAGGCTCGGTGAAAATTGTTTTTAAAGCTGATAAGTTTAATCATTAAAAATGGGGATTTTGTAGGGAAAGGATACTTGGCTGATGGACTGTTTGTTCTGAAAACCATTTTTTATGATAATGTGAATGCTTTTGCTTCTGCTTATATTGCTGAATCTATTGATTTATGGCATGGTAGGTTAGGACGTGAATTTTGCCTCAATTAAAAGGTCAAAAATCTGCAATTGATAAAAACAATGAATGATGATAATAAATCCAAATGCTCTATTTGCATAGAGGCAAATTTGTCAAAAAAACCTTTCAAACTTGTCCTAACTAGAAGTATTGAATTGCTTGATCTAATACATTCAGATCTAGCAGATTTTAAGAACACTATTAGTAAAGGGGGTAAAAGATATTATATTACCATTGTTGATGATTTTTCAGGATCCATAAAAATTTATTTGCTAAAATCAAAGGATGCATCTACATAAATGTTCTTAAAATATAAAATAGAAGTTGAAAATTAATTGGATAAGAAAATTAAAAGGCTTAGATCCGATAGGGAGGAGAATATGGAACACTTTTTCTTAAAGAATTTTGTGAAACAAATAAAATTATACATGAGACTATACATCATAACAAAATAGCATAGTTGAAAGGAAAAATAGAACACTTAAGGAAAAATGAATGCCATGTTATTAAGTTCTGGTATGTTATCAATATATGATGGGAGAAGCTATTATGTCATCATGTTATATTCTTAATAGAGTTCCACATAAAAAATGAGATAAAACCCCTTATGAAATGTGGAAAGGTTTTTGCACCTAACTTAGATTACCTAAAAGTGTGGGGGTGCCCAGCAAAAGTTGGATTACCAGACTTTAAAAATCTAATATTGGACCAAAAACCTTTGATTGTGTGTTTATTGGCTATGCTCAAAATAATGTTGCATATAGATTTATGTCTTTAGGTGACTATTATATGTGAATCCAGAAATATAGAATTTTTTGAAACATTTTTTTTTTCATTAAAGAAAAATGATATTAGTAATGTTGTTGGCCCATCTAATACTGCTTCCGTGCCTACTATGTGTGTTGATTCTACTTCAATTGAATTTATGAATGATCTTAGAAGAAGCAAAAGGAGAAAAATAGAAAAGAGTTTGAATCAAATTTTATCATTGCTTTTTAATTCAAAATAATAATTTTGAAACAATAAATGAAGACATAGTATCTGCTTATTTAATTAAAGAAGATCTAAAACATATGAAGAAGCAATGACCTCCGTAGATGCTAGTTTTTGGAAAGATGCTATTAAAAATGAGGTTAACTTTATAATGACAAATTATACATGGGATCTGGTTGGTTTACTTATAGGATGTAAGCCCATCAGGTTTAAATGGATTTTTAGAAAGAAAATAAGGCTAGATGGATCAATAGAAAAATTTAAGGCAAGATTGGTAGTTGTAGGTTGTACCCAAAAGAAAGGAATTGACTATTTTGAGACTTACTCTCCTGTGACTAAAATAGCTACTATTGGAACTTTAATCGCCCTTGTGTTCATAACCTAATAATACAACGATGTGAAACAACATTTTTAAATGGTGATTTAGAGAAGAAATATACATGAGCAACCTCAAGGTTTGTGGTTCTTGGTCAAGAAAATAAAGTGTGTAAACTTAAGAAATCCCTTTATGGACTTAAACAAGCTCCTAAACAATGGTATGAAAAAGTTGACCAAACTTTGGTAACAAATGAATATATTGTGAATATGTCTGATTCTTGTGTTTATTCTAAATCCTTTGGATCAGTTTATGTGATCATTTTTTTATATGTAGATGATATGCTAATTTGTGTTACCAATATAGATGTTGTAAATAAGATAAAATTATTCTTATCTTCTCAATTTGATATGAAAGACCTAGGAGAAGTTGATATGATTCTTGGTATCAAAGCAAGGAAAATTGAAAATTGTATTTCCTTGTGCCAATCCCGTTGCATAGAAAAAATGTTAAAAAGGTTCGATAGATTTGATGTGGTGCATGTCAGAACATCTTATGATGCTAGTATATCTCTTAAGAAAAATAAAGGCTCTAGTGTTTCACAATCTGAATATGCTAAGATTATAAGAAGTGTTATGTTTCTTATGAACTATATACAAGACTTGTCATAGGCTATGCTGTTAGTAGATTAAGTCATTACACTCATAATCTAAATAACAAGCACTACAATGCATTTCATCGTTTACTTAAATACCTTAAAGGTACCGTGAATCAGTGTTTACATTTTACCAATTTCTTGTTGTGTGGGAAGGTTATTGTGATGCAAATTGGGTTACTGACAATGGTGAAGTTATCTTTACTAGTGACTATGTCTTCACCTTTATGGGAGGTACTATATCATGGAATGCTAAACAAACATGAATTGTCCATTCTGCAATAGAGTCTGAGTTTATAGCTCGAGAGTTAGTAGAACAAGAGGCTAAATGGTTGAGAAGTTTAGTGGCTGATATACCATTGTGGGAGAAATCCTCTGTACCTGTGTCAATGTATGTGATTCACAAGCAGCCATTGGAATCGCTAAGAACGGTGCTACAATCGCAAGGGAAGACATATCTAGATAAGACATAGTACAGTCAAACAACTATTGAAAAATGGAGTAATTACCTTGGAGTATGCAAGAACTAAGAGGAACCTGACAAATCCTCTTACTAAAGGTTTAATAAGGAAAGTTGTCCTCGAGTCATCAAGGGGAATGGGCCTTAAATCCATGGATAAAACAAGGTCAGATAAGTCCATATGCTTATATTTAGGTAGTCCTAATGAGACAGACTTGATGGATTCACGATTTAATTACAACTGATCCACAGGTTCAAGTCAAATGAACTTAATGGATGTTGTTTTGAAGAGGTTGAGTCTAATTGGCTCTTAATGGTTTCATAGCCTCTATTTTTGGGTAATCTAAATTATAGACTTGATGAAACCACTTACGTGAGTGTAAAGGTGTGCCGCCTTCTATGAAAGACTTGGATTGTCTTTCTAGAGCACTCATGAGAACCCAAGGTGTATGTATGGCCATCAAAAGCGCTTAGATTGAAACATCACAAAACAAACAGACTTAAGAGAATAATACATGTTGTGGGGGTCTCAATTCAAGTTCTTGAAGTTCAAGAGTAATCCACTTCATCAGCTAAGTTATTGCCTCACGTCATTATGCATTAATTCAATCAAAAGATATTAATGCTTAAGTATATATCACTTCCTTTGCCCATAACTTTTATTCTGTTTCTTTTTTTTTTGGTCAAGCCATTTGTGGGGGATTGTGAGAAAAATGGATTGATAAAGCTTTTAGCTTCCTTCTCTTATGAACTTTATCCCATATGGGATTCTTGACAATGTAATCTTGTGTTTTTATTAAAGTATAACTTTCTATGGCTTAAGTGTGTTTAGTATGGTGTTTTGGAAATGAGAACATACGCACGCGTTGCCTGCCTGGCTCAATCTGTGCTAGGCTGGGTTGGGTCTCATTTATCTGTTTCTTGTCTTTTGAGGTTTAATTTACAAAATTCCTGAACTAAAATTTGTTTTCAAATTCCATAACCGAAAAAATTTTTCTTCTTGAAACCAAAATTTTCAATTATTTCTAAAATGGAAAATTCATTCTTCTAAAACTGTCGGGATTCCAATTAATTAAAAAAAAGGTCACATTTTATTATCGTTTTTAAATCCTTTTTTTAACTGAATGAAAAGCACAGGTCTTGGACTAATTCTCTGAAAAAACTAACTTAAAAAAATTGAAAATCAGTTTTGTTCCTTCTTCTCTTGTTTTAGGTAATTGAAAATATGTTTTGTTCCAAGCTTTTACCTCGAGTGCATCTGATAGAAGCGGACTGTGTTAAACTTGGGGAGGGGACTGCAATTGGCGATTTACAACTTGACCGTGTCGGATTCGCTTTCAAGGCAATGGCATATCCATGGCAAAGTCAATAAGTACTTTCTGCTTTGATTTGCTTTTTTTTTTTTTTTTTCCAACATCTTCCAGTAGCCAAGTTTAAGCATTATATGAACTTGATTTGTATACATGTTTATTAGTGGTAGTTTAAACCAAGGTGGAGATTTGTAATGTGGCTTAAACTTGTGCCACATATTTATACTTGTTGCAGAATTTTCTAGTTGTTGTTGTTGGTAAGCTTTCTAGAATACTTTAGTTAGTATTTATCTAGAAATATTCTAGAATATGTAGTCGGAGAGGTAATTGATGAGGTTGCTACCAACTACCACTATCAAACTATATTAGAGGTACCCATAAATAGGCCCTTTATTTGCAATTTTAACAACACGAGTGATAAAAAAAATATACACAACAACAAATATCAGTTCTAGTGTGAGTATCTTTGGAGTGAGAGATTAGGTGTATTTAGGGCTTAGGTTTGAGCGATTTCTCTTTTGTAATTACTTGTATTCTCTTTTAGTAAGATTTTGTTCTTCTTTTCATTGAATTTTTCTTTCTCTTGCCATAATATTTCTCAATCTTCTCTTTTATCTTCTGCCATTATTTGCCAAAAGCACCTCGATTTCGCTAGATTGTAACATCAAAAGCTTGGACGAGGATCTTTTAGTTCAAATCTAAGGGGAGGCATCCAAATACCTCTTATTTTATAGACCAAGCAAGCAATATGGGGCAACACGTGGTTGGTATGTGTCAAATTGATGCCACAATCCACATCAGCTACTACATTAATGTCTTCAACCTTAGGACAAGTCGAAAGGTGCACTTTCCATTCTTGGAGTGGCTACTTTATGACAATGTTTTGCCCTTTTTCCTTTGTGATTTCACCAAATCAATAGCGAAATCACAAAATAAGCATGTAATACTACGAATTGAGACCAAAAAGTGCTCTTGATTTGAACATTTACTCAGTTAAAATTAGACACAAAAATTAAGAAAAATATAAGTTTAGGAAGTTATCTTTTTTAGATTTAATCTAGATCTTCACAAAATAATAAAGGATTGAAGCTTCTTGGACTATTATTATCATCTATATCATCAGAACATGCAACATTTGTAACCCACATAGCAAACTACACTAAAGAAATAATTACAAGAAAAATATTTCTAGGATATATACATAATATATACTTATGTGATGTATAGATTAATACAAATACTTTGCAATGTCTATTAAATATGATTTTACAATAGCATCGTGGAATTATCCAAATCTACTAAAAGCTAAACACACTAAGCAAGTAAGCCTTCTTAAGAGTATAATAGAAGGCTAATTATAATACTATAACATATGATTTAGTTTGAGCAAATCATTATCATTACTCTCAATTACTGGCAACACAATTGGTACTTAGCCTTGACTTGATCCAACTGATTCACAAGAGAGTGGGTTTGGAGTTCCATGAGAAAACCATGGTGCAATGCGGTTTCCATGGATGAAGAAAGCAACTCCTAATAGAACAAGCCCAAAGAAGAACACAAAAATCGAGTTTATCTGTAGAATGATAAAGATAATGAGAAATCATTATCAAATCTATAATGTCAAATGTAATGAAATATGACACATTAATGTAATGTGACTTATTGAATTTTCAACAGAGAGACTTGATTTTGAAAATGACGATTAACTAGTATGTTCTAACGTTGTAATTAAATTTTCAAGAATTCATTCATTTAGTATATTTATATAGTGTATGTCTAACTGATTATGGATGCTAAAAAATAATAAATAATTGTGTAGATAAATAGGCAAGATTGTTTTAAAAAATTAGTTTTTTTAATCAAGGAAAAAAAATTAGTTTTTGCATCACACTGCAAATGGCTACATGTTGGGACTATTACGATGGTATTACAAAAATCCAAATCATTGACAACGAAAAAAAAAAAGAAGTTAAACTTGATTTCTTTAGTCTCATTTTCTAACTGCTAATTAAACATAGTTATTACAACTTATAATTTGCAAGTCATATACCTCTTAGGAGTGCGAATATGAGATAAACCATTAGTTATCATGCATACTAGGATAAATTCTAAATAAAGACTCAATAGATTTCAAAATCATATCGACACTTTTGATTATTATTTTTATTTATATAATTATCTTCTTTTAATGTGCATTGGATCTATATTTAAAAAGAGAAAATTTCATTTAGGAGTGTCTATGTACTTTTGAAAGCTTATTTGATGGCATTTATTTGTTTTTAAAAGATAACGGATTCTCTTTATTTACTTTTTCCTCACTTTTCCAAATTTTACTACATTAAGAAGTTGTCATGTGTAATCAATAGTTGAGATTATAAGAAATAAATTATATCATAATGATGTAATAAAATATTTCAAAAATCAAGACGATTTAATTATTAACGTGCAAATCGAGAAAAATTAAGGAAAAATAAGTAAAAAGATTCAAATATATTTTTTTGAAACTTCTTAAGAGTCTATAAATTATAAAAGGGACTATAGAGGTACAATGAGTGATGTAATTTCTAAATATTTCTATGAATGGTAAACTACTTTACCTCTATATTTTGTGTATGCAAAATTAGCCAGCTAATTAGAATGAGGAAAATGGACCACAATTGCTGACCTAATATGGTTATGGACTCGTGTTATAAATGATATTAGTTGACCAATTTAAGTTGTTCTTAGGTTCACCTTATGAAACAAATAACTTGATCTTTACCAAAAGTAACATAATTTTTTGTATGCATTTGAGCTCTATGTTTTTCCCTTTCTTTTCTCTTTTTCTTCTTAATTTTTAAGGTATTGGCAATTGATCCTTAATTCTTTCTAAATCAAGACAAAAAAAAAATGTTTTTAAAGATATTTAAAAAATCAATGGTTATACTCATTTTGGTTTTTATTTATTTACCCTTAAAAAGAGAAAAAAAAAACACTTTTTTGAACTTTTGTTATTGGTCATTTCAACTCATTCTAGTGATATGGGAAACTACTATAGTAGGAAGATATGCTTTCCTTATATATTAGAATGCACCTTCCTAATATATTGATATATTTTCCTACTATGGTGATTCACTCACCTAGTCTGTTACGGACTCCTCTCTTATAAATAAGCCCTCAAAGCCAATGATAAATCATCTACATTCAGTTTGCCATTGCTTGTTACTCTACTCAATTTATTCTTTATTATTAAGTGTTAAAGTGACTCCAATTTTTCTATTTTATAGGCCCAAAAGTATTTTTGAAGGGTCTTTAAGCCCAAATCTCTATAAGGAGAATTTTAAAGTGAACAACTTTAATGTAACCCTATATGAATATGATAATCAATTGATAGAGCCATAAAAGTTCTATGGTTTAGTATTTGCTGATAAAAATTTTAGGACTCAACTAATACAACTCGAAAAAGCTAAGTAAAAAAAATTCTAAAAACCTTTTTCCTTGTATGAGTAGTAATTTTAATTTTGGTTCTCTGACCAAAGCAAAAATAACTTAATAAATGAAAAGAAAAAATTGATTGTACATACCACAAATAGGATGTTGTGTTGCCGAATACCCATAAGCAGTCCAACAACACCACTGACCAATCCCAAGACACTTCGTAGGACTATCTTCCAGTCACAAAAAGCTGGATCGCGCCACTACAAAAAACCAAAAGGCCCAACTATGATACTTTCTTACCTTTTCGACAAATCCAGAAATGTTGTACACTTTGGGATTCAATTAAATAAACTTCCGCATGGACTAATGAAAGCGAAAATAGAAACTAAATTGAATTTGCAGTTGCAAACACTAACATAAAAGCCAACTAATAAATTATGATCTTTTAGTCACTAGAAGCAGGATCGCGCCACTGCAAAAAGCTAAATGGCTTAAGCAGTGATACTTTCTTACATTTTGGGCCAGTCTAGAAAAAAACGTTGGGATATTATGGTTTTCAATTGTAGGAATAAAAAGTTTCCAAGTGTGGACGAAAGATGGTAATTCGGTTGACATTATTTGTGGAGAGTAATGAAATTCAAGTTCATGGTATTTTTAGGGAAAAGAAAGCATAATCTTTTTTCTCCGAATATTGGGTGATAAATGTTTGCTTCGTAAACTTTTATTACGAAAACAATTAAATAAACTTCAGCATGGACCAATCAAAGAGAAACTGATATTTTTGAAATATTTGTATTTTTACAGTTTATTGGTATTATCAGAATATTTTTACCATCGAGGTACCAAGGCACGGTTTTCGAAAACCGATCTTGTTCGGATCCATAAGACACAAAAAATTATCGAATATGATATTTTTATGCGTCCTTAAATTATTACGAACTATTATTCACTATATCTCAATTTCGTTATTTCGGGATTAAGAGCACGGGATTGCCAGATCTAATCTATTAGGGTTTGATCTGTATAATTTTTAACTTTTAATTATATATATTTTATACAAACTCTCTTTTATACATGTGTTTTCAATAATATTTCAAAGAAAATAAATCAGAAGACACTACAAAAATATAATTTTATATTATTAAAAATCACTTTCCCATATTATCATAATCTTTGACTAACTGGCATAATCATTCCTAATTTTGTTTTAGTATTTTATTTTGTATTCCCACTTACAATTCAAAATTACACAATTTGTATCACTTAAGTTTTTAATTTTTTGTACTTTTTTGTTAAAATTTTATTTTAGCATAAATATCATAGCTATACTTCCACTAATTTTAACTAAATACTTTCTTCCTGTAGCACACTAGAAAAGGGATGTTTAATATGTTAAATAATATGTTATTTAATATGTGAAATAAGTATATTCACATTATTTTGTGAAATTTGATTCTTCAAATTATAGTTCAATCGCATGTTATAATAATAAATTTATTTTTTTTTTATTTTCAAAGAGTACTGCTGTAATTTGTGTCGCGAATAAAGTAGAGAGAAAAGCAACTTATAAAACACACCCAAGAACAGAAACAGCTGATGCCATGACAAAACTAAAGCCCCAAACTTGTAGGGACTAGTGAGATAAATAGGGTTTAACTTGGGTTTTCAACAGTCATTCCTAGAGGTGGACATTTAGTTTGAGCGGGGGGTTTATATATATCCAAGTGATAGGTTTGAAAATAATGGAAAACTAATCCGTAATAGGTAGGATATTAAATTAATACTTAGTTATTTTTATTGTATAAATAATCGGCTAACCACTTAAATTAAAAATTTTAAGTTTTTTTTTTTTTTTTTTTTTCAACTTAGAAGCTTTGACGCTTTGACTTGTACTACTTCTGGATGTCTCGCCACTGTGGGCTAATACACGGTGCACGTGAGGAAATTGTGATTCCGTGGGAATTGTTTATTTGGTGCTTCTCGAAGCTGAAGTGGCCCCATTACAAATTGTCCATCTTTCTTTTTTGTTTTTTAAATTTTATATTTATATTTCCTAAAGAAATACTTTTTATCCTCTTTCAAGTAATGAGATACGTCTTGCAGCAAAGTAACGAAGAGAATTTGAAAAAATAGAAAAGAAGAAAAATAAAATCAAACTAAAAAATATAAATCAGGTACGGATTCAATTAAACTAAATGTTGGGTTTATTTAGAATAGAATAATACTGAAAAAAAATATCCATTCACTTGTTGTATAATATATTGTGATCGGCAAGTGATATATGCTATTTTGAATCAATCTTTTTTCTTTTTATGATCCAATGTTTTCATGTTTTACTTTTAATAATATTTTTTTTGGCTAGTACTTTTAATAATATTGATATATGCAATTTCGATATCCATATCTTGGTGCAAGTATAAGACATCCGGTATTTCTTAAGGCAAAATAGTTTATACAAACTAATCTAGAGATGTGTTTTTAAACATTTAGTTCAAAACAATAATTTTCAAAAATGGGTAAATTACATTAACATACCATGAAAACTTTTTAAATTAAATGGACCCCAGTTTTTTAAAAATTCAACAATTAGCCCTGAAAATTTTATGGGTCCCACTTTTATTTAAGTTAGCTTATTATGTGCAATTCCATCCTACATTTATAATAGATAAATAAATAAATGTCATTTTTTTTATGAGGCAATATTACCCTTTGTTTCAAAAAAAAAAAAAAAAACCAAATACATCCATAAAATTAATAGCATCTTCCAAACTATACATGATTTTTTAAAAATATATTTTTATAATATGTCTTTTTTAATAATTTTTTATTTAATAACAACTATCTTTATTATGCAGTGGTTGATTGGCAGCAAATCTGTATTGGTATTACTACATTTGAAAAATATATGACTTTTAATGGAATAAGTTATAAAGAAATAAATAAATAAAGCTAATCCCCAAACATATCAATCTAAACCTATACCGACTTTAATTAATTTTGTGGAAATTTTTTTTAAGCAAGTGATATTGCCATGTTAGCTAGAAAATATAACGTGGTATTACTTTATTTTTTTTTATAATTTATTATATAGATAGAATGGAATTACATGTAACTAGACAAGTCAACTAAAAAGTAAGACCTCTAAATTTTTTAGCAGGGATAATTATTGACATTTAAGAAAATTAAGAGTTATGTAATTTCAAAAGTTATCTAAGGAAGTCCATATAATTTATCCTTCAAGATTAAGAAACTAAGCACATGCCAAGTAAATCAACGAAAGTGTTTTTGTATCAAAAAGTAATAATTCTTAAAGAATTCATAAGCAAAACTGCTTTGATGCTTTATAAATGGCCGCCCAAAAAAAAAAAAAAAAAATTAGAGGAAGGGATGAATTTTTTTAAATTAAAAAATGAGTTTTCCAAACACCAAATAATTTAAGTTTGATAACTAACCTATTAAAACCCACACTATTATTATATAAAACAACCAATTAAATTTTATTATTTTCAATACCCATATTTTTAATTTAATTTTTTTCTATATTAGTATATATGAATCTTGGTGGTTGAATCTTGGTGGTTTAACAGGTATAAGAATCCTTCATGCTCACATTTTTGTTTTTCAATCAGGTTTATTCACTTGGACTTTCATAATTTTTGGATCATTATTTCCACCATGACTATTATTATGGCTTCTTCTGATCTTCCATTTTTCAAAACTGTAGCTAATAACGATAATTAATATTTAATTTCTTGGTACGTACCAACTGAACAGTGGTGAGGATGGAGCTTGATATGCCTGTGAGGATCGCAAATATACCGAAATAGATTTGACTCATGACATCAAAATTCCATGATAAGCTAACAACGATGAAGAGAAGAGAAGGAATCCCAAGTAGTATTTCCGCACGAAGTACCTAGAGAAGGAAGAAAAAAGAAAACATGACACTTCATAATTACTGGCTTTATGTCAATATAGATTTGTCTTGCATATCTTTGAAGCATTTATCTAATTCTAATTTACTTTAATTTTCAATATTTATAAAACACCTAACTACATATTTCAATTATTAAGCTCAAATAAACTTTAATTGAGTTGAGCTTAAAATCGTCACAAAAGACTAAAAGTTTGTTAAATTAAATTGAGTCTTCATTTATCAGATGAACAGTTACCAATAGCAATAGTTGCTCTAAGAATTATGCAAGGTATATGCACAAATTCCAAGTTTCCAACTATTCAACCAAAAACAAAATATATACAAAGGAAGTGGTGATACACAGGATGGTAACCGATAAGTTGGGTTTTATCGACTCAAGATGCTAAAGCACTGAGCTTTCAACTCGATTTGAACCTAATAAAGTTTAAAAATTTTGAGTTGGATCTTATCTTAATTAAGCCATTTACACTCAATTTTTCAAAAGCAAATACTCTTTTTAATTTTCTTTTAAGCAAAACAATATTGAAATGAGAACTTAACTCAAATTACACTAAATTCAAACCGAGTTTGCGAGAAGGTTTAACTTGTGCTTAACCCTAATCATAAGAATTGGTTTTCTAAATTTGTAAATTCACATCCTTGCACAATGAAATGAAAAGAATGAATACTACAAATATAAGACATAAATTCCAATCTGCAAATATGAATTTAGGCATACTGGGCAACGAAATTGAGAATCTCAAACTCGAAACTGGTGATATATGGATTTTATGAAACAGAGCAGCAATAAGATGACCGGAAGGATGTTGCCGCCAAATAGAGACCACGACACAGGCTGGTGAGACAGGGCATATGAAATCCAACACGCTGCAGTGATGGAACCCAGTGCAACAATGCATATCTGCCCTACGGCCAACGACCACAAGCTTGATGAGCCAGAGATCATGGACCTGATCCACAACACCAGTCACGACCCATATTATTATGAAGTACTCGCACTCGTCATATCACACATATATGAATATGAATGTACAATTAGTTTAATTACCAGAAGGAGAGAATACTTGAAAACAGAGAACAGCAAAGCTCTGCAAATCCAAATATGTCACATGTTTTGTTAACAGTAATAAGGTGCTCCAAATTCTCAGACTAGAAAGATAGAGAGAGTAGCTCACCGATGAAGCTGTAAAGTTCCATTTCCCTCTGATGACCACCAATGAGAAAGATTTATGAATTAAAATTCCTAACTGGGTGACTTATATAGAGAAAATTATGCTGGGTTTCCTTATGAAGAAAGGTGTGAACTGCACTTGCCGTCGGCGACTGGATAACAAATAAATATATCTATGTTTTGTTAAACGTCAATACTAAATAATATTTTATGCACTCGACAATAAAACTTTTGACTGATAAAATCATGCCCCAGAAAAAGGTAGGTCCTACAGAAGTTGTGCTATCGAGTCTTCCCAAATAAATGACGTCATTTGTCTAATAGTCGTTGGTGGTGCTGTTCGGTGGATAAAATATATTGCAAAAAGATGTTAATTGCAATTCTAATAGAAGTCTGTGCCGGTTAATCAGACACATACTCAAAAATAAATAATAGGAGCGCCAAACTTAATTTGTTTAAATTACTATCAGAATTTTTTAATAAAAGGTGTAATACTATACTTTTTAAATATTTAATAAGAGAGATTTACATTCTTGTACAAAACAATTATAAGCGCTCGATATACTCCGTACAATGTTAAAAAAATGAACATTTTATTTATTTTTTGGTCATATATATTATATTTAAGTTCAGCTATTTATTTTCTTAAAATAAAATCAATTATAAAATTTGTGTAAGTTTTGTTATCAATAAAAATATATACATTAGAAAAAAAATATTTGTAAAAAAAAACCAATATAATATAAGAATAAATATTCTATAATATCGTTTATGATAAATTACATATATATTTGTTTATATTTATCTCATGTGTGCTTAGACTTTTTATAACTGATATAGAGAAAAAACATAAGACATAATCTAAAACATGATATGAAGACAAGATTATCGCAAAAATAAACACAGTTATTTTATAATTTAATTATTGAAGATCTATAAAACAATTTCATCTACCTCTGCAATGACAAATACAAAAGAAAAACATTAATATGATCCATTAATACAACCTGCTAGTCCTCTATTAAATCTCATAACACAAATTCTATTATTGACAACAAGATATATAGTTTGAAAGTTAAACTAGTATTCTTTAGTTTCGTTTTCCAAACACTGATGTAACGTAGCTATTGCAACTTAGAATCGACAAGCCATATTCATAGTGCATAGCTCTCAGGAGTGCAAGTACCTATATGACCCATAAAAATGATATGTATACTGGAATAAATTCTACACAAGGGTTCTATGGATTTCAAAATTAGATTGATGCTTTTAATTATTTTCAATTGTACACTTATTTCCTCTTAATATGCATTTGGGCTTTATATTTACAAAAATTGATAGGGATTATCTATATATTTTTAAAACTTATATTGCCATTTATGTATTTATGAAGAAAATATATGCTTTCTATTTACATTACCTTATTAATTTCTCTCATTTTGTCTCTTCAAGTTGTTAGGCATGTGTGGTTAAGATTATAAGAAAGAAGATAATATTTTGATAATAATATCATAAAATACTTGAAAAAGACAATCTCAATTATTAATTTTTGTTGGGTTATAGATCTAATTCATATGGGTCTATAACTAAAGTGAGTCTAAATATAGTTGGGTATATATTTAAAAGACTTTGGACTCAAAGTAGGAATGGACCAGCACACTTGCACAATGAAATCCTAAATATATGGTTATATATATTTAGAGGACATTCAAGACAAGGGTATCCTAAGTATTGGCATATACTTGGAAGAGGACTTGAAGTAAGAAAATTTTTGCAAAACAAAGGAGATGAAATTGTTATACACCTCCAACTAGAGTTAATGGCCCTGACCTAAATTAAATATACAAGCTAGCCTTTAATTATCTCGTGCCAACCTATGTGTGTCTGTTGATATTCCTTTGTTTTACATATATGTTCATCTTATTATCCTAAGGTTTGTGAAGGAATACGTGGTGTGCCTCTTCTCAAGCCTAGATAGAGAGATCTAGAGAGAGAAAGAGAGAAAAGATACCTATAGTGAGAAACTCTAGAAGAAAATCTTATTCCTGTTGTAATCCAGCAATTTGTAGTAAAGAATTATGAGATCAACTAGACAGAGCTAGTGAGGAAAACTCTGTTGTAATCCCATTATATTGTTTATAGTGGAAGATTTGAGCACTGTTGAAGCCATGGTTTTTCCCGCATTGGGTTTTCCACGTTATATCTTGGTGTTATCTGTTTTATTTTTTTGCACTGTTTTATTATTTATCAATTTGACAAAAGGAGATCTAGTCTCTAATCAAAGGTTGATTAATTATTTGATTAATCAGTTTTGTTACTATTGTGATTAGGGTTAGGCTTTCTCCTAATAATTTGTAAATTAATAAAAAATAAGGAAAAAAAAGAAGTAAATACAAAAGATTCAAATATATTTCCGAAACTTTTTAGGATTGGAGTTGAATAAATTATAATGGGAAGTGTAACTGTAGATAGATGTACTATTTAACCAAAGAATGGGAGAACCTAACGTTTTTTAGGAATAGTAATCCAACGACTGGAGTGAAACGTCACATCTTTGTCAAAGTTGTTGAACTTGTATGTTTAATGTGGATTTTAATGAGGCAATTAGTTACACAATTAACTATTCAACTATTGTAAACTGCACTTAATTAGTAATGTGTGTGTGTGTGTGTGTGTGTGTGTGTGTGTGTTATGCGTCTTTGTAGAGTTTCTGCAAGTTTTTAGTAGGAATAGTATCAGTCATGAATCACGTCGAGGGGTCAGTAAATCAATTAGTCAAGGCACGACAAAGTTAAGACTAAAGCTCAACAAGTTTAAGAAATGCCCAGCTTTGATCGAGGGGTTGGTTAAGGCTCGATAAGTGCATTAGTTAGGGTGCGACAAGTTCAAAACTGAGATTCGACAAAGCTTAAAAATGCATAGCCTTCTTTGAGGGTCATGTCGAGGACTCAACGTATTAAAGCTTAGGGTGCGACAGCTTGATTTTAAGGCTTGATGGAATAAAGACTTATCGATGGCAAATTTGAGGCACGGCAAGACTTTAGGGCGTGACAGTTTAAATATTAGAGCCAATGTGGTAAGAAAGAATTTTGAAGCGCATTAAATACTAGGTGACTTAAATTTGTTGTCTCTAACAGACATTTGAATTTTTTTGTAGGCTATATATATAAGTGTCCTTGGGATATTCAAAAGTAGAAAGTGTGTCGAAGTGTAAAAAGAGCTTTTGTTTGCGAACTAACATATTGTTAATTTTCTTGTTCTCTTGTTTATTAAATTTGTAATATCTGTAAAGAGAGAGAAAAACATTTTAGTGCTAAGTTCTTACACTTATAATCTCTAAAAGAGCATCTAGAGAGAGAAAGAAAATATTTTATTTCCTATGTGTTGTAAAGCATTGTAATTGCTTAACTTAAGCTTTTTTTTTTTTTTATCAATAATAGTGGTGGTGAAGTCCTCGATTGGAGGCATTAGTGGATTGTGGAGAGTAGAAAATAGGCTGAACTCCATGTATATCTGGACTAATATTTTCTATCCCTATCTCTTTTACATTTGATATTGTAATTTGTTGTTACATTATCTGTTGTAATTAAAGTTATAATTAATCTGTTGCATTAAAATTACTTGTTTGAGCTTTTAGTGCCCCCACCCCCACCCCACCACACACACTCACATACACGAAACCCCTCCCTCCCTTTTAAGCATTTTATAGTTCATTTTCAAAAGTCAAGACATGACAATTGACCAACCAATTATTATGACATGTGGTCATGCACAACCATTCTTGCAACAATTCAAAATTTTGTGGCTTCTTCTGCACATTTTAACATAATGAATGTCCTCCTAATCGCACAAGTAAGCTTGACATTCTTAAAAAAGGAATTCATGCACTTACTATGCTCGATCCACAACCATAACACTTAGCTCGTATAATTTTTTAGTTTGACAGAATTGAATGAATTGATGCAACATAATAAGACTACTCCCCAAAAGCCTATAAGTGGCAACATTCCATTCGACCACTTCGAGCATGAACTAGCATGAGTCTCCCCGACTACAAACTACATAAAAACTTCAACAGACAACTTAGACCTGCCTTAGTTAACTTGTCTAGTCGACTTACTCCCCACATTGGATCCTACGAGGGAGTGTTGATAGTTAAATGTGGATTACAGGCTTTCCAAGTCTTATTCAACCCACTACTCATCTAAGCTAGCCCTTTGGTCTAAGCATAACCTAATTTGATTAGCCTAGAGTCTCATAAGAATGTTGATTCCATTGGGATGGGAATAAGACTATCGAATGTCACAGCTATACGAACCCTAACTGAAAGCTACTTGGCACATCCCACTTGATCATTCACGATCAGCATGATCAAATGTGGATTAGTGGTCAGGCTCAACCTACATCCTCAATAACCATTTATAATCACCTATTATTCCACAATCCCACTATGTACGCAACCATCAGGGATCAATCCAATATAAATATCTCCTTTGACACCATTAAAACAATAATGTTGTCTACACACTAGCATATATCTATATTTCTTATTTCATCTTCAACATACCAATTGTTTTAAGCATCAGAGTTTCCATACTAGGCTAACTCCCAACACACCACTATGTTTTGCCTTGTAGGCCCAATACACAAAGTCCAGTGCAGCATCATAATCGTTGCCACTGGGTTCAAACTAATGACATCAATGATGATCACCAAAGTAATTTAGACAACAATAATATGTAATGTATGAAAATGATATATAAAATCATGTTCAATTCTCTCTTTATTGACATGTATTCAAAAGGTAAAGATCAAAGTAAAACAAAAAACTCAACATAAAAGAAAAATTAAGAAGTATTTTAATCTTTTCTATTCTGTTTTTTTTTCTATTGCCTTTCTCAAAAAATTGATGTTTCAATTTTCAATTTTCAATTCCCAAAAGAATGAGAATGATTTAGATTCAATTACATTAAATATGGGTAATACTCCCTAAAAAGTTGACATTTTCCTATAAAGATGGAGAATTATGTAATTTATTTAAAAACAGTTTTATGGTAAGAATTGATTATACATGTGGTGGTTGTCGAATCCAACAAATAAAAATATTTATATTTAACCTACTCTAAAGATTTGTAAATAGGGTTGAGCAGGATCGTCTCCACAGGGAACTAGTAAAAATCTATTTCTATCAAGATTGAGAAAGAGAAAAATTGGGGGTTTTTGAAATCAAACAATTAAATAAATTCTATATCTAAATACGAAAATTCTATATTAGGAAAATATCCAACCAAAGTCTTACCACAATTCAATTCTTGGGATTGATCATTGACTCAAAGATTATTGTTCTTTTATTGAATAGATTGGTTATGACTTTCAACAAGCTCTGAAAATCTATCTTTCCTTAATGATTCGATAATCAAGATAAGATCTTTGATTATTTCCCTAATTGATTAGACAACCCTAAATACGCTCTTAGAATTTAATCTATCAATTGTTTTATGAAATAGAAAGATTACCAATCCTAATCAATAATCCAAAAGCATGAATCATTTAAACTAGATTATATTTCATCACAACACAAAATCAATCATTTGGTTATAATTAATCGTGTTGTTTCATCACATATATTAAATCATACAATTACAGATATGATTTCCTAATTGATTGATTATTCTTTGTTAATCATACAACCGGATCCAAAGTTGCAATCAATAAACATACAATAATAACATATAAAGCAGATGAAATATGAATACTCAATTCAAGAACACTATAATAAACTGTTTTGATCTCACAATCCATCTTGAATTGAATATGTAGCAATCCTTTGGCTAGATTTGAGTTTAGCCACTCATGATCCAAGAAAAACAAAAGCTAGGGTTTCTTGAGAGTATAAAGAACAAGAATAATCAATAATGAATAATGAATAATCTCTCTTTTCTCTCTCCTCCTTCTTTATATATATGAGATAAACATCAAATATAAAGAGTATTTTTCGCATAAAAGATGGCTGGAGATATGTCGCAACAAAGCTGGCAGCCTTTAATCACGAAACAAGTGTTGCACGCGTGATGACCGGCTCCATGGCCAGCGACATGATGCTTCTGGGATCTCCGCTAGGCTTCATGGCTGGCGGCCATGACTCCTCTGATGTATATCTCTCGTACTTAGTTCCTCTAAATCTTTCCATTCACTTTAAAAACCTGAAATATTACATTAACTTTATTAAGTACCAATTCCTCATAATTTCTATAAAATTAATAACAAGTTGATCAAGTTTTATCCCATATAAATTGAGTAAAATATATCTCAACAACATGCCCTGTAAGAATGATTTTTTTATATTAATAAAACTAAAAAAAAAGGATTAAGATGTAAAGTCATAAGTAAAAGTAGGATATAAGGATTTAAACACAATAGTGTGAGATATTTAAATAATATAGAAGATAAAAATAAAGTTTCGAAACCCAAGCAGGCTTTTCATATTAAAACATCACACGAATGTCTTCAAGTCACTGAAGAATACAGGTAGGGTCATGAATGCTTGACTAGAAATAGATTTCATCTTAGATGTAGCACCATAATAAATAATGAAGCTAATTTATTGATATAGCCTGCAGTATGAAAAGAGATTTATAAACTCTGATAAATTAGTGCTCAAAACGCTAGCTATCACAGTTATGACAACGTAAATCTTAAGTAAATTCCTTATTTGTCTAATAAAACCCATATTAGTGGTTAGCTGTATTTCATTAAAAATGCTGCATTTATTATTGGAAATGGTGTTGCATAAAAAATTGATTCAAAAAGGCCAAGATGATTTTATAAAATTATTTCAAATGCTTTCTAGAATCCAAGGTCTAGAAAATGATCCTTCATTCTAACTAGACCTCAAAACTAGTTGGCGGGTCTAAAACAAGAATTGATCAAAATCAACCCAGCAAGTTGATGTAGAGACCCGATCAATATACCCAAACATGGAACCAGCTAAAACCTAGTGTCCCAACGTTTGAAATTAAATGAAACAAAAAATAGTTAGCGAAAAGAAAATAATTTTATAAAAAATAAAATGCATAATTTATTTAATGATATTAAAAATTAAAAATGTAAACTAATTTCAGTAGAAAATAATTATTTCATATACATCATATTTAATATGTTGCCAGTTGCTATGAACTATAGTTATAACACAAGGAATTAATATACACTTTTTACGAAAATCTCTTTCTTTAATTATATGGGATTAGCTTTTGTATTTTAATGATTGGATTAGGACCAATCATTTTAATGATCCAAGTGTGTTTCCATTTCATTGGAATGGATTCCTTTTCCACTTTTTTAAATTGGATTCTCATGATTCCTAGTCATTCACCGGGCATCACCTTGTTCCATGTCATCCACATAGTGTTTTGGTCTGGGACTAGTTTTTATATTTGTAACCTCTAATTTTATACTCTAGCTAATAATTTTTATGACTTTTCAAGATTTGGGCTAAAGAAGACATGATTTTCTGGGTTAATTTTTCTTTTATTGCCCATTCACTTTTTGAAGTGAAATATAAATAAGGAGTAGAAAAGTTATACCAAAATAAGTATTATTAAAATATGGCGTTTACTTTGTTTAAAATTTATTATTGGGATTATTTACTCTAATGTTAACTTCACTTTATTGACTATATTATTAAGTTAGGAATATTACAAATAATACCAATAACTTCCTATTTAAATATTTTGGAATATAGACAAAAGTTATTTAAAAAAAAGGGGTATATGCCGCTTTACCAAATGAATACAAAACAGTTATGTGTTTGTCAATATTAAAAAGAAAAAAAAAAAAACTTATAATCCCTTAATTATATTGATGAGGAATGGAGAATGTAGAATTATAATTCACTAAGATGCGGATATTTAAGAATTAGTGAGTGTAAGTATGAGAGAAGCCCAATCCGATTTTCAGGTTCGAAGAATTGGGATACTTTTGGGCCGACAACTTGTAAAATGCGTAGAAGGCTAGCCAGAAAGATTCAAATATGCAATAACGTTAGTCCAATATAAACTTTGGAGTCCGTTTGATTTGGGGAATATGTAATATGCTTTTCATTTTTGTTTCTCACCACTATAGCAATAATTAATTAGAGAATAAGAAAAGTTTGTTACAAGATACAGCAAACTTAACAAGTTAACATGTACATGAGAGAGACTAAACTCAATGAGTTCCGATCAATATTAATAAATATTAACCATCCAAGTAAAATATGTTGGGTGTGCGTTATTATGCTTGCTATTCCCACGTAGTAATTATTAATGACAGGGCAGTACTCATTATGTACAAAAAGCCACTTTTAAAAATAGTTTCTATATGGAGAAGAGCGCATACTTTATATTATCTGTTGGGGAACTATTTCCTAAGTTTGGAATGGGAATCTACTTAATAGTATCAAATATGTACCTGATTTGAAAGTCTGATTAAGCATACAAGTCCAATAGGTTGTTTTAATAACCAAAGAGTGAAACATTATAACATAATTATATAAAAAGGTATTAGACTATTTCAGTAAAATTTGTGTAATCTTAGGTTTTTGGCTCAATTATAGGATTGAGATTCTTCCCTCCACAATAGTGGATGTGGTTTGTGAAAATAAAAATGAGACATATATTGCAAAATCTTACCAATATGGATAAATCGTAGAATATTAACGTTCTACTAATCATAAATAAAATCAAGAACTTAGGAGAATTATGGTGATGGATTATGAGCAAATCAACGCCAATGTAAAATTCCATAGACATCGAGCGTTTGGAAAATACTACAGTTTGTTTCAAGTATCTAAGTGCTAGGAGTTGTTTATCTTGGTCATTTTAGCATATGGCAATTTATACGATTTGTCAGAAAAAAAAAAAAAAGAAGGTTTTATGCTGATGGTAATTATATGGCAACCTACACCTACCCATATGTTCAAACTCCTTCATTTAGGTTGATATGGTTAATTTGCTTAATTTTATATCAAAACCGAATAATCGATGTCAGATATTTATATGATTGTCCATAAATCTTAGTTGTTACGTGTTACAAGACAATTAGGTAGCCACATTTTGTCTTTTCCAGATCAAATTTAGCCATCCCATTTATTAGATTTGCTACAGTACATATGGGATGTTGAATTGCTCTGATAGCAATATCTAGAGGAGCTGATGTGTCCATATGTATATTGACCATATTAGGAAGGCTCTCTATTACCACCAAGTCAGAAATCAGTGTATTAGTGCTTGCGTTTGAGGGATTTACCGATGTATGTATGTATGTGTGTATGTATGCATGCATGTAAAACGATCGGGACCCTCATATGCTCCTTTAGTGTCGCATGTGATTAAAAATTTAAAATAGAAAATATAAATCACAGTATTACTAATCTTATTTTCAATAGAATAGTTATTACAATGTTTGGTTACAATATCATCTTATTTGAAGCATTTGTTTCATACCACTCTTTTTTATCTTCTTAATTTACTTTCCTTTTCTCTCTCCTTTTTTTTCCGGATTGCAAGCATTTATTTATTGTGATTTTGATATTGGAGCAATATAAGAAAGATACATTCACTAATTTACTCTTTAATTTCGCAAAACTATTTAATTTTTTTCCATAAAAATACTTGTAAAATGTGGGAGTTTTATACGTAATTTCTATTATAAAAAATATTCAATTACCATTTATTATCCAAAATTATGAATAGCAATTCAATACAAAAATCAAAAATTTCCCCTCAAAATATACTCATTAAGATCAAACTCGACAAATAACATTCTTGTAATCATTTTAGTCTTTGGTGCTATTGTATGGGTCTATGCTAGTGGTAAATCAGCATTGCAAGTGCGAAGTCTACCTGAGTAATTACACAATTCATGTTATAATACTCTTAACTTGCATTATTTGTGTTATCATATGTCTTATTTATGTGATTTTTGTTATTTTTTCAACATAGAGAGTTAGTTTTTCTCGCTTATGTAATTTATGCAAGTAATGTATGTGTTTATGATGTACAATCTATAAAAGTCTTATAGTTATTAGATGTTGATTTTTTATTATCAATAAGAAGACATACAAATATGTAAAATATGCTAATGAGTAAGAAAGAAACACACATAAAATTCACATGAAAAACCATAAAAAGATGAATAAAGATGGATGGATAGATTCACCATTATTGTTATTTCTCTTGCTATAATAGAGGACTCAATTTCTCCAACAGCTTCCTAGGACTCTTTACTATCCCACTTACTCTACTTAACATATGTAAAGTCGTAGACACGCATATATAGTTATAAGAAGTCAAATCCTAATATACATAATACAAAATAAATAATTAGCAAAAAACATAACATAAGTTACTGCCAAAAACAGAAGGACTTTATTTATCCCTTCAATAATTTCTTTGCCTAACTACTTTTTCTTAATAAGGGTTCATAGTTAAAAAGTCAAGACATAATCTCAATTAGTGTGGTAGCACATGGGCTAAGTTATAGTTGTGTTATGTTGAAGGCTTGCCTCCGGCTAAAACAAACTCTTAGAAAAGATTGAGAGAAGGGAAAGATAGAGAGAAAGAGGTAAAGGGAAGTCTAAAAGGATTGTGATTTTATATTTTTCATGGTCGAACAACTTCTACAATAGAAAGGAACCCTTCGCAATTACGGTTTAACTCTACCAACTTTTCGACTACATAATGGACAATGTATTTATCTAATCAATATGCTATTATGACTTTATTCATTTTTGCAGTCATAACATTTTGTGATTGAATGATTTTGCTGCTGTGCTCGTTTATTGCTATATTGTTGGTTGATCATCGATTTCTTCCACCATATACTTGATTTTCACCTCATGGGATTTGTGTATAGGAATGTTTCATATTTATGGACAACAATATTTCTCTGTCTCCAGTTTCATGCGGTTTCGTGTGCAGCATGATGGGAGTTCGGCTTGAATTATTTCGTTGTATAAATTATAACGGTGTAAGCTCTAGTTATAAAAGCTGGAATGATATGATTCACCTGACTCAATTTTGCTCTCTAAGATATGCATTTTTTTGTGCTGGCAAGTTTCCTTTTACACCATCTGTTTGTCCAAACAGTTGTCATATGTAGTGTGGAAATAAACCGAATCCAACAAAATAATAATGAGCCTTAAATTGAGGTTTGATGCAAAACTTCAAATTTCAAGTTTTAGTTTTTGAACTTGTTAGATTTTAATTTTTCGAGCTTAAAATTCACTTGAAGTCCTATGCAGCAAGTTTGAGCTTAATTTGATGAAACCCGTATGCTTCAAGTAATTGCTTGCGAGATTAATTTGGATATTAACAAAGATTCTTTACATTTAATAGCGGAGGCATCCATATTTAATAGCTTGCAGGACTCCTCTTAAACCAATTTTTGTTTATTCAACGTAGACGCGGATATATTTTCAACTGAAATAAAAAAGGTTGGACATGAACATGATGTACCGACCACTACTATTTGAATCAGTCAAACCATACAATTTTCCATTTACTTAATAAAAAAGCTTCATTAAAAGCAACCCCAACTGTTATAAAAATAATTAACTGTAGCTTGTCCAGGACCATCGGACATAATTGGCAGGCCTACTAATTGAAAGGGAAAGGCCACATGCTTCACCCCAGTAGCAGGCCTAGACAGCAAAACTAAGCCCGATGAGACGTTTAAGATGGGCTTGCGCAAGACAAGAAGCCCATGGCAGCCCGGCCCTATGTCTTATATTGATTCACATATTTTTTTGTGCACATCATAATTGACTCTAATTTAATGAGGATGAAATTCATATAATTCGTTTTTTAATGGTCAAATGTTGAATGATGTTACACATGCCGATAAGGTGTTTTGAGTATTTGTAAAATATGGCAAAACGAAGAAAGTAGGGGGAAAAAAAAAACACTTTAGTAACGGGATTAAAATTTATTCGTTGGTTGCGAATATGTGGATTTTTTTTGGGCCTACTACGTGGATTCAATTCAAAGGCTAATAATATTAAGTACAAAAATGTCAATTCAATCCTTAATATCCAAACGAACCAAATCATTTTTATCATATTTGAACTATTAACATGGATATCAGCCGGAGTCATTGGGTGCAAGAATATTTTATGTGATTTTCATTGTCTTAAAAAAAGGTAAATTAAAAAAAAAAAAAGACCTACGTTTTAGGTCATTGTAAAGGAATACTCATAGCTAATTTTTTGAAAAAAAGGTAATCTGAATTGATTTTTAAGAAATTTGTTAATATTATTTAATATTATTATAGGCACACGTGTCAGAACCACAATAGTTTAATATATTAAATTAAACAAAAACTATTAAACAAAATATTAAAAATTATTTTAAAACATACAAAAAATTTAAAAAAAAAATTAATAGCCTTCTCTCTCTCTCTCTCTTCCAGTTTATGCTCTTGCCCTCTTATTCGCTCTCGCTCTCACTTGCAAGTCCTAACAATGGCCTTGTCTCTTGGCACAACTTAAGACACTGTCATTTTTCAAGTCTACCCTCTGATTAACATCTCTTGCCCCAGAGTGTGGCCATTGTTCGCGCTGTGACATCAGCTTCCGTCGCTACGCAACCTTCTTCTTCCTCCACCAAGAAGCATGAGCCACGTGGCATCATGAAACCTGTCGTGTTGGATCCTGAGAACAAGAAGGTCATAGTCTACGATGAGAAGCTGAGAAGACATTCCGAGGAAAAAGATTAGGTTGGATTTTCTTGAGATTGCAGGATTGATCAGTCCCCATTTCCTTTTAAGAAAACATGAAGTGTATAGGTACAGTAGAAGGGATCTGTTTATTTGAGTGAACAACATAGCTTTATAGTTACATTTTAAAAGTAAATTTGACCATTCTATGATAGCTATATAATTTTTTTTCCTCAATATTATCAAACCCGATCCGGGGGTTTAAACCAGACATACTAGAAGTTCAAAGATCAATAAGTAAAACAGTTAAATCATAATTGAATTGAGGTTAAATTGGATAGTTCCTATGGTTGACTCAGCTTTAATTAGATTGAACATGATGGATTAATTCGGGTCTGACTATATTGATTTTTTCTATGCACTTTTCTATTACTTAGCATATGCATAAGTTATGCGATTTCATTATCTTTTTTTTTTGGGGGAATACTATTGATTTTATTACAATCATTGGGAGGGATTCAAATTTGATTTACTATGTTATCCCTTTGACACTTGTTCAGTTTAAAAGTTAAAGATAATGAATTGAATACCTATTACATTAGACATTGTGTACGCATATAATTGATTGATTGCTTGTATACGCGCATGCACCTATAGTATATGCATACCTGGCTTTAAATCACTCTATATCTATTTTTAAAGTAGAGGGAACTAAAAGTTTATGTTTTGTTGGTTGTCAACCAAAGAATGAGATTAAGCTATGCACTCTAAAGTATTTGAAGATTGAAAACAAACTAACATTTAATTTGTATTAGATAGTTATGGTATGCTCTACTATGAAGTTTGTATCCATTTTGTAATAAGATCGATAGATCTTGTAAACCCCGAGAATTTTCATACTAGTAAAAAAAAAATAGAAAGTCAATGTAGGACTCGGTAAAGATCCTACAATAAAACTACAAGTAGTAATAAATCTATATATAACTTCAAACCCTAAAATGATGTTCTCTAGATAGTAGTTGATACTAAAGACAAGATTTCATAATGAGTATCGAAAACTCAAAATATAAAAATAATTAAGATAAGATTTCAATTGCATTAAAAAGTAAATAGCCAATAAACGATAATTTAAGGATAAATTGTTATAGTTATAAATACACAATAAGAATAAAAATAGATCCATAACTGATAATCTAGACTCCAAATAAATATTGCATTACACTATTGTTATAGTTAGAGAATTCCAAAGCTCTTAGAGACTAAAGCCGAAATTGGCCTAATAAGCTTGGAAAACCCTAATCGCGTAAGATAAAACCTTAAAAATAATTAATCGCGCAAACTTAAGACTCATCAAAATTAAACTCAATGATAATGTAGAAAATTTGTATAAGCTAAAAATAAATTTATGGAGACAAAACTCCTAAATAACTTATATAAATATACCCATTTAACTTGATAAATTATCCTAAAACTAAGATAATTACTTAATTAAATGAAGCTGTAATGTTTAATTGCACAATTCGGTATAAATGTTGTAGAATATGCTGCTAAGATGTTCTTGAAACGCAACAGTAGAAATTTGCAAATAAAATAAAATAAAATAAAATGGTCAAGTTGGATAAATGGAAGTAAAAGATAAAGCTTTGTAGAAGAGAAATTTTGGTGGAAAAATATCCATTTCTTGGCCAAAAACTTTTAGAAGCTGTTGCCTTCTCCTTGCTTATATACTTACATATTTATTAAGCTGCAAATAAAGCTTTTAATGCACACAAAAAAAAGCCTACACACACAAACTTATCTCCATTAAAATAGCTTCGACAGAACAAAAACAAGCCTAAGGATATGGGGTTCAAAAGGTAAGTAATTTTGTTTATAGTTAGTATATACATAAAACATTAGCTTGACTAATGTTTTCGCTAATTCTAGGATCGGGTCAAACCAAGGGAAAAAGTATACATCAACACATCAGCTCAATCAAGGTAAAATTTACTCCAAACCCTAACTATAGTTGTTATATGCATAGAAAGTATGAGAAACCGTGTGTGTAGTGATTCTTAGATGTTGCAGGTATAGATATATACGAATAATATTTAAGGATCGTAGAAAAATACTTAAAAGTAGTTGAAACACTAGTATAACACATATATAGTAGTAAGAAAAATGAAATATGAACTGGAGAAAAACAAAGAAGATGATGAAACATACATAGACTTGCCCTATGCAGACGACATACATGGAAAAGCCGGCGATGTAAACGGGTAAGTTGGCAGCCTTTGAGTCAACTTACATTGTAACGACGCTACGTAAAAATTTTGTTACGCATAAAATTATATGAATGCCGATGATGTACATGGAGAAGTTGGTAGCCTTCGGGCCAGCTCACACTAGAATAATGGTATGTAAAAATTGCATGAAGGCCAGCAGCCTGGAGTTCCACACCGGTGGTGTTGATTGCTGTTGTACATGCGAAATTTTCCCTAGACGAAATTTCGTTTCGTCCATAACTAACAATGTATATATTTATAAAGAAAAAAAAAGAAAACAAAATATAAAATCTAGTAAATAAATATACATAATTTAAGATTAGTATATTTAAATATTTGTTAAGTGTTAAACTTTCATAACTATTACAAATAAGAAACACTTTTGTTTTGTTAAACAAAAAAATAAGAATATAATAATTATTCTATATAAGTATATAAGAATGGAAAATGTGAATAAGTTATAATTAAGAATAATGTGATTCCCATAAATAATAGATTATAACATGAAATAAGATTAAGAGAAACACGATGAAAATAAATAATAAAAAATCAATATTAGTTACCATAAGGTGGTTAAACTATAGAACGATATAAAAATAATAATGATGATAATGATAAAATATTTTGTAAGTTTAAAACTATTAGTTATCAGTGAAAAATATAACTTAGAAAAGATAATATAGATCTAGAAAAGATAAAAACTGGTTTTAGGATGCTAAGACAACCAATAGGATTTATTCAGAGATATATATATATATATATATATATATTTGATTAGTGAATATTTAGTCGTCCAAGAGGTGATATTGATCAGTTCGTGGATTTTCCTGAAGACTATTATAATTGATCAACATGGATAGATAAGTAACTCAGATCTATTATATTGGTTGTGTTTATAACTAATGGCATATGTAATACAAAGATAGTAATATGGTTGATATGGAAGTCTTTTGAGTATGTGATACGAGTTGTTTGTTTGTTTTGACAAACTAAGATAATAAAAGTAATAATACAAATTGTTTGATGACTTGAGAAAGGCATGATAAATATTTTGTGTAATGTATGATCACCATAAGCTTGATTTAGAAATATCAGCTATATAATTAAAACAATTATGCATTACGCGAACTGCATTATTACATATTTTAAAAGTATGACAGCCTGCTACGTATTAGTATTTCGGTTCTCTGTTAATATGTAACTCTCTAAAATTTAATTTGAGGCATTACCGCCACATATAATAGTTCATGTATTACATGCTCAAGCTTCCTTGAATGATATATTTATGTTGAACATTGCTAACCAATTTCAAATTCTAAAATAATTTAGTTTGATTATCAAATAACTGGGCTTAGCAGCGGTAAATTAAACTTTATAAAAACAATTTATAAATTTCTACTCCCACCAAAGTAGACCAACTTTCTAAGAGACAAAATTTTGTAAGATCATTTTATTATCTACTCTCAAGAGTAGATTAAATTTCCCAAAAACAAAGCTTTTAAAGATATTACAAAACATATAGGTTTTATAACTAGCCCCTTAAAGAAAACAAATATATTTTTAGAAAATAAATCCAGCTCTTATAACAAAAAAATAAAAATCCAACCACAGGCTTAACCCACTTTACTCATTCAACATCACCTTAGAACCCGAGCCAATCATCATCTTCATCAATACCAACATCAACATCTTCCAATCATCAACATATCATCATCATCACCATAAACCATCATCAACAACAACAATATCATCTTCTTTATCAATACAACTCCTGGAAAAGGAGCAACAACAACAATAATGAGTCGAAGCTCTGTACACAGTAACACAAGCACACACAGAGTAACACACTAGCTTAACTAAATGTAATGCAGTAACAACAAGTTATTATATTAAATTAAAGTAAATAAATCAACATTGGAGCACTTACATTCCAGAACAATCCAGGAAATAATTTACCATACCTGGCCTATTATCGTAGCAATGGGAGAGGGCGCCGATAGCCCCTATAGGCAACTACCCCCTAGCCGCTCGGGAGGTTGATATAAGCAGCTTGAATACTTATATCTTCGATATAACCGATAAAGAAAAAGTAATCTCATCTAGGATTTACAGACGTTATACATACTCTACTCATCTCAGTCCATAACATCATCTAATTCAATCGTCCCCATAAAACGTGAACCAGATCATTTTACTTCTTTTCAAGCTTAAGTAGACGTTACTCCGATTCCATACACCCTATCAATTACCGCCAAACCACCTATTAGAAGTTATTGCATCATAATGAGTGGCCTAAGCGCCTAAACTACCGTGACCACTCGGACAAGGTTGCATCCTAGTATCTAACATATGAAATCCAAACAGAGACTCAAACCTATCTCAATTGGTATCTGAGTATCCATATATCTGATCAATAATTAAACTCATATAAGCATATAAATTGATTAACCACTTATATTAAACTTTTATTAAAACCCTATTTGATCATACACTAAATAGGAACCCTGTTGTGGCTATGAATCTCACCCCACCAAAATACGGATAGTTCTCTTTTGTCTTTCAAAATATTTCTTTTCACTTTGATTATGATCTCTTACCATAAAAAAAAATCATCACGTCATTCATATTCAAAAACATCCATATTTAAATCAAATATACATTTGAAACAACATATTCACCATATTAATCTAAGGTTATTCTGTTTCATTAACTTAAACCAATCATTAACTATTAGTTCATTCTAACTAAATCCTAGCCAAATTGATCAGAATAAATCATTTAATCCAATTACTAAGCTAAGTTAATTAAACTTAATTAATCTAATCCATTTTAACTTATTCAAGTCCATTTAGTCAAGTTAGACTAATATTATTAACTAATTCATTTTATAACTAAGATTCATATTAACTTAAGCTTATGTTAACTTAGTCTTAGCCAAACTAATTAAACTTAATCAATCTAATTCATTTTAGTTCATTCAAGTCCATTTAGTCAAGTTGGACCTAGGTTTATTAGCTAAGTTCATTTTATATCTAACTCTATATTTAATCAAATATTTATCAAATCTATAAATTCACTAAACCCATGATTAACTATATCATTCAACAAATATAACACATTAACTATCATTTATCTATTTTATTTTAGCTCAAAAAGATTCATTTTATACTTAATTACACACTTAATAAGCAAACATAAGTTTTTAACTTTGTTTGGAAAACATAGTAACTAGAAAGAAATAAAATTTCGGCCTCAATACATTTTGAATTTGCAAAAACTTAAAACATGAAAGTTGTAGATCTCTTTTTACGCTTTCCATAGCTTTTTGAATCACCTTAATCTAAGTTTAGATGAAAAGGTTATGACGCAGCGGAATAAAAGGGAAACAATCGCAAGACGTTGCTTCGCGCACGAATACCCGGCTTGTGATCTTCAAATATCTATTGATTCTGAGAATACCTAGATATCTGGCATCAAAATTCGAAATCTACACAAAGATTACGAGTTTTGGAATAGAGAGAACACTCTCAAAGAAAATTCATTCAAAATAACATATTCTGTCTCATATGCCATAAGGCTTACATATATATAGGCAAGCTTGAAAGTTGCCATAATCGAAAAAGGTCTAAAACCTATTAAATGGTATTAAATAGCATTTAAAAGGAAAAACTAAAACTGACATCCTATTAAAAGACATTAAATCCTATGAAACTAACATCCTATTAAAAGACATTAAATCCTATTAAAAATCATACTAAATGATACTAAAAATTATTTTTTAAAAACATTAAATGATATTCTAAAGGCATTGACCACATTATTAATTATGAATTTGAAAAACCCAAAAGACATGTAAAGTATGCCGCTCCAACATGGGTAGTGTAGAACTAAAGGCCGATGGCATATGTTGTTGGCATAGGATTTTTCGTCTCTTCATCCTATGCTGCATCATCCTCTCCAGGCTGGACAAAATTCGACCTCTAATTTTTACCATGTTATGCAGTAAGTCCTCAACCTGTTTCCTCAGCTCTTCATGTTTTATAGGGCTCATTTGATGACGATGACGATTTAAAAGGGTTGCACTTAGTTTAGGATCGATTTGGTGTTGAATGTCTCTTAATGGAGGTAACCCATCTGACAACTCTTCAAAAAACACATCCTGGAGCTCCTTTACAACCACAGTTGCAAACTCAGATATTGCTACCTCCTGAGTAACCTATTTGTCCACTAAAGCAACTATCACCTTAGATTTCTGTTCAGTAATATGAAAATCAAAATTTGGTTCACCATTTCCTATAGGCTGAAAAATATCTTTTTCCAAAAATTATTCCTCTTCATACTCATCAAAAATAGGTTTTCCCTTAGCCTTAAGCACATCATCATATTTTGTGAAAAATTCTTCTTCATCATTCTCAATGTCGAAGACAGGTCCTCCATCACACACAACTTCAAACATAGGCTCATCATCCTCATAAGTGTCAAATATTGGTTCTCCATCATAGTTGTCCCCATCAATAGAAGAGAGATCATTATCAAATTTCAAGATTTTTGTGTTCATCCCTAATTCTCTACAACTACTATCTTCCTTAACAAAAGAGGAGTAATCATTCGATTCCTGATAACCTACATCAGGTATCAAATCAAAATTAGGCACTAGATTAGGATTAGAGTTTCTACCTTTATTCTGATTCACCAAAAGTGCCTCTATCCTTTCTGTAACCTGATCCACCATACAACTGAAGCACCAATCAACTTTTTTTTCGATTCGTCGACCTATGTCATCATGACCATAGATTTCATCCACATGTCGCTGGTTAACCTGTTTGCGAGGCGCCATGATATTCTAAGAGCGAACGCGACTCTGATACCAACTGACGCAGCGGAACAAAAGGGAATATATCGCCAGACGTTGATTCGCGCACGAATACCGGGCTTGTGATCTTCAAATATCTATTGATTCTGAGAATACCTAGATATTTGGCATCAAAAGTCGAAATCTACACAAGATTACGAATTTTGGGATAAAGAGAGAACACTCTCAAAGAAAATTTATTCAAAATAACATCTTCTGTCTCATATGCCATAAGGCTTACATATATATAGGCAAGCTTGAAAGTTGCCATAATCGAAAAAGGACTAAAACCTATTAAATAATATTAAATAGCATTTAAAAGGAAAAACTAAAACTGATATCCTGTTAAAAGACATTAAATCCTATGAAACTGACATCCTATTAAAAGACATTAAATCATATTAAAAATCCTACTAAATGATACTAAAAATTATTCTTTAGAAATATTAAATGATATTCTAAATGCATTGACCACATTATTAATTACGAATTTGAGAAACCTAAAAGACATGTAAAGTACGCCGCTCCAACATGGGTAGTGTAGAACTAAAGGCCGATGGCATATGTTGTTGGCATAGGATTTTTCGTCTCTTCATCCTATGCTGCATCAGGTTATGATCAAAATACGATGACTAGAGGGTAGCAAAGGAAGAGTCATGGACGTGACTTTTGAAAACAACAAAATCAAAGGCTAATAAGGGCTGTGTCACGCCGGTGATTTTAAAATCATCAAGGTCAGAGACCAGTAAGGGAAGAATCACGATCATGACTTTCAAAAATCGTCTAGCCTGAGCCCTGTAAGGGCATAGTCACACCCGTAATTGACAGATTACATTAGGTTATGAACTCCCCTGTTTTTCAAACTTCATTTTATCCATTTTTACATATTCGACTTCCAGTAAAATTCCATAAAAGCATCATACAACTCAACACATACCCTTAACAACATCAAATACACATAAACTCCACATCCCCATCATCATATAACTCTCTTAACCTCATATTCACATTTGAACATTTCATAACTTCTTCAACCCATTCATCTACTAATTTTATTATAAACTCCACTTATAACTAACATCAATTCATCATATATAAACAAAAACAAGAATAAAAACAATATAAAATAAATATACTCATCTTCATGGAAAAACATGTAATTGAATTCTTCTTCTTCTTATTCGTCTTCTTTTATCTCATTTTCTACTTGATTTCTCTTCTATCTTCTTGAAATTGAGATTCGTGGTTGAATTTTTTAGAAAGAAATGAAGAAGAAAACAACAAAAAGAAGTGGATACGAGGAAAAAGAAGAAAAGAAGAGAAAAGGAAAAAGAGAATGAAAAAGAAGGCAGGGGAAAGGAAAATAAAAGAAAAAGAAAAGGTTAAGGATAAAATTTAGAATATTTTAGAATAAATGTATCGAGATTAAACCTTCTGATAATTATCTTTAGTTTTGACAGTAGTTAGAAATTAATTTGAGAGCATATATATTAGAAACTTATAACTTAATATAAAAACACAATTCAAAAGTTTAATTTGTGAAAATCTAATATTTAATTCGAGTTCGGGTTTAAAACTGATATTTTTAAACAAATAATTGATTTAAAAAATTAATAAGATTTTACAAAATGAAAGATAACAAAATTTTAAGGGTTTACGAGTTTGTAAAACATTTAAAATATTTGTTTTGAAATTTAAGTATTGAATTTTGAAGACAAAGGAGTCTCAATAAAGAATTTGAAATAAATAAAAAGTTTGATTCATAAAGAAAAGTCATTGAGACATATAGAGGATTTTAAAGAGTATTTTAAATCTTAAATCTCAATTTAACCTATTTACTAATTTAATTATATCAAATTGTCTATTCCTTTCTCTATTGTCTACTCATTTATTTATTTACTATCTAACTATGTTCAAAATTAACTATTTATTATATTATTCAATTAAACCATTTCTAAATTAACTAGGTAAGGGTTGTGGGTATTTCATAATGCTTTTTTTTTTTGTACTAAAAATTTATAGATCTACATAAGATTATCTTTGTTCTATTGGTTCCATGGGGACTAAGTGGCAACGAAAGGCGCCGCTTGTGGTATCGTTTTGAAATTACTAATACTTAGAGAGTTTCTATGGATTGATACAAATTGTTAGTTAAAATACCCTTAAATTAAAGAGATATTCTAAAACTAGAAATCGTTCATTTTCTTATATACTTAGTTTCTCCTGGGCAAATGGGTTATTAAGTAATTATCCTTCAATCTTGATGAGAGGGCATAAATCTCTTACTTGTTTAGATTCTAGATCTTCTAGACTTGTATTATCAACATTTTTTATTGCTACATTACATTTGATTGTTAATAAACTTGCTTAATGTATAATATATCTGGTTATTTACTGAACCAGTGATTTCGCTCACATTCCTAAAGACCTTTCAGGCTTGTTCTATGACCTTGGCTTGTTTCTTCCAAGAGCATGACTCCGGTAAGATTTAGAAGCTGAAAGAATTTAGAATGCTCAAGATAAATTATTTATTTTTATTTCCTAGTTATAAATTAGTTAGTATTTGAAATATTAGATTTTGTATTTAGAGACTTATGAGATAGGAATATGGTTTATAATATCATATTATTCAAAACTTATGATGTCAGTTATTTTACTAATTCATGGCTTACATATATTTGTCATTTCTTATCAATGCAACTAAAAGATCCTGTTTATTAAAAATATGTCATCTCCGAAGGTAAATCTAGTAATAGTATACATGGTAGATTGTATGCTACTATTAGGGTATACTCGAGGAGTGATAGTTTTAAGTTGGCATCAGAGCGTGGTTGCTATTATAAAAAAGATGAATATGTGTAAGAATATAAACTGGTAAATTTAGTAGTTATAGCATAAGTATAGATCCAATTAGAACTCTTTAGTATTAGTTGGGTAGTTATGGGTAGTATTAGATGCACAAATAGAATGAAATTTGTATGATTATTATTAATAATGCAAATTTTGTTGTGTGCAGACCAATCCAACTTCTTATCATATCAGATGGGAAATTTTAGTATGCAGGAAGAAGAAACCTTAACTAATTATAGGCATAGACTTAGAGTCCTAATAGAAGATCTATACCTGTATGGGATTACAAAGACATTAGAGGAAATGCTCAAAACTTAGAAAAGAAGTTTGCAACCATTACTTAAAGAAGGTTATTTCTCTTGGAAAGAGCATTTCCTAATCTTGGTTTAGCTATAGAGACAATATACAGATTTGAGAGATTATGGTTCAAAGGGGAGGAGGTCTAGAGATTGATAATATAGCATTAGTAGTATCCTCTAGATCCATCAAACCTAATCCGCCTGATTTCAAGGTATGTGTATCTATTGGAGAAGAGAAAATTTATGCTCATGATATTCAACATGATCATATATAGGTTAGAGGTAACACTGCCTATGATGATGATGCACATGTTATCATATGTAATTTTCCAAAGGAAGTCTTTATGATTAAGCCCCCCATTATACCTGAAGTGGAGGGTGAATTTTAATGCCCTTTTATTCTTTATGTCAGAGGAGTGCATAAACCAGCCCAGGCTACAGTGTACAACTTATACCCTAATCCTTAGACATGTGATGATGATATATGTGTTTGATGATTATGCTATTTTGATAGACATATGATGATATGTGATGTATATAGTATTGTGATAGCTAGGTTAGCAAGTATCATCTTACTTTGATGAACTTTTGGTAGACAATAGAATTAGTGCAAATTTTGTACTGTATATATAGCACTGACATGAAAACTTTTGAATGATCATGTATAACGTTATGCGAATACATGACTGGACGTAGCATATTTTGAGTATAGATTAATTGCAAGAATTGAGATTTAATTTAATCAATGTGTTTATTGATAATAGAATGCCAAGTGGAAAAAATAGGAGTAGAAATGAGAGAACACCTGAAAATCTTCCAGAAAATGTACCTACACCATCCCAAAACCATTAGGAGGACATTTTGTTAACTCTTCAGCAACAAAATACATTAATTCTATAGGCTTTACAAAATGGGCAAGTACCACATGTAGCACCACCAACTGAGGCACCAGCAATGCCTCCAGTACCTTCCAAAAGAAATGAAGGACATGTTACACTGATCCAATTTCAAGCAAATGGACCAGTGAACCATAATGGCCCGATTAAATCTGCTTCCGAGTTGCAAAGACTGCCTCAACATGAACATGAATTACCAATACCACCACTATTACGTCTTCAAAGAAACTTGTTACCTGAATTCATACAATGTAAGAGATATTTTGAAGGGTTACCAGGAAAGCCAGAAGAAGCTGAAGACTGGCTAGCTCAGATTGAGCGATCTCTTGATGTATTTCAAGTACCAGAAGCTCTGAAGGTACTGCATGGATATTATTTGCTAAGGTTAAGAGCGAGCGTATGATGGGGTTCCAAGTAAAGAGGATTGCCACACCCCTATTACCTGGGAAGTATTTGGATAGGAATTTCTGAAGGAACATTTCTCGAGCAGTCTAAAAGTGAAGTGTAGTATTAACATGATGAACCTAACACAGGGCAGTAAAACAATTGATGAATATGAACATGAGTTCAATCGGTTGTTGCAATTTGCTCTAAATGCTTATCGAAACAATGTTGAGTTAAAAAGGCAGAATTTCATGGCTGGATTAGAACCCAATTTTCAGAGGAGACTTGCTAAGTTTGATATTATTGATTATGCAGCCAAGATAGAAAAAGCCTGAATCATTGAACGTGCAAAGAAATATAAGGTTGAGAGGTATAAGAAGAGAGGACAAACCTTTGGAAAAAGAACTTATGGTAATTTTGTGATAAATCTCGTATTTACAAAAAACAAATTTTTTCAAATCCTTTGGAGTGGGTAAGGGAGAAATGGCTAGAAAGAACAACGTCATGTGCTAGAAATGTAAAGGCTCTCGTTATCCAAGAGAACGCCCACAATTGTAGCACAAGTGTTACTACTATGGTGAAAGTGGACACATGGAAAACACATGTCCAAAAAGGAAAAGTGCAACTTGATTTGTCTATAACAAAGTTGATCATATATCGACCAAATGTCCATAGAGAATTAACATTACAGCTGGTCCCTCACAGTCTAAAAGAGCGGTCGGAGTGACAGGTTTGAAAAATGGAAATACCAATGTTAGTAAAGCCACCACAGCAGCTAGAGTCTATGCTATGCATGGAACTCCAATAGATGATGTGGTAACAGAGGAGGAAGATGGAGAAAGCATATGGGAGGAAACTAAACCTGATGACTATAGTCTCATTGCAGGTATGTAATTACATATATGCATATTTAAAGTTATAGTATAAAGCATAGACATGATAGATGCATGGTAAATACCCTTATGAATTACAAATAACATGTAAATGATAAATAGGAACAATCCATGTGAAAGGTCAAACTGCTTATGCCTTGTTTGATACGAGAGCAATGCATTCTTTCATAAAATGCTGAATTAATAAGGCTAATAGGGCTACTAACTGAGACCATGAGTAAGGAGTTAGGAGTTACAACAGCAATAGGAGACCTAATGATAACACGAGATGTGATAAGAAGATGTCCATTAAAGATTGGGGATCAATAGTCATTTGGTGATTTGATCTTGGTAGATATGCAAAAGCATGATGTCATTCTGGGTATAACTTGGTTGACTGCTATAAAAAAAATTGACTATCATCTTAAAACGATATCTTTTGTTAACAACCAAAGAGAAAGAAGAGAGTACATGGGTGAGATACTCAACGAAGTCGGAGGCAAGATAACAACAATTGAGGTAGAACATGAAGAGAATGTGGAGTTAAACAGATGTATTCTTAGAGATACAAAGGGTGAATAAAAAGAATCAGATATTCATACTATAAGAACGGTATGTGAATATTCGGATATGTTTCCAGATGAATTACCTAGATTACCCCTACATAGAGCGGTGGAATTCTCCATTGACTTGATACCTAAAACTGACCAGTATCAAAAGCTCCATCGAATGGCACTTGTGGAATTGAAGGAATTAAAGGTGCAATTGCAAGAATTGATGGATAAAGGATTTATTAGAGCTGGTGTTTCATCTTGGCGAGCACCAGTGTTATTTGTTAAGAAGAAAGATAGTTTCAATGAGACTCTGTATTGATTATAGGAATTAAACATAGTTACTATCAAGAACAAATATCCTTTACAAGAATTGTGATCTCTTTGATCAATTGCGAGGAGCAAAAGTATTTTCTTATATTGATTTAAAGTGAGATATCATCAAATCCATAAAAGTAGAAAATATACCAAAGACTGCATTAGAACTAGGTATGGTCATTATAAATTTTTTGTCATGCCATTTGGATTAACAAATGCACCTGCTTTTTTGGACTTGTGATCAAATTTTCAACCTTTGTTGGATATTTGTGTGATATTCATAGATGATATATTGGTATTCATCTACTAAAGAGCAACATGAAAAACACTTGAGAAGTGTATTGCAAATATTGAGATATAATAAGCTATATATCAAATTATTTAAATGTGAATTTTAGCCTAAAAGTATAGCATTTCTTGGACACATTGTTTGCGATGAAGGAATATCTATAGATCTTGCGAAGGTTAAAGCTATAGTGGAGTGGAAAAGGCCAGAAATAGTTGTGAGAGTAAGAAGTTTCTTGGGATTAGTAGGATATTACTGAAAATTTGTACAAGATTTCTCAAAGATTACACGACCACTCACGCAATTAACAAAGAAGAATGAGAAATTTGAATGGAATGATCAATGAGAATAAAGTTTCCAAGAATTGGAGAAAAGATCAGTATCAGCACCAATATTAGTCCTGCAAAATGATAAGGACTCATATGCTATATATAGTGATGCATCCAAGAATGGTTTAGGATGTGTGTTGATGTAAAACGGGAGTAATAGTATATGCTTCTAGACATTTAAAACCATATGAGATGAATTACCCCACTCATGATCTAGAATTAGCTGCTATCGTCTTTACACTCAAGATTTGGCGTCATTACTTGTATGGACAAAAATGCGAAATATATATATAGATCATAAGAGTTTAAAGTATATATTTACACAAAAAAAGTTGAATGAGGCAAAAGATGATTAGAATTGATTAAAGATTATGATTTAACCATCAATTATCATCCTCGCAAAGTGAATGCTGTAGCTGATGCATTAAGTTGGAAAAATTATGGGGAAGTAGCCTCTCTATTGACTGAACAAAAGGAAATCGTTAAGGAGTTTGAAAGATTAAATTTGGAATTTTCAATGCAAGGTTTAGAAGTTGAATTTGGAAACTTGGTTTTAGAGCCTACTTTACTCCAACGGACTAAGGAAGCTCAAAAGGAAGATACTGAATTACAAGAGATTAAGTAGGGAATACCACATGGTAGATATAAGGATTTTCATATGGATGAAAAAGGAGTGTTGAGAATGAACAAAAGATTGTGTATGCCACAAAATGCAAGCTTGAGGAAAGAATTAATGCATGAGACACATTATTCTGGATTTTGTACATTCAAGAGAAACAAAGAAGTATCAAGAATTGAAAAGTACATATTAGTGAAGGAGATCATGTTTATTTTAAGATAAGCCCGATCAAAAGTCTTCATAGTAGGAAAACAAAAGGAAAACTAAGCCCTAGATATATTGAACCATTTGAAATATTGGAACAAGTTGGAAATATGATGTATCATCTGGCGTTGCCACCAAACGTATCTGATGCACATAATGTTTTCCATGTGTCAGTACTAAGAAAATATGTACTAGATCCAAATAAAGTATCAACTTGGAACCGGTTGATTTAAAGGAGAATCTAACATATGAAAAACAACCTGTTCAATTTGGAAAACAAAGAATAACTCTTAGAAATAAGAGATCCGTTATGTGAAAGTGTTATGGGATCCTCAAACTGAAGAGAAGATGTGGGAATTAGAGGATGAGATCAAGCAGAATTACCCACATCTTTTTTAAAATTCAGGTACGTAAACAAGCTTTGAGGACAAAGTTTATTTTAAAGAGTAGAGAATGTAAAATCTGAGAATTTTCATACTAGTAAAAAAAAGTAAATAGAAATACAAATATAAAAATAGAAGTCAATGTATGACTCAATAAAGACCCTACAATAAAACTACGAGTAGTAATGAACCTATACATAACTTCAAACCCTAAAACAATGTTCCATAAATAGTAATAGATGCCAAAAACAAGATTTCGTAGTGAGTATCGAAAATTCAAAATATAAAAATAATTAAAATAAGATTTCAAGTGCATTAAAAAGTAAATAACCAATAAAGCTTATAGTTAGAAAACGATAATGTAAGGATGGACCGTTATAGTTATAAAAACACAATAGAACAAAAACATATCTATAACTAACAATCTAGACTTCAAATAAATATTTGGATTACGTCAGTTCTAGTTAGAGAATTCTGAAGCTCTTAGAGACTGAAACTGAAATTGGCCTGATAAGCTTGAAAAATCCTAATCACGTGAGACAAAACCTTAAAAATAATTAATCGCGCAAACTTAAGACTTAAAATTAAACTCAATGATAATTTAGAAAAATTGCAGAAGCTTTAAATAAATTTATGGTGATAGAATTCCTAAATAATTGATATAAATATACTTGTTTAGCTCAATAAACTATCCTAAAATTAAGATAATTGATTAATTAAATTATTATAATTTTAATTGCACAATTCTTGATGTAAATGGGGTAGAATATGCGGCTGAGTTGTTCTTGAAATGCAACTACCGAAATTTGCAAAAATGAATGGTCAAGTTGGATTAATGGACGTCAAAGATAAAGAGTGTATAAGCTAATAAAAAATACCTAAACAAGCATCGCAATTAATGCAACAAATGTCATGCTCGAACAAGAGAAATTTCGGTAGACAAATCTCCATTTCTTGGCTGAAAACTTGTAGAAGCTACTGCCTTCTCCTTGCTTATATACACACACATTTATTAAGCTACAAACAAAGCCTTTAATGCACACAAAAAACAACCTACACACACAAACTTAGCTCCATTAAAATAGCTTCAACATGACAAAAACAAGCCTAAGGATATAAGGTTCAAAGGTAAGTAATTTCATTTTCAGTTAGTATACATATAAAACATTAGCTTAACTAATGTTTTTGCTAATCTTAAAATTGGGTCAAACCAAGGGAAAAAGTATAACATCACCACATCAGCTCAATCAAGGTAAAATTTACTCCAAACCCTAACTATAGTTATTATATGCATAGAAACTATGAAAAATCATGTGTGCAGTGATTCTTAGATGTTGTAGGTATAGATATGTCACGAATAATAGCTAAGGATCGTAGAAAAACACTTAAAAGTAGTTGGAACCCTAGTATGATACATATATAGTATAAGAAAAATGAAATATGAACTGGAGAAAAATGAAGAAGATGATGAACAATACATACACCATCTCTACGTCGGCGGCGTACATAGCAAAGCTAGTGGCCTTCGAGTTAGCTTACACTATAACGGCACTACGTAAAAATTTTGTTACGTGTAAACTTATATCAACGTCGGTGACATGCATTTCAAAGGCTGACGGCGTACATGGATAAACTGGCGGCCCTTAAGCTAGCTTACACTAGAATAATGATATGTAAAAATTGCATGAAGGTTGGTAGCCTAGGGTTCAATGCCGTCGACGTTGATTGCTGGTGCATGTGCAAAACTTTCCCTAGATGAAATTTCATTTCGTTTGTAACTAACAATATATATATATTATAAATAAGAAAAAAAGAAAGAGAAGATAAAATTTAATAAATAAATATAAATAATTTAAGATTAGTATGTTTAAATATTTGCTAAGTGTTAAACTTTCGTAACTATTACAAATAAGAAAAACTTTTATTTTGTTAAACAAAAAGATTATAATATAATAATTATTCTATATAAGTAAGTATATAAGAATTAAAAATGTGAATAAGTTATAATTAAGAATAATGTGATTCTCATAAATAACGGATTATAATATGAAATGAGATCAAGAGAAACAAAATGAAAATAAATAATAGTTACCATAAGGTAGTCAAACTAGAGAACGATATAAAAATAATAATGATGATAATAAAATATTTTAGAAGTTTTAAAACTATTAGTTATCAGCAAAAAAAAAAAATGGAAAAGATAATATAAATCTAGAAAAGATAAAAATTGATTTTAGGACATTTAAATAACTAATAGGATTTATATAGATATATATATATATGTATATATATATGTCTTATTAGTGAATATTTATTCGTCCAATAGGTGATACTAATTAGTTTGTGGATTTTTCTAAAGACTATTATGATTGATCAACATGAGCAGGTGAGTAACTTAGATCTATTGCATTATTTATATTTGTAACTAGTGGCATATGTAATGTAAAGATAATAATATGGTTGATGTGCAAGTCCATTGAGTATGTGATACGAGTTGTTTGTTTGTTTGTTTTGACAAACTAAGATAATAAAAGTGATAATACAAATTGTCTGATGACTTGAGAAAGATATGATCACCATAAACCTGATTAAGAAATATTGGCTATATAATTAAAATAATCATGCATTACATGAATTACATTATTGCATATTTTAAAAGTGTGACAGCCTGCTACCTAGTAGTATTTCGGTTCTTTGTTAATGCTTTGTTTTTTTCTATACAAAAGATTTATGGTTCTACACACGATTATCTTTGTTTCATGGTTCCATGGGAACTAAATGGCAACGAAGAGTGTCGCTTGTGGTATTACTTTGAAACTACTAATACTTAGGGAATTTCTATGGATTAAGACAAGAAATGGTCAATGTACTTAGTTTCTCCTAGATAGGTGGGTCATTAAGTAATTATCCTTCAACCCTGATGAAAGGGTGTAAATCTCTTACTTGTTTGGATTTTAGATCTTCCAAACTTATATTTTGAGCATTTGTTTGATTGTTGCATTACATATGATTGTTAATGAACTTGCTTGATGTGTAATATATCTAGTTATTCACTAAGCTCGTGGTTTCACTTACACTCCTAAAGACCTTTCAGATTTGCTCGACGATCTTGGCTCATTTCTTCCAGGAGCATAGCTCTGGTAAGGTTTAGAAGCTGGAAGAATTTAGAATGTTTGGGATAAGTTATTTATTTTTATTTCCTAATTATAAATTAGTTAGTATTTGAAATATCGGATTGTGTATTAGGAGACTTATGAGATAGGAATATGGTTTGTAATATCTTATTATTCAAGACTTGTTATTTCAGTTATTTGACTAATTTATGGCTTATATGTATTTGTCTTTTCTCATCAATGCAACTAAAAGATCCTGTTTGTTTGAAAATATATCATCTCCAAAGGTAAGTTTGGGAATAGTATACATGGTGGATTGTATGTTACTACTAGGGTACCCTTCGAGCGTGACAAATCCCTATTTGTGATATTGAGGATTTTAATGACTATCAATTGTAGATTTTTAGTAGTTTTGAGTCTCAGCGTGTTTATACACATTATGGATATGTGGCGAATTGTAGCATCTTTAAACTTAAGGCATTTCATAATAACTAGCAAACAATGTATTTCTAACATGAGTATTAAAATTATATAGATGATTAAATATATCTATAGAAGGCTAAATATGAATTTTGGGTCTCAAAACCTAGTAGTGACCTAAGTTTGACTCTTTGAACTAAGTGACAAGGCCCAGAGAGTCAAGTCTATGAAATTAGGATGACTATGGGAGATTTGGCATAGTAGGCATAAAGCACATACTGTTGGACTAGACCAGATCGATTGGTCCAGTCTTAGTCTTTCTTGAGGAGCTCATGTACTTATAGAAGCCTTCATGGAAAAGTCCATCAATAGGAGGACTCATCACATCCATTGATGGTCAATACAATCTGATGGACATCATCAAAAGTGAATCTCTATAAATACTCAGGTATTCAGAAATTGAAAGAAAACAATGTTGTGCTACTGAAATACTCTTACGAAAGATCAAGCAAAGCTCAAAATGAAGAATATGTTGCATCTCTTCTAAAATAGTGGGGTTGATGCTATATAGCTCATCTTTCTATCACTACTGCATTCAGCCTCTTTGAGATTGCCTCTCCTTCTTACCTTCTTACTCTTAATCATTCATTGGTTATGCTTCTATGCCACTCCTCTAAGACCAAATGTAATAGAAGCCGAACACAACACGAGCATGACCATTGCAATCAAATCTACTATTGGGTGTTTTAGGGTTTATAAAGATCAAAGCTTTTGTAGTAGAATTCAAAAGGAAAACCCTAATCCAATATCCATGTGTTTTTTATTAGATTAAAACAAAACAAATAGTTCGAATTTATACCTTAACCTTGAAGCTTGAAAATAAATTGGCAAATCAGATTTGTAGGTACCATAAATTCGTGATCCCCTTTATAGTATCCACACGAATGAACACTCATTCAAAAGGATCATTCACGTGCTAGCATTATCTAGAACACTTCTAGATCTGGTAAGGAAAATTTTACTTGTGACTCTCATGCCTCTCTATTTTAAGGTTTACAGACTTTCTCTGTAGGCCTAATGTTGACAACACATGTCATTCACTCTAAAAGAAACCTCTTATGTCTTATTTATAATAATGTCGATATGAATAATGACATTAGTACCTCTAATCTTATTAGGGATAAATTAATTATAAATTAATTTATTAACATAAGAATTCCTAGTCCAATTAGGAATTTTTATCATTCTTAACAAATTATATTTATTTATTATTCTTAACAAATTAGATTAATAATAAATAAATTTATTATTCTTGCTGCACTTATTTAAATTTAGTCCATGATCCTTCTGTTCATTCTTTTGTGTGTGACCCAATAGGTTCACTTAATGTTGACCATTGACTTAAAACCATTTTTGTCAACAAAACATAAGCAGCATCTAGTAAGACATTATTTTTACCCAAATTAAGTAAAGATCAGTGGTTTGATTGTTACCTCATTATCCTTTTGTCACATGATATCTAGATTGAATATAAGGCATGGATAGTATCATCCTTATATTTATTAATCTTATCATTTCTCGATCTCTAAGTGAACTGACAAGAAAATGGAATTGATCACACTATCAATTCATTCGAGCATGGCCATGCATTTCTCAGTTTCACTCATCAAGGGGCCTAGAGATATCTCTCCCGTAATGAGAGGAAAATATCCTATCCTAATCACTCAACTTTCTCTACATGATTCACATTACGCTCAATCTCAACATTTATAATTATTTGGTTGAAGATAACGTTTGATTGGTTCGAATCATAGTGCTCTTCATGTTAGAACTTATGGTGATTTCAGGTTTAAGGATATGCTGACATTGTTATTGTGAGAATCACTTATGACACAAATCCATGCAATGATCTCATAGTGGGTCAGCCTAGTACACAATCCTCTAATATTTGCTTGAGAGTTTGATTTGTATCCCCATACAAATAGACATCTCATGATTATAAAAAAAAAAAACTCATACTAAATTTAATTCGTTATCATTCCCACAATAATGAGCATCTAGGGATATTTAGAATAATTAAAATATTCATGAATCTTATTATAAAGTAAACATGCAAGCAGTATAATAGAAATGCCTCTGTATCAATAGTATGTGTGTATATATATATATATATATAAATGACAATGTCTAGTAATTAACCTATCACTAACATCCCCTCCACCACATCAGACATAAGACCATTTTAAAAAGTACAAGTTCTCTATCGTTATTTTCATCAAGAAAAATAATACATACCTTCAAAAACATTTAAACAGTTTTCTTCACAATTCTAAATATTATATAACCACTTAAATAGTTATAATATTATATAACCACTTATATTCTTTTATACATTACGTAAACTGAAGACAACAAACTTTTCAAACCATTTTAATGTAATATATATTAAGGTAAACCTAAATTTTGAAAATATAAATACTAGTATTTTTTTTAAGGAGCATGGCTAAGGCTGTAAACTATTTTAGAATATTAACCTATGCTTTTCTTTTTGTCCCCCTTTTTCTCTCTTCCTTCTCTTTAATGATAGCTTCTCTTTTCTTTTCTCTTTTTTTTTTTTTTATCTAATCTTTACAATAACCAAAACATTAATAGGTAAAAGAATTTTCTTAGTTTTCCTTGTTCTTCGTGTGTCTTGGCTTTAATGGGGACATTTTTTAGAAGTATTTTTTTCATGACAGCCCTTTGTCAATAAGAAAAGTAAAGGGTAGTATGAAGTAACATAGTTCTTAGCCTTCAACAGTGAGTGATAGCATTATTTTGTTGTTTTGATGTTCAATTAATGTTAGACTTGTTTGAAAACTAAAGGTTTTGGGTCATCATCGGATCAAATGCAAGTGAGGCATAGTAAGCGAGCAGTTTTGAAATATGAAGAATAAATACAAATTTGTATGAAGGTCTTATGTAATTAAATTAAAGTGGGGGAAATATAAATGTCTAAAAGACATGATGAATCTTCAATCTTGGTGTCAAAGACATATTTTCTTGAAGAGGAAGTGTGGGAATTTTGTAGGAACATAATCCCAAAGTGCAGGGGTAATTCAACATAGAAATTATAGAATTCTATCAATTGGTTCCAACTCTTTAAATAGTGTCTGTCGCACTTCACAAACAAACTATCCTTAAATGTACATTGTGTCAAAAGGTAAATTACTTTAGAAGAGTTTGAACCACTGAAACATGCATTTTTTTACTAGTTGTCTTATTTTTCAATTATTTCTTCAAAAATAGACTAGTAGAATACTAAATAATAGTTAGAATTATTCTATATTGTTCGGAAGGATCACATATCATAATTATCTATGATTGTTTATATCTGTAACATGACAATTTGATGAAAAGCTCCAAGACTATTTGAGCATGCTCCAATACTTTTTCTTTTGTGTTGCTAAATTAATTTGAAATATGTTTATAACCTTCCAAATAATGTTTTATTCAATTCAATACTTCTCAGACATTTGATTCCAATATAAAAGGGAGTACTCTAAGGGATGTAACTATGAATTTAAGATTTTGTTAAGTGAGGATCTTACTATAATAAATGAGGAAGGCCATATTTATTTTAGACTTACCTTAAATGCTAAAGTGATCTATAATGATTAATGATTAGGATTTAATACTTGAAGAATCGTATACCCTTTGAAACTTAGATACTAGGTAATATTTTATTTAATGTTTGTGATTATAGGCTAAAACTCAAATTGGCTTAATGAATATCTAACTATCTCAATGGTGTTTTGCATATGTTTAATTGTGGTTAGTAGATTAAGAGTGTCAGTAATGTTAACACAACACTTATTAATCTTTATGTGATATTTCCTTGAGTGGAGTTTCATATGAAAAGGATTTTAGGTAAATCTAGGTGACTTATGAACTCGTCAGTGTCAAGAAGTACCCATCATCATATATAAGTATTAACCATATATTTATGTATGGATCGAGATGGTGAGTTATTCCTGTGTTGGTTGTCACATGTAATTTAAATATAATAAATTAATATTTGTTGGATTTAGTATAGTGAATACATGTGATATATGATTTGTGGCATTTACATGTTTGTATGATGTGTTTTTATTATGCTCTGACACACTCTTTACCACTTTTAGGTACATGTGATAATGCAATTGATTATGATATCATGGGTTATAACCTTTAGTGAATTATGGGGGTGTAACTAGTATAGATTCCTATTATTGAGATCAATGACTTAATTATGTTGTTCAGAGGATTAGAGACCTCAATTGTATATTATAGTCTATTATCAATTAGGCATGAAGCCTTAGTTAGATGCGATCATGTGTTTAGCCACTTATGTTTAGCCACTGATGTTGTTGATATTATCAATGTGTATAGAGTTAGAGTACATATATATCATGTTAATATGTAGTTCGTCATGCATTTGGCATCATGTTATTTTTAAATTTTAGCAAGTTCTGAGTTTTAATATATCCATACTCCTATGAACATGTAAAGGGTTATAGTGCATTGGTTTTTGGGGCATTATATAGATATTACAAGTAATTTTGAATTGCAACTTGTTGTTATCATATTTCTTTTCGATGGTCATTTGAGCTTAACTCAATGGAGCCTTTGGCATCGTTAGTGGAGTATGCTTATATTATGTGATACCCCTCAAATATAGATGGTGGAACTCTAATCACAGAAGCATCTTTTGGTATAATGGCTTGGAGTTCATCGGAACTCCAAAGTTAAGCGTGCTTTGGGTAGAGCAATCCCATGATGGATGACCTTTTAGGAAGCGTTGGCACCAAAGGACAAAACCATGCAATATGTGGCCAAAGCAGACAATACCTCGGTGGACAGAATTCTAGAGCGTTACAGGTGGTATCAAAGTAATTCACTAGCCGAAACTAGAGGAGCACCCTCCCTGCTTGGTGTGATTTTGTATTTGTGTAACAAAATTGACAAGAATGTCAATTCTATAAGTCAGGGAGTATGTGATACTCATATAATATAGATAGTGGAACTCTAATCACATAGGTATCGTTTGGTATAATGGCTTGGAGTTTGTCGAAACTATAAAGTTAAGCTTGCTTTAGGAAAAGTAATCCCAAGATGAGTGACCTTTTGGGAAGCATTGGCACCAAAGAACAAAACCATGCGGCATGCGGGCAAAGCGGACAATACCTCAGTGGGCGAAGTTCTGGGGGCATTACACATTAATAGCAATGTAAGATATGAGATGCTGATGGTAGTCCAGTGCATGCACTTCAATACTTCAGTCAGTAGAGGATTCAAGAGAGTAAAGAATATAACACAAACAAAGAAAGAGAAGATATAAGATCACAGAATTATCTTAGTCACTTAGATCAATGGTTTAGTTAATGAAAGTAAGGCTTGTGTTTGTGTAGAGTAGGAAAAGATGTTCCAGAGAGTTTTGGATGAATTTACTGTGGAAGTTAGTAGACTAATCTTTAAAAGGCCACATCTTTTTGTCCATTTGCCCTCAAAAAGGTAGGAGGGTGCACTAGCTGCAGGCAAGAAGACATTGGAGAACAATATCTAGCATGGTGCCACCTATTGTGATGGCCTATTTTGTTTTCTAATTGGGAGGTCTTCTAAGGCATGTCTTAATCTAAGAGATATGGTCGAAAAAACACCATCAACATATGTCCCTCACTCGTTAATGGCTTGATGTCAAGAAGAGGTTATTCCTCTTAGGCCTCTTAGAGTCTAAGAGTAGCACTGCAAATCATGGTTTAGACATTTAGCCTAAATTAAGCAAGTGTGACCCTGACATAGCTAAATTATTAAAATGCTTGAATTACTTGTACGATGCTTTGAAGGTGAGCGGTAGTAATTTTCAAACTTGTTAAGGAGTTGGAGTCATGAAGTACCTCATGGAAGAGCTCATTGGCCCATGTAAGGCCCTTATTAGGCCTCAAGTAGATATTTAGGATTGATTAGACTAGCTTAATTAAGCCTACAAGTTAGAGCTAGTACAAATATGGGATTAACGTTTTAAGTAATTAAAAATATATTGATGTTCTTTTCATTGTTATAAATGGATGCTAAAATGACTTTACCTAGATGTGTCATGTCAGCATACTTTATAATGATATGGTAACGATCCCTTATTTGCACAACTTTGTATAATATTGATTCCCTTTTTTCAACTATTTAAAAAGTTGTTCCCTTTTGATATAATATTCCATAAATATGAAATCATCTCAAGTCTAACTCGTATGACTTTAAACTTATAAGTGCACCAACTTCCTTCGTAATATCTCTTTTATCTTCTTTACCCCATGCTCTTGAAAGGATACTAAATAGTCTATATTCAATAGATTAAATATATCATCTTTCTTTACTATTTACTAATTAACAGACAAGAGACCTTTGGCACTAAAGTTAGTAGTGTAGAATTGTGATGTCATTTTACTAATAATTTGAAGAGATTGTTTTAATTGTAGAAGTGCAACTCTTTTTCTTAATTTTGACAGCGACCTATACCAAATAAAATCGCATGAAATCATATACTATTGTATGAGATTGGCAGAACTGTAAACTTTTAGATTCGTATAGCTAAACTCATAATCTTATCATGATTCTAGACCAGAACAATTTTGCATGTGTTTTAACTTAGAAATACTTCATAAATAGACATAAAATTCTTATGAATTTGAAACTTAACTTGGTTATGATTTCACCTATCTTAGACATAAACTTCTTATCAAAATCGTTAAAAATATGGTTTTATGACTTAACTTTTTATATGAAACAATGGAAAAAGTTACTTTTGTTCCTTAGTGAGAACATTAAAAGGTAGGACTAAAAAATAACATAATAGTTAGGCTCTGATACCAATTTGATGCAAGATCGTGGATTAAAAAAAATAAAAAATAGAGGGAAATATCTAGAATTGCACAATAATATGGAAAAGTATGAAAAACATGGAATTTTATTGAAAATTGTAATCTAAACAATAATTATACTAATATGAAGTATGATTTCAAATCTTTCTTTCTTTCTTGAAAACTCATACTAACATGTTGTTGAAACAAGTACACAAGTAACAAGGGTAGTATAGCCTCACACCACACTTAGGGTTTGTAGTTGAGTCCCATCATTAAAGAGAGGAAAAAAACGGTCATACCAATTTCCAAGAAAGTAATTTTTTATACATTAATGTATATTATATATCAAAACACTTTGCAAATAGAGAATTTGACACTTGAAAATTGTAGGTGCTTGATTATAAAATGACTCCAAAGACTAAATGCAACATTATTATTATAGGCAATGGGGTGGATAGGCGTTCATGGGAGGAAAAAGAGGTAAGTGTAAGGGAAAAGCTGTAGTTATGCTAATGTGAGAGAGACAAGGGCAAAGAGGTGGTAAAAGTAGTAGTAGCAACATGCTAGTTGCAGTTCGGGATGGTCGTGTTGAAACATCCTAAATTTAAGAATATTTACTATCCGCCACGTATCCATATAAAATATGAAAACACAAAGGCTCAAAACCTGCTAGAAATCTACAATTTACTCCAAAAAATTACTCCAAAGTCACTCATATATTAATAACTTTAAAATTAAAGTCAGATTTCATACTTGTTATTAGAAAGAGCCACATCGTCCATATCTCATAATTTTTATGAATTCAATTGATTGATACTAAATAGTTCACCATAATAATGCTAAAAGATTTATATTTGTATCCATAATGTTTCTCTATAGTAAGCACTAAGCTCCTTTTATTAATCAGACAACTATATCTGACTATAGTTCTTGTTTCATAGGTAATGACATGTCCTCTATTCATCATCTGGAAAGTCTTCCATGCTAGCGATATTCTCAAACCAACTAACCGATTGCAACCAGTGATACAACTATTTATACGTGCACCATTTGTACCTAAAAACATAAAGGGATAGGTCAGAGGCTAGTATGATATGCCACAAATACATACGTATGATTAAGTAAACACATATTCACATGCAAACATATCACTAATGCAACAATCGATGTCTAATTATCTTTATTTTAAGTCGAGTAAGCAATATATGGATAACCAGTAGCTCGCCACATGTAAATATAATAATACATATATGCAATTTTAGGTACTCCTTGATATCCATGAGTCTATAAACTAAATATTAAGTACTCATTATTATCCATAACATGAAAATGCCTAAATCTACCAAGATCATTTCCATACAGAACTCCACTTTGGGACAACACTACACATGGATCATTGGATTGTCATGGTAATAGCATAGTTACTCCCCACCTACTAATAACAGGCACGCACAAGCAACAAAAAATTCTTATAGCCATTTAGTCAATTTATAAATATATCTTAAATAAACATATGCAACAATCAATGTAGACACATTCTTGGAATATCGGTAAATCCCAAATTCTAAAATCCTCTTAACCTAAATTACATGGCAATTCCAATATTCAAAATCAATTATACTTTTAACGCATTTATGGTATACACTTTCATAGTTCTTGCCCTTATCCCATTATTGGTATTTTAAGGAAAAGTAGAATTTTAATTTAAAATGAAAATAAATTTAGAGATTATTTCCATAGTGTCAAGGTTAAAGATTTTATAATATATGTCAAATCTTATAGGAAAGGGGTTAGATAAGTTTCAATTGCCATTGAGGAGGAAAAAGGTGATTATAGAGAGGTTACAAGGTGCACAGGCTAATAGACTATTTGTGTAAGAGATCGTGTAACTCATAAACAGATCAAGCAAGTCACAAAACAATGCATGGTCAAGTGCATGGGCAATGCATGGGCCATACATGGGCAAGGCACTAGCTGTGCACAAGTTTGGTACGAGCTATGCACTTGGTCATGCACTTCCAGAATTAAAATTTAAGTTACATAATGGTATACGATCTAGTACATGGGCTTTGCATAGATTGTGTATTTCCAGAAACCACTTTTTACAAAATTCATTGTCTTTGTCATTCTAAAATGTCTTTAAACCACTTTTACATTTTCAAGACACATTTTTCAACACCATCTTATTATACTTTTACCCATTCCTAACAAGAATAACATTCGAAGATTGAGGAGGGAAAATGTGATTTCATAGAGGTTACAAGGTGCACGGGCTAATGCATGGTCCTGTAACTCATAAATAGGTCAAGCAAGTCATAGAAAGGTGCATGGTCAAGTGCACATGAAATGCATGGGCCATGCACAGGCATGGCATGGGTCATGCACGGGTTTGGTACAAGTTGTGCATGGGTTTGGCACGGGGCGTGCAATTGGTTACGCACTTCTGGAATTAAAATTTTAAGTCACAAAAGGCACATGACTTGGTGCACAAGCTGTGCATAGGTTGTGTACTTTCAAAATACTACTTTTTGTGAAACTCCTCAATTTTTTCATTCCAAAATGTCTCTAAACTACTTTTGCATTTTCACTACACCCTTTCTAATACCATCTTAATATAGTTTTACTTAATTTTAATAGGAACAACACCCAAAGTTTTATTTTTTGCATCGAAATTGTCTTACCTTTTGGAGTTTTTCAACCTTCTTTCTCCTTTAATTTACGTCTTTTAAGAAATTTTATGTAATCTTCCCAAAAATCTTAGGTTTTTCTTAGTTGAATATTGCTACTCTACATTAAATGGCATCGTTATTTTTCTTACTACTCAATTGATAAACTTATTGTAATTGGTTAGAAAGGGGAAAAATTTCACTTATGAAGGAAATTCTTTTAGAAATCTTCAAGAATTATGAATATTGATTGAAGGGGAAAAGAGAGTTTCTACAGGATGTGGGGAAGAGGAATGAAAATAAAGGAGCAACTGTTCTTCTACATATTAATACGTTAGTTTAAACCAACATATTTTTTCAAAAGTTAACGGTTAGGTAAAATTGCCCTTGTTTTAATACTATCCTACTCTTCTTTATAGAATGTTTATTTTGGGTATTTCAGGAATAGTGGGAGAGAAGTAGAAATGAGGGATGGATATATTGGTGGTTTATGAGGAATGATATAGCAAAGAGAGATCAATGGTTGGCAATATGGTAAACTTTAGACGAAATGGGATGGTATTGCTAACTGACATATAACATGGGGAGGCGTCGGCCATGTTGATGCTAATGTTTAATTTCGGGTCTGTTTGTTTGGCTTTTTCCGGCAGATATAGACACTTTTTTCAAACTTTTTTCTAACAACTTATTTATCAAGAAATAGATATAGAAAAAAAAAAAAAGTTGACAGTTCTCATCAAAAGATTAAATAGAATAAATAGATAAAATTTAGATGTAAATCGGATATATTTATACATATCACTTTGAAAAAGATACAGATACAGATGAAAAATAGACAATCCAAACAGACCATTCATTTACAGGAGATAAGTATAATGATAGAGAATAAGAGAATATTTGTAACCCACATAGCAAACTATACTAGAAAAATAATTACAAGAAAAAATTTCCAAGATGTATGCATAACATATATATTTATGCAATGTATAGATTTTTTTTTTTTTTAGCCCAAGCAATGTATAGATTAATACAAATATGTTTACGATGTTTGTAAAATAAGATTTTACAATACCATCATGGAATTGTCCAAATTCACTAAAAGATAAACACACCAAAAATAAGTCTTCTTAAGAGTATAATAGAAGTATATTTGCCATACTATAATATATTATTTAGTTTCAACAAATTTTATCATTATTCTCAATTACTAGCAGTGCAATTGATATTTAGCTTGGCTTGATCCAGCACACATTCAAAAGGGAGTGGGTTTGAAGTTCCATGAGTCAACCATGGTATACTGCAGATTCCATGGATGAAGAAAGCAACTCCTAATTGAACAAGTCCAAAGATGAAGACAACAATCGAGTTTATCTGTAAAATAAAAAGACTTTGAGAAATCATTATCAAATCTAGAATGTCAAATGTAATATACAACACATGAATGCTATATGACTTATTGAATTTTCAATAGGAAGACTTGATTTTGCAAATGATGATTAACTAGTGTGATCTAACGTTGTAGTTAAATTGTTAAGAATCCATTCATTCAACACATATGCAAACATACATATTTATATACATATATATAATGCGTGTCCTTTTTTTTTGGTCCGATATATATAGTGCATGTCTAACTGTATTATGAATACTAAGAAATGATAAATAATTATGTAGACAAATAGGCAAGATTTTTAAGAGAAAATGATGATAGCATCAACGGTGTCTATTGCAAATGGCCACATGTTGGGACTATTACAATCTCATAATAAAATTCAAATCATTGACAATGAAAAATAAAACTTATAAGTCAAAATTACTTTCTTTAGTCTCATTTTCTAATTGATGATTAAACATAGTTATTATAACTTATAATTTGCAAGTCATATACCTCTTGGGAGTGCAAATACGAGATAGCCATAAAAATATCATGCATACTATGATAAATTCTACATAACAACGCTATAGATTTCAAAATTATACGAACACTTTTGATTATTTTTATTTATATACTTATATTCTTTTAATAAAAATGGGTCTATATTTAAAAAAAAAAAAGAAAAATCATTAGGGAGTGTATATGTATTTTTGAAAGATTATTTGGTGGCATTTATATATTTTATAAGATAATGGTTCCTCTTTATTTACTTTTTTTTCCTAAATTTACCGCCTTAAGAAGCTCTCGTGTGTAAAATAATACCATAATGATGTCATAAAATGTTTCAGAAACAAGACAATCTTAATTTTTAATCATTAATGTGTAAATCAAGAAAAATTAAGGAAAAATAAATAAAAAGATTCAAATATATTTTTGAAACCTCTTAAAAGTCCAATAAATTATAAAAGGGAATGTATAGGTAAAATAAGTAATATATAATTTCTAAATGTTTCTAGGAATAATAAACATAATTTTTCCTCCCTCTATACTTTGTGTCTATTTATTTTCACTTTTCAATATGCCAAATTAGAATGAGGAAAACATACCACAATTGCTGGCTAATATGTTTATGGACCCATATTATAAATGATAATAATCCATCATTTTGGACTTGAACAAGTAACTTGATCTTCACTAAAAGCAACATAATTTTTCTGTATGCATTTAAGTTCTATGTTTTTCCCTTTCTTTATTTTTTTAATAAATTTTCAATGTGTTGGTGGTTAATTCTTAAATCTTTCTAAATGAAGACCCAAAAAAAAAAATGTTTTTAAAGATATTTTAAGAAATCAATGGTTATATTCATTTTTCTTTTTATTTATTTACTACTTTTTGTTAAATAAAACACTTATGACTTTTGTTGATAGGTCATTTTGTCAATAGAAAGTCTAGTCTAGAGCAAACATTTTGATAATTGGCCGAATTGTTATTGTTTAGGCCATGTCGACTTATCATGGGCTTTGAGCGAACCACATAGAGTCAGACCGAGCTTCTCTAATTAACAACAGCTCAATCACTCCTTTCTCTTTTTTTTTTTGTTGTAAAATCCTCACCTATTATTGACTAGTTGCCCTAGGACAACCTTAATCAATAAATGTATCTAATTGTCTCTAGCTCATTTCGACGATCTCAAAAACTATTATAGTGGGAAGATATGCCTTCCTTATATATTGGAATGCACATTCTTAATGTTTTGGGATATACTTTTCCACTATGACAATCCACTTTTCCTCTGGTATAAATAAGTCGTTGGAGCCAATGGTAAATCATCTACACTCACTTTACTATTGCTATTTTTCTACTCAATTTGTTCTTTACTAATTAACTTAAGGGTCAAAATGACTCTGTCCGACAACCCTGTTGTTTTATTGATGATTTTTCTACCTTATAGGCCCAAAAGCATTTTTCGTAGGCACTCTAAGCTCAAATTTCTACTAGCAGAATTCTCAAGTGAACAATAATAATATAGCCTTGCATGAGTTTAATACTTAGTTGATAGAGATATAAAAATTCAATTATTTAATATATTTTTTAAAATTAGGACTCAACCAATACAACTGAAAAAAGCAAAGGAAAAAAATGGAATTTCTAAAGATCTTTTTCCCTTGTATAATTAGTAATTTTATTTCTACTTCCCCAACCAGAGCAAAAATAATTCAATAAATGATGGGAAAAAGCTGATTATACACACCACATAAAGGATGTTGTGTTGCCGAATGCCCATAAGCAGCCTAGCAACTCCACTAACCAATCCCAAGACACTTCGTAGTATGATCTTCCAGTCACCAAAACTAGGATTTTGCCACTGCAAAGAGCTAAAAGGCTCAATTGTGATACGTCCAAAAAATGTTCTTTACCTTGGGATATCATAGTATAGTTGTAGAATTATAGTAATAAAAAAGTTTCCAAGTGTGAACGAGTGACGGTAATTTGTTTGACATTATTTATGCCTCCATCTAGAAGCTTGGTGTAGAGAATAATAAAATTTAAGTTCATAGTCTTTTTAGGAAAAAGAAAATAAATTTTGTTTCTCTGGATATTTTGGTGATAAACGATTGGTACATAAGCTTTAAATACGGAAATAATTTAATAAACTTCAGCATGTACCAATTAAAGAGAAAATAGAAACTAAGGCTATGTTTGGCAAGGGAGAATTGGGAGGGGATGATTGAGGAGGGGAGGAAATGAGAAGGGATTAAGTTTCATTCCCTTGTTTGTTTTGAGAGGGAAAAAGAATGGAGGGAAAATAGATGTAATATTTTCCCTAGGTCCCACCACTTTTTATCCCCTCAGAATTAGGGAAAAAGAGAATTTTTTTTCAAATTACTCTTATACCCTTCTTTTTGAAATTATTTATTTTTTAGGGCCGTATAAGTAATTTATCATTCATCATATTTGTATTTTGCAATAATTAAGACTCCATTCATTTTCATCCCTTCATTACCTAAACACATAAATTCCTCTAATAATCATTCTCTTCACTTTCCTCCCTTCCACAATCCTTCCTTCTAAGTCATTTCATCATGCTAAACAAAGCCTAAATTGACTTAGCTGTTGCAAACACTAACTTAAAAAATTACGAATAGATTATTAGTAAGGTTTGTAAGCTATTCCAATTTTATTTTCCATTTATGACCTAATATTTTTCATGTTTTCTAATTCAGGTATCCAAATCCAAGATAATTTTTGAAAATTATAAATTTTCTAAGATTTTTAAGTAGAAAATAACAAATGTTGGGAATTTAAATAGTATAAGGTAGAAAATATTAAAATCGTCGAGTTTTTATGGGATTAGTTATATTAGTTAATTCTTTTTCCTGTAAAATAAGGAATTATAATTCCTATTGCTTATATAGAATCACAAATATATAGTTTTTCCTTAATTATATTCAACATATTTTTATATCCACCTAAAACACACATTGGCTCAAAATTATTCACTTAGAAAACCTTGACTCAACCGATAAGTTATAGGCTGAGATAAATGATTGGGATCATTATTTCCACCATAACTTTTAAAACTCTAGCGAATAACGATAGCTTTTTTGCCTTCTTGTACGTACCAACTCAACAATGGCGAGAATGGAGCTTAAAATTCCCGCGATGATTGCAAATATAGCGAAACAAATACCACTCACAACATCGAAAATCCATAGTAAGCTGACAACAATGAAGATAAGAGGAGTCGTCCCAAGTGCTATTCTCATGAAGTTCCTGGAGGAATAGGGGAAAAAAAAAAAAAGAAGAAAGGCCACTCCGTTAAGGGTGTTTTGTTGATATGGAAGATTAAAAATTTTTCAAAGTTATAATTGAGTTGAGTTGAGTCAACTCAACATAATGAAGTATTAAGCTTTAACTCAACTTGAAGCTGATCAAGTTTAAAAATTTTGAGTTTGATCTTGAGTCAATTAAGATTTACACTCAATTCTTCTAAAGCAAATACTTCTATTTTAAGTAAATTACGAGTGAAATGAAAACTCAAGTGAAATTGGACTAATATTTGAACCAAGCTTGCAAGTAGGCTTAACTTATGCTTACACCTAATCACATCAATTGAGAAATTGGATTTATAAATGAACATACAATCAAATGAAAAGAATGAATACAACATAATCAATTTTCTGAAAAGACAAGTCGTGTAACACCATCCCAGACCTAGAACACACAAATCTAAGACGTAAAATCCAACCTGAATGTATGAATTTAGTAGGCATGCCAGGCAACGAAATTGAGACCCTCCAACTCGAAATTGGTGATATATGGACGGGATGAAATAGAGCAGCAGTAAGACGAGAGGAGAGATGTTGCCGCCAATTAGAAACCAAGACACGGGGTGGTGAGACGGGGCATATAAAATCCAAGACATTGAAGTGAAAGAATCCAGTGCAACCATCCATCTCTGCTCTGCGGCCAACGACCATAAGCTTGATGAAACAGACATCATGGACCTGAGCCACACCACCATTCAAGCCGTATTATTATGATGAAGTACATCAACTCATCATATCACATATATATGTGTGTAAGTGTGCATGCACGTATGTATGTGTATATAATTTGCTTAATTACCTGTCAGAGAGGATACTTGCAAACAGAGAACAGCAAAGCTCTGCAAGCCCAAAATGCAACGTTTGTTAACAGTAAGATATTTCGAATTTAGAGACACAGGAATAGAGAGAAGCTCACAGATGATGTTGCTGATGATGTTGTGAAGATCCAATTCCCTCTAAAAGCTCAAGGAGAAAGATTAAGTGGCTAATATAGAAGTTTATGTGCTCATGTGAAAGAAGGTATAGTCTTCCATGTTAAAGATTGAATTGGAAAACATATTTATAGGAAACTTAAGGATGGTTTTGGGTCCCCAATATTTCAATGCTGCCAAGTCATAAGCACGCGCTGCGGCTTCCTCGTCATCGTAAGCGCCCAAAACGGCAAAACTCTATCCATTATTATTTCAGGTATATGTCTTATAAAATAGTATTTTTTATTAATTTTACTTTCTAATATTTAAGGAAAAAAATTCAAAAGCTCTAAAAAGGAACAAAATCTTGTCTTTCTAATATTTAAAAGACAAAATTTTCTCCTCAAACCACAAGTTTTTTATTAAATCAACGGTTTACTCCTTTTGGCTTTTCTTTTTTTCTTTTTTTACAAAAAGAAAAACTTTTTTGAGTTTAATATACCCTTACATGAGTTTTAATACTCCATTATTGATGGAATCCTATCAGTGGTTAAATATTACTTTTAGATAATTTTTGGACTCAATTGACAAAACTAAAAAAAAAAAGCAAAATAAATAAATAAATAAACTTCTAATCTCTAAAGACCTTTATACCTTTATAATTAGTAGATATATAAACGAGGCGAGCTTAAACTCTAATTCAAGCTTGTTTAAACCCATGAGCCTATGCACAAGCTTTATAAAATGAATGATTAATTACAAAAATATGAAATATGTTTTGACCAATTTGCAAACACATAACTTGTGTTATTTTTTTTAACAATTAGATGATCTGAGTTTCATTCAAAAGTGTCAATATTATTTAACAATTTTAAAATGACATATGTGAATATCTTATTGGTCATAAAAATTAATTTTACATTTTTTTCAAATTTGTAATTTTTAAAAAATAATTTTTAATATTTTATTTATTTAATTTTACTTAGTGTTATTTTTTATTAAATTAATTTTTTTAAACCAATAAGATTAACACATTCCCTCTAATAGTAATTAATAATATTGACACGTTTTTATAACACTTGGGTTACCTAATTATCAAAAAAGATAACATAGGTCATTTGTATACAAATTAATCAAACCACAGGTCATGATTTTGTAATTAACCCTAAAATAAATTAGTATATATTATTTATTTTATATAATATAGATACCTTAATTTATTTTTATCTTTTAATTATATAAACATATTTTTATTTTTATTTTATTTTCATTTTCATTTTAAATCGTATAAACGTATTTTTATTACAAACATTATAATATAATTGTTACAAAAGGATCAATTTTTTTTTTAATTTAGAGATAGGACGTTGAACAGGGTTTAAAGGACATTTGCAAACGCTTATGGCTTGTAGTCCTGGGCATTGTCGGGTTGTTTTGCTTGTCAAATCCACTTTGGACTAGAGCTGTACTTATGGGATGGATTACACAAGTCAGCACATATAATCCGCAAAAAATATGGATTCAACTGAAAATTTTATCCCGTTTAATATGTGGATCAAAATGACTCGTCCCGTATAATCTGCAAGTTAATGCAGGCCGCTATGGATTGGATAGACCTGTGAACCGGCACCTAAAAAACAAAAAATATATATTAATCTTAAAAGAAAAAAAAAAAAAAAAAAAAAAAAAACCTAGAACTAGTACGTACGTTACCTGATACCCTCCTTCTTCAGACTTCACTTAACTAAGCTGGAGATTGTAATCCGCCATTAAAGAGGGATATATATAAAAGCTAATATATATATATATGTACTATTATCAATTTTTCTTTTGAAAAATTACGTTGCTGTGGACAATATTTTCAAAATTTAAAAATTTTTCGAGTTGCTATTTGGACAATATGGTTACGGACAATGTTTCGGTGCAGTAGCTATTTGGACAATACGTAGTTTCGATTTCCATTTTATGAAACGCTGGACTACTTTGTGCTTGCTTTTCCATTTCCGTTTGATCAAACACTCCAGTACTTTGTGCTTACTTTTCCATTTCCATTTGATCAAACACTCTGGTACTTTGTGCTTGCATTTGCATCTCACGTGGCCTCGCATCGAAGATCATGTGTTATTTGTATGAGCCGCAGCTTGCTGAGCTCGGCTTGGTATAGAGCCAACCTTCGGCCGATTCAAATATTGCTGTTGACCTTGGCCCAAACCACTTTTAGCAATCATTTATAGTCTCATGCTTTTGGGATTTCATTTTATCCCCCTCAAGCCAATTTAAGAAATATATCTCGATTAGCTTTTGCCTGGATCTGTTTGTTTGATTTGTTTATGATTGTTTTAATATCTTGTTTTTATCATTTTTAGATAGATATTTGTTAAAAATAAGATATAAATAAAAAAAAATAGAAATTTTACTTATAAATGGATTAAATAGATCAGCAATGGATAAGATGATAAGATACAAATACAGACAAGATATTTTTATTTATAAACAGATCAAACAAACTAGCTACATGTAAGATATGGATAAGATGATAAAATACAAATACAAATCATATACAAATAAATATTAGATAATCCAAACAAACCCTAAAAAGATAGTGGGTTTTTCTTTTTGTTTTTTTTTCTTTAGTCAATTATGTAGTTATTTTATGTATAATAACAATCTATATTTTTCTTAATCTAGCAAAAAAAAAAAAAGGCAAAAGGCGTAGGTTTCTTTCCCCTTCCTCTTCCTCCTCCTCCTAAAAAAAGAAAAAAAAAGGGAAAAAAGGAAAGAAGAAAGAAAGAAAGACATAGATTTACTTTCTTTCATGATGAATAGATAAATAAAAGGATAAATTACAAAAAAGGCATAACATATGTTTTGGTCAATTTACAAACACATAACCTATGTTAATTTCTTTTTCACAAATAGATAGCTTGAGTTTTTTACAAAAGTGTTAATATTATTTAATAATTTAAGAATAACACATGTCAATATTTCATTGGTTACAAAAATTAATTTTACATTTTTTTTCAATTTTATCATTTAAAAAAAATTTAATATTTTTTTTATTTAATTTTATTTAGTAATATTTTTTATTAAATTAATTTTTTAAACAAATAAGACTCTGACACATATCCCTTTAATAGAAATAAATTAAACTGATACTTTTACAAAACATAATCTATTTATCAAAAAAATTATCACAAATCATATATTTATAAATAAATCAAAACACATATCATGCTTTTTAATTAACCCTAAATGAAATTCATCCAAGTCACTGTCTTTATTGACACTTCAAACTTTTTAGTACGTTTGGGAGAAAAAAAATTCAAATGGTCATGATATGCTATGAGTTTAGATAAGTAAGCGGTAAGTAATAATATATTTTAAATAAACAATAAAAATAGTATATAAATTTTATAAAACTATTCATATAAAAAATCTTGTTAATAATTATGTATCATAAATTATTCCACGGAGCAAGTCAGGTTCAATAGATCTTTTGTCAAATAAAAGACAGTGCCGTGGATTGACGTTATGGACTGCATAACTTAATAACTTAGAGGAGAGAGCAATGAAATTCTTTCAGTGAAAAGAAGGGGGGGAAAAAAAAGGAACTATGAAATTCTAAGTGTCTATCCACTTCGTTGTAATTGTATTTTTATTACAATTTTATTTTTTACAAATAGTTATTATGGTATTTAATTTATTGAAGAACGATTTCATAATGGATCCCTATTACATAAAACCTTGAATAGTCATTCTTTATTCAAACCTATAAATACCAATATAATGCTGGAACTGTCTTTTTTTTTTTTAAAATATCATCATTTAAATAGAAAATTAATAAAAAAAATTCTATTATAGCCCTATTCCATTCTTCTATTCCATTCCTCAATAATAGGACTTTCATTACAGTCTTATTTATTAAACGAAATGAACGAATCATTAAGTTTAATATTACTTGGCGATGCGGGTGCGTGACCACTAGTTTTTATTAAGATAAACTAATTATATATAAACAAACTAATTCAGACAGAGTTTTTTAAAATTTAAAGATTTAGTTCAAGCCAATTATTTTCAAATATAAAGAAAGTACATTTGTATAAAAAAAAATAATTATAAATTCTAAAGAATTCATAAGGGAGAAATAGTTTGATGAGGTAAAGAACAACAAAAAATAATGTTTTTCTGGTTGATTAAAATTTGCATATCCAAGCGTTTAATACCAAATAAATGCATATCATTCACAGATAAAGAGATAAAAACAAGTCATGTGCTTGAGCTTTTAATCTTTGGTAATTTAGTGCCTTATTTTTAGATTTTGATAAATTGATCCCCGTACTTTCAAAATATATATAATTCAGTAAATAATATTTTATAGACATTCATTTTGATGACAAGATAATGACAGACACTTAGCCAAAAATTATCAAAATCTAAAAATGTGGTACTAAACTAGCTAATAATTATCATAAATTGAAAGTATAGCACTTGGTTTGCTATTGTTCTATCATTAAATAAACATCCATCAAATATTATTCAACATAGGCATTGTATTACACTTACTTTGAAAGTATGGACACTAATTTGGCAAAATCTAAAGATGAGGTACTAAATTACCAAAAATTATAAGTACAAGCAGTTGACCTACTATTATCCCTATAGATAGGAAACAACATTCAACGTACACATTCGAAGGTTTAAATAAGTAAATGTTTTTCTTTTCCATATCATTCAAATAGCTTTTCTCCATTTTGATCATAAGCATAATATTTTTCTTTTTCAAAGATCATTTTATAGTCTTTGTCACACAATTGGCTTATACTCAAGGAATTATATTTCAAACCTTTTCACTACAGAAAATTTTCAATTTAGTAAGGGGGAAAACCAATCATACCTATACGTAGAATCTTACCTCAAGCATTATCACCAAATCTAACAAACCCTCTTTCTTTCCAAGCAATATTTGAGAACAATGAAGCACCTCCTGTCGTATGGCCGAAACATCCGCTATTCAAGTACCATGTTTCTCTTATTTTTGCTTAATGTTCATGCATTTAAGCACAAGAAAGGTGATAAAGCCTTTATAGAAACTCAAATAAGGTTGGGTCCTTTAGAAAACAAGCTCGTGTTTTTTTCTATTCTTTCCTTATTGATCACTAAGCTTGTTTCTTTTGTAAAAATAATCTCTTTCGATGTGACCAATTTTATAACAAAAGAAGCATGCATAAAAAAAGGTGTTATACCTTTGATTTACCTAATATCTTTAATTTTGTCTTGGATACATCATATTATATCCAGGCTTGTAGCTTGATTGTTGGATACTTATGCACTTGTTGAGGGTCCCTTCCGTGGTATCCTCTACTCTTATTGTTTATATTTCTTTTAGCAGATTCCTTTTTGCTATCAATAAGTTTAGCATGTACAAATTTATTTCCTTTCAAAAAACAGTCTTTTTCACAATATTAGAGGAACTATCATGTTCATATCCAAGGCCATGCTTAACACTTGTGGGTATTCAACTAGATATAAGTATATTTAACTTTTTGTTGCTTCCATGAAATTTGTTAAAGGTATTATTAACTGATTGTGATAGATTTTCTATTCTAACCATCGAATCTTTAATTTTATCCCTCAAGATGCTATTTTCTTTTCTTAATTCCTCATAATCAACACGTAAATTCTCATTATTAGTCTTTAAGATATCATTCTCATAAGCTAATAACATGTTTGTTTGACTAAGAGCATCTTTCTTATTTTTAAATATTTTATTTTTTAGTTTCTAACTTTAATATATTTAGTATTAGTCTTGTTTAGTTCTTTCAAAAGCTTTTTCATCTCAACATAAACATCACTTTCAGATAATTCATCTTCACATTCGAAGTTTACCTAAGATGTGGCCATGAGGCATTGATTTGCTTCTTCTTCTTCTTCTTCTTCTTCTTCAAAATTTGAAAGCTGTCCCCGAAAAAGAATGGGTTTCCAATGACCAGATTCAACACGGATTTGTATTTGACAGTTAAAAAATTCCATTGCTATGCTAAAGAGATAGGGGAAGAGAGGATCCCCTTGCCGGATTCCTCATGATGGGGTGAAGAATGGAAGGACGCCTCCATTATGAACTATTTCCATTGAAGTGGAGTCCATACAACTCACAATAAGCTTGATCCAATGACCGGACATGTTAAGACTAAAGCTGGGCATAAGGGCCGTGGTCCGTGGGCTGGCTCGTTTACCCCTCAAAAAAGCAGACAACGGTCAATTTTTTTTCCTGTTTAAATGCAAGTAAAATTTTCCCAATCTGTT